>CANTUZ010000015.1:89625-589625 GCA_947846985.1 Fratercula arctica
AGCCGAGCCCGTGCCAAAAGCCGAGACGAGGCGACAAAAGGAGGCAAGTAGAGTTGGTCCCGTGAGCTGAGTTGTGTGTGCCCTAGGAGCCATGCGGAGCCAGGCCAGGAGCCTTACGGAGGCGTCCCAGAAGCCGAGTTGAGGCCGTCGTGGGAGCTGAGCCGAACACAGCCCAAACATCCAGCTGCGTGAGCCATAAAACACGGAAACGTGTCCTTCAGAGGAGCCTAGCTGATGCGGCCCCAGGAGCACAGCAGCGCTGGGCCAAGGAGCCGAGCCAAGCCGGCACAAGGACAAAGGCTGAGACTGCGCAGGGAGCTGAGCTGGCCCTTGGAACCCTGCGGAGCCAACGGAGGAGCCTCCAGCAACCGTCCCAGGAGCCGAGATGAGCCGGCCAAGGAGCTGAGCAGAGCTGGCCGCAGGAGCCCATCTGCCTTTGTGCCAAAAGACAAGGCACGGCTGCGCGTTGGGCCAAACCCAGTCAGCTCAGGAGTCGCACCGAGATGCCCCACATGCTGAGCACAGCCAGCCCCAGGAGCTGAGCTGCGTGGGTCCCAGGAACTGCGTGGAGTGGAGGTGGACGTAAAAGTCGAGCTTCGCTGGCCTCAGGATCTGAGCTGAGCTGCCACCAGGAGTCAAGGTGAGTTGGTCCAAGGAGCCAAGCCGAGCCCGTGCCAAAAGGCGAGGCGAGGTGACAAAAGGAGGCAAGTAGAGTTGGTCCTTTGAGCTGAGTTGCGTGTGCCCTAGGAGCCATGCGGAACCAGGCCAGGAGCCTTGCAGAACCAGGCCAGGAAGACACCGAATCCAAACTGAACTGGCCCCAGCAGTCAAATGCATGGTTTTCGGTTGGCCTCTCCACTGAATCGAAAGGGAGATGCTCCCTCATCCTCTCTGTGGAGACGTGGAAGAAAGAGGAAGATACGAGTTTAGAACAAACTAAACTACTTCAATGGATGTATTAGGAAAATAATAAAGATGAAAGAATGAAATATATATATTTTTTTCAAATCTGTATGATTATCCATCACCACAAACATCACCATCACCACAAATCACCTTTTGCACAGTCAGTTCTCTCAGGTATTGAATTACTTTTTTCCATGCTGTTCCATTTGCTTGGTTGTCATTCGATATGATCCTTGAAGGGATATCTGCCCTTTATGGCTGAAACAGTTGCCTCCAGACACTGAGAGTGTTTGTCTTTCTCCCCATCACTTTACTGATACCTCCATCTCTGGCCAGGTTTTCCAGCTGCCTAGCTTCTTTACCTTCTAAGTCTATGGTATCAGCCCCATTGTCCCAGCATAGAAGCAATCAGGAGATAAGTATCTCATCTTCATGACAACTAAAGTCCTTCCTCGTATTTCTCAAATCCTTCATAGAGAAGGATTTAACGATTATCTCTGAATCTGAACCCTCCTCCTGCATTGACACTGCCTGAGAAGGACCTTCTCCCTGATCTTCTTAAAAGGAATCTTTCCTTTATCTGCTTTAGAAGGATCCTCTCTTGGATCTTCATCAGAAGAACTTCCATGCTCTCTGGCTTGTGCTGGTCTTCTTCATAAGGGGCAGGGGAATCAGATGACCTCCTTTTCTGCTTCCTGGTCACTGCGGCAACTTGTACCAGTTCTGATGGAGTTTGAGTAGCAACAGTACTCGTTAAAGCAGCTGGCGTAGTGATGGTGCTGGTTGCTGAGGCTGGAGTAGCTTGTGCCAGTACAGGCTGCAGAGGTGCTGTGCCAGTGCAGGCGGTGGAGTGGCTGGTGCCGGTACAGGTCAGGGAGTGGCTCGTTGGCTTTGAGTAGCAGCAGCACATGTTACACAACACTCGCCCCTGCACTGGTTTAATGAAAAACTACCCCTGCAACACATTCAGGAATACCAACAGCAAAATCATGATTTTATGAAAGTAACATTCATTTTCAAAACAGCCCAAAAGGTTTCCCCTACCTCTGATGATGTCATTTTGGCATAAGTATTAAAGGGCGAAGTAAACTTTCCCCACGTAAAATTGAAAACGTAATTAGGAATAGAATACATCACTTGATGCCCAAGATATGCAGGAAGAACCATTATCCAAGTAACCGTATTATACATCTGAATTCCAAACCACAGCAAAATTGCACATTTAAACCAACACATCCAAACACAAAGAGCAAATAAACCATGCAACACTTTCAGCAGGTTAAGCTACGTTGCATCAATTAACTTCAAACAAAGGTCTCTAAAGGCATGATACAACATTTTGCTTAAGAATGATATGATGTGAGCTGTCTGTTTTAATCTCTGAGCAAGCTGGAATTCAAACTATTCAGGCAATCTATCAGAGCTCTGGTCGAGCCCCACTCAAACCCCATATTGGGCATCTGTTGTGGTTTAGGCCGGACTGGCCACTGAGATGAATGACAGATGCTCTCCCCCACCTCTGTCTCCAAAGAGAGGAGGGACAGAGAAAGACAGATTTATGAGTTTAGGAAAAAAACTGAACTACTTTAATGAAATATTAATAATAAAATAAAAAGGAAATAATGAAATATATACAATATACACAAAACTGTAGTCAGCTCCCAGGATGATGATCATGTCACCAGCAGGCATTGGGAAAGTCCCAGACTGGACTCAGCAACAGATGGGAACTGGATTCTGGATCTGGATTCAGGAATGCATGGATTGGGATCAAAGGCAGATGGACAGAGTCCTCCTCAGACACCAGCCATTGAAGAAAGAGGCTGACCTGTTGATCCCTCAGCTTTTATACTGAGCATGGGGCAGATGGGATGGAATACCCCTGTGGGTCAGTATTGGGTCACCTATCCTGAATACTCCTCCCTGCAGATGCGACCCCTTTATGCTTTCCCACTTTTGACCCTCCAATGGGGCAAATAACAAAAGTTATCTGGCCTTGGTCATTATAGCAGTAAGAATAAGCAAGAGCCTCTCTGCCTACCATTCCTTGGTCTTATCACTCTGAGAATGAACAGTGTCTCCACGATATGCTGTTACTTTCAGAGAGTTGGAAGAGGCTTAGCTAAAAGGTAAAATTACTGAACAGGAAATTGGTTCACCTCAAACCAGGACAGTGACCTGGATCCCTCCAGATCCCTGCCTTTGGCCCTTCTGAACAACCTCACATAACCTTTGTGTGTTCCTACAGTCCTCTTCAGACACCCCCAAACCAGTTTTATACATTCCCACAAACCCCATTCAATAACCCACAAGGAGGTTGCTCTTTACAGGAGACCAAGGACCATTTTATCCCTTTGTGATAGGGCCTTTCTTGAGCCTCTCCCACGTTAAAACAAGGGAGGATCCTTCAGTGTCCATCCACCACTGACCCAAGAGCTCTGGTCTCTGTTATCTGCTGCTTGAGACTCTGGAAGCCAGGTTGCTATTGAGGGGCATCTTGAAATTTCTATGAAGCCGGATGGGATCCACCTAAGGGAGGATCCAGCTGAGGGAGTTGGTGAATGTGCTCACCAAGCCACTTTCCATCATTTACCAGCAATCTTGGCTAACTGGGGAGGTCCCAGATGACTGGAGGTTAGCAAATGTGACACCTACCTACAAGAACAACTGCAAGAAGGATCCGGTGAATTACAGGCCTGTCAGTCTGACCTTGGTGCTGAGAAAGGTCATGGAGCAGATCATCTTCAGTGCCATCACGTGGCACATACAGGACAACCAGGTGATCAGGTGCAGTCAGCATGGGTTTATGAAAGGCAGGTCCTGCTTGACAAACCTGATCTCCTTCTACGATAAGGTGACCCACTGTCGTGGTTTGGCCTCAGATGGCAACAAAGAACCACGTGTCACTCGCTCAGCGCTTCCCGGTACGGGAAGGATCAAAAGAAAAAGGCAAAACTCTTGGGTTGAGACAAAGGCAGTTTAACAGAACAGCAAAGGGAACAAGAAAACAACAACAATAATACCGACAGAGGAATATACAAACGCGATTATGGAACCGCCGCTCCCCGCCGGTCCGGACCCCGGACGCACCAACCTGCTCCAAACCCGACTGCCTGCCCCCTCCCTCTTTTTAATCTCAGGGTGGGCGTGGCTCACATGGCATGGAATACTTAACCCTGTCCCTGCCAGAACCAGGACATTATCCACCCCTTATTCCATACCATTTTTGCCATGCCCAGATCTTACAGTTTTCGGAACATGTGACTGGTGTACCCAGCGTAGCTCATGCACACAGTCCATGGGCCGAGGATGTAGATCTTGAGGAAGTTGCTGGGCGTCAGCTCTGATCCCATCACCACTTTGCTTTACTCAATTCTTCATTAAAGTCCATCTGTCCTTAATTTGGGTGATTCTTACTGCAGTACAGCCGATAGCAATTATAGTAACGAGGACATACAGTGACAGTGTAACATACAATTTGATTCATTGGCTATTCTCCCCCAAAATCAAGTCCCCGTGAGGTACACATCGGACTTCCTCATCCTGCCGCATTACCCACCAAGTGCACCCAGGTCCTTGGGCAAAAGCAATCCCACGGATGGGTTTGCCTTTGCCTGAGGCAGGACTAACCCAGACTGGCTTCTCTAACATATCTTCATGTGCACTACGGGGACCTTATCCCCTTCTACAGTACGTGGAAGTTTTGATTGGGCAGGGCCAGCCCGATTGGTAGATCCCCTGGTATTAACTAGCCAGGTAGCCTTTGCTAAATGTGCATCCCAATGTTTTAAGGTCCCACCACCCATTGCTCTCAGTGTAGTTTTTAACAGTCCATTGTACCGTTCTATCTTCGCAGAGGCTGGTGCGTGATAGGGATGTGATATACCCACTCAATACCATGCTCTTTGGCCCAGGTGTCTATGAGGCTGTTTCGGAAATGAGTCCCATTGTCCGACTCAATTCTCTCTGGGGTACCATGTCGCCACAGGACTTGCTTTTCAAGGCCCAGGATAGTATTCCGGGCAGTGGCATGGGGCACAGGGTACGTTTCCAGCCATCCAGTGGTTGCTTCCACCATTGTGAGCACATAGCGCTTGCCTTGACGGGTTTGTGGCAGTGTGATATAATCAATCTGCCAGGCCTCCCCATATTTATATTTCAACCATCGTCCTCCATACCAAAGAGGCTTCAAACGCTTGGCTTGCTTGATTGCAGCACATGTCTCACATTCATGGATGACCTCTGCAATAGTGTCCATGGTCAAGTCCACCCCTCGGTCACGAGCCCATCTAAATGTCGCGTCTCTTCCTTGATGACCTGAGGTCTCATGGGCCCACCGAGCTATGAATAGTTCACCCTTACGTTGCCAATCCAGATCCACTTGAGCCACTTCAATCCTAGCAGCCCGATCCACCTGCTAGTTGTTCTGATGTTCCTCCGTGGCCCGATTCTTTGGTACGTGGGCATCTATGTGGCGTACTTTCACAACCAGATTCTCTACCCAGGCAGCAATATCTTGTTCAGCAGCCCAGATGGGTTTGCCTCTGCACTGCCAGTTGCCCTGCTTCCACTGCTGTAACCATCCCCACAGAGCATTTGCCACCATCCATGAGTCAGTGTAGAGATAAAGTACTGGCCATTTTTCTCACTCGGCGATGTCCAAAGCCAGCTGAATGGCTTTCACCTCTGCAAACTGGCTCGATTCACCTTGCCCGTCACTGGCTTCTGCAACTTGTCGTGTAGGACTCCACACAGCAGCCTTCCACTTTCGATGCTTTCCCATAATCCGGCAGGACCCATCAGTGAACAGGGCATATTTCTTCTCATTTTCTGGCAGTTTATTATATGGTGGGGCCTCTTCCGCACGCGTCACCTCCTCCTCTGGTGACATTCCAAAATCCTTGCCTTCTGGCCAGTCCATGATCACTTCCAGAATTCCTGGGCGACTGGGGTTTCCCATTCGAGTTCGCTGTGTGATCAGTGCAATCCACTTACTCCATGTAGCATCAGTTGCATGATGCGTGGTGGGGACCCTTTCTTTGAACATCCAACCCAGCACCGGCAGTCGAGGTGCTAAGAAGAGCTGCGCTTCTGTACCAACCACCTCCGAAGCAGCTCGAACCCCTTCATACGCTGCCAATATCTCCTTTTCTGTTGGAGCGTAGCGCGCTTCGGATCCTCTGTATCCCCGACTCCAAAACCCTAGGGGTCGACCTCGGGTCTCCCCTGGTGCCTTCTGCCAGAGGCTCCAGGTAGGGCCATTCTCCCCGGCTGCGGTGTAGAGCACATATTTAACATCTTGTCCTGCCCGGACTGGCCCCAGGGCCACTGCATGGACTATTTCCTGTTTGATTTGTTCAAAAGCTTGTCGTTGCTCAGGACCCCATTTAAAATCGTTCTTCTTCCGGGTTACTTGATACAGAGGGCTTACAATCAGACTGTAATCTGGGATATGCATCCTCCAAAAACCCATAATGCCTAAGAAAGCTTGTGTTTCCTTTTTGCTAGTTGGTGGAGACATAGCTGCTATTTTGTTGATCACATCCATTGGGATTTGGCGGCATCCATCTTGCCATTTTATTCCTAAGAACTGGATCTCCTGTGCAGGTCCCTTGACCTTACTTCGTTTTATGGCAAAACCAGCTTTCAGAAGGAACCTCCAAGTCATTTCTGCAAGAAGTGAGTACCGGATACCATGACAATATTAGAGGGGCCCTGCCTCCAGCCAGGTGGAGGAAAGGGACAACCGGGTTTATTGGACAGTGTGGATTCGATGACCTGGCACATCAGACCCACAGGAGTATAAGGCTCTAGTGGACACAGGAGCACAGTGTACTCTGATACCATCAAGCTATAGAGGGGCAGAACCCATTTGTATTTCTGGGGTCACAGGGGGATCCCAAGAGTTGACTGTATTGGAGGCTGAAGTGAGCCTAACTGGGAATGAGTGGCAAAAGCACCCCATTGTGACTGGCCCAGATGCTCCATGCATCCTTGGTATAGATTACCTCAGGAGAGGGTATTTTAAGGACCCAAAGGGGTATCAGTGGGCCTTTGGCATAGCTGCCTTGGAGACGGAGGAAGTTAAACAGTTGTCTACCTTGCCTGGTCTCTCGGAGGACTCTTCTGTTGTGGGGTTGTTGAGGGTCGAAGAACAGCAGGTGCCGATTGCTACCACAACGGTGCATCGGCGGCAATATCGCACTAACCGAGACTCTCTGATTCCCATCCATAAGCTGATTCATCAGCTAGAGGTTCAAGGAGTGATCAGCAAGACTCGCTCGCCTTTTAACAGTCCTATATGGCCAGTGCGAAAATCTAATGGAGAGTGGAGGCTAACTGTAGACTATCGTGGCCTGAATGAAGTCACGCCATTGCTGAGCGCTGCTGTGCCGGACATGCTAGAACTCCAGTATGAACTGGAGTCCAAGGCAGCCAAGTGGTATGCCACGATTGATATAGCGAATGCATTTTTCTCAATCCCTTTGGCAGCAGAGTGCAGGCCACAGTTTGCTTTCACTTGGAGGGGCATCCAGTACACCTGGGATCGACTGTCCCAGCGGTGGAAACACAGCCCCACGTTGGGCGCCAAAAAGGACTGTCGTGGTTTGGCCTCAGATGGCAACAAAGAACTACGTGTCGCTCGCTCAGCGCTTCCCGGTACGGGAAGGATCAAAAGAAAAAGGCAAAACTCTTGGGTTGAGACAAAGGCAGTTTAACAGAACAGCAAAGGGAACAAGAAAACAACAACGACGACACCGACAGAGGAATATACAAACGCGATTATGGAACCGCCGCTCCCCGCCGGTCCGGACCCAGGACGCGCCAGCCCGCTCCAAACCCGACTGCCTGCCCCCTCCCTCCTTTTAATCTCAGGGTGGGCGTGGCTCACATGGCATGGAATACTTAACCCTGTCCCTGCCGGAACCAGGACACCCACTTAGTGAATGATGGACAGGCTGTGGATGTTGTCTGCCAAGTCTTTACTAAAGCCTTTGACACCATTTACCACAGCATTCTCCTGAAGAAACTGGCTGACCATGGCTTGGATGTGCATACACTTCACTGGGTGAAAAACTGGCTGGTCAGTCAGGCACAGAGTTGTAGTGAAAAGGGTTAAATCCAGTTGGCAGCCGGTCATAAGTGGTGTTCCTCAGGGCTCAGTATTGGGGCTGGTTCTCTTTAATATCTTTATCAACAATCTGGACAAGGGGACTCAGTGCACCCTCAGTAAGTTTGCAGATGACATCAAGTTGGGTGGGATGTTGATCTGCTTGAGGTAGGAAGGCTCTACAGCCTTCCTGCATTGATGGACCAAGGCCAATGCTATGAGGTTCAATAAGGCCAAGTGACGGGTCCTGCACTTGGGTCACACCAATCCCATGAACGCTTCAGGCTGGGGGCAGAGTGGCTGGAGAGCTGCCTGGCAGAAAAGGACCTGGGGGTGTTGGCTGACAGCTGGATGAATATGAGCCCGCAGTGTGCCCAGGTGGCCAAGGTGGAGCTGCCCCCAAGGAGCTGCCCCCACCTCACTGTCTCCTCACCAGGAGGGGTTTCCCCAGGCTGAGGCTCACCCCTGCCATGCCCCCACATGGGGACACCGGGCTGGAAGTGCTTATGGGCTCCCTTTTACCCTTCCCTGCTTCTTCCTGCCTCTCTTACCCAACCTTGTCTGTGGTGAGGAGCGGCAGGTTCCCCTGCTTGGCCGAGCTTTGGCAGGTGATGGCTGCTCACACCTGTTTTGGAGCTGGCTGGAACCCTCTCCGACTGGCCCTGGCAGCCCCTCACCCGCTCCCGCCCAGGTCCCGCTGCAGCTCCCACTGCTCACCCCTTGCCGTCCACACCCAGCACAGAGCACCCTTGCCCCCGCCAAACACATGCTTAAGGACCCTTGGGACATGCGTCCACTATAAACGCTGCCTTTAGCATCCTCACAGTGGAAGTGAACTGCCCGATTTTCAGCAAAGGTCCAACCTGACGCTCAGCTGTGTGGGTAACTGATTTCCTTCTCTATTGGGCTTCACCAGAACTTGGGATCCAGACTCTGGAGAACCAGGACTCCAGAAGTTTCTCGCTTGGATTTACAACTTTGATACCTGTTGCAGAATGGCTTGAGGAGCAAGGTCATGGGACAACAGAGGAGTTATGTGAGATGAGAATAGCGTAGAAGCAAGTTACAGCTTGGCGATGGGAAAGTACTAAGTAAACAAGCCATGAGAATGCAGAAGCAAGAATAAGGAGCTGATAAGAATAGGGAACTAAGGCTGAACCCTGTCGTGTGGACAGAGAGCCAATCGCAGTGAGCAGATGACTTTTATAATTAGCCAATATTCAAGCGATGATGTAACCAGTAGCTATATAATGAAGCGTATTCGGGCAATAAACTGAAGCTTGCTTTATCACTCACATTGAGTCGGCTGCTTGTCTTCCCTCGCTCGTCGCAGATACCTTTTTTGGGGGTTGTGCCTGTGCATAAGCAAGGTGCTACATTCAGGTTGCAAACAAGCAAGCAGAGCAGATGGCCACCATAAATGAGCGCACATTTCCATGCTGTTATGAAGCATCGCTGGTCCTGGAAGATGCGTTTTGTTTTCTTAATCAGAAGCCCTTGTCCCATACATACATTGTAGAAACACGCAGAACTCTACAAAACAAAATCAAATCAATGGTTTGTACAGACGCTGCAGAGCTAAGGTGCAGTGCATTTTTTTGTTTAATTTAGGTCCCTTAAAAAGTGCTTATTATCGATACCTTGATCTACCGTGCCCGTTGCCCACAAGAATAGCAACGTCAAAGTGAATGTGACCAGAGAGGCATTTTAAATAAAAGGAAAAAGGAAACCAAGAAAGCCAAAGACCAAAAAGAACAAATGCTTGAGAATTTTGATGGCTTGGGACTACCAGTATTTTACAAACTCTTAAAAAGCATTTGAGAAAGTCACATCTTCATCATAGACAAGATAAGAGGAAGACAAAGCCGATCTGTTAGCATGTATTATTTCCCTTTGTTGCAATATTTTCTGCGCTCAGTCTTCGGTGCAGAACTATAGAATCAGTTATTAGTTTAAATAGTAAACATTATTATATAAATGTAACTAATTGGAAACCAGTACACAAGGCTGGTATTGAAGCACAAAGCAGACAACCTTGCACTCACGCTACTTCAGTCATCTTCTTCTCATGCGGCTGACTGCAGCAGAACTGCTAAAATGCTGCTTCCCTCACGCAGAAACAGGTCTAGGCAATACAACAGATCACAAGCTGATTAGGAGTCAACAGTGCCAAGCCATTGTGAAAAAGGCAAACTAAGCTGTGCAAACAGGAGTATGGCTTGCAAGACGCGGGAAGTAATCCTGCTCTGCCCAGCACTGGTACAGCCCCAGCAGGAACACTCGGTCCGGCGCTGGCTCTCATTCTCCAGCGGAGACGCAAAGTGCGCAGAGAGAGTCCGGATGAAAGCTGTGAGTATACACAGAGGTCTAAAGCACGACCGGTGAGGAAGGACTGAATGAATCAGATGTGCACAACCTAAACAAGAGAGCGGGATGGGGGGGGAAACGGAACAACAATCCGCAAAGACAGAAGTCGCGGCTGTGCAGAGGAAGGGAACAACTTGTTTTCTGTGTGCAGGACGGATAAGGAATAACGGATGGAGTTTGCAAGCACTGTCAGGCAAAGAAAGGGTTAACAGAGGCATTACCAAGACAGAAGCTGAGAAGGCACACAGGTGCAGGGGATAAAAGCACTGGGGAGAGGGCTTTCAGAGGACCCCTGAAGGAGGGGGCTGAAGGAGCCTCTCAGGGCAGAGGTACAGGCTTAACGGATGTTGGTCTGTGTCCTCTACAAGAGGTTCTAGTCCTGCCTTTGTCCGGTTACCGGCCTCCTCATTTGTATTGACGCTGCGTGTTTGATTATGAAATGCGTATCTCTTTTTAGGCCTGCAAAAAAAGCAGCACAGGGTGCTAAGGTTTTATTTCAACAACAACAACAACAACAAAACAAAACAAAAAAAAAAACCCAAACAGAAAAAAGAGCCCAGCAGAACTTTTCACCTCTGGCCTAAAATGTGGTCAAAGTGCTGAATCAACTAAGGCAGGGGGAAAGGAGGATAATTTTTGCCTCAGGGAAAGTATTTAAACTCCTGCTGCTAGCAGAAGACCTCAACTGAGGAACTGTACCTCGGGAGCTGAAGACTTTAGTCTGTGGAGGGAGAGAGAGAGCAAGAAGCCTTTGTATCAGAGGGAAAAGGTTAGGCAATAGGCTCATGCTCAACAGCTCTAAAACTGGGGAGATGGCAGGTGTTTTTGCCCCAGGGAAAAGATCTTAGCCTGCCAAATTTGAGGGGGCTTTGAAATCACAGCAAGGTCTAGTCCAGCTGTTAAGAAATTCTTTCTAAGGCTAAAGATAGCGAGGACTACAATAAACTGTCTGAGGATGTTATGAAGCCTCTGTTGCGGAGGAAGGCCTCTGAGAACAGGCTTAGCAGCCATGTGTCAGGAAGGACAAAGCTGACCCTGCCTCAGGACAGCAGGACTGCTGGATGAGCTTCTGAAGTCCCTTTCTGCCCCATAGTACTGGAATCAGAAATATTGCATCCCTCTGTGCTTGCCACTCAACTGGGACATTTTATGAAAATAACTGAGCATTTTTGGAAGCTCAAAGCATTCCTTGAATGGAAGTGCTTTCAAAACTAGCTCTGAGCCGAATATTTTACCTCCTCTGTTGAAGGATCCTTTCAACATGGTGTGTTCTGGAAACACTGCAGTACTGAAACTTGTCAATTCAGCGACAAATGTTTTAGAAGAAAACTCTATACTCACTCATTCTGACTTTCCAATAAAGATACAACTAAGCCAAGTTGCCCACGTGCTCCACAACACCAACAAACAGATTTGTCTGTACAGATACTACTCTTTTACCCCCTCAGTTACAGTTTGACCTTTTCAAAAAGAAACTAAACCCAAGCCTCCTTGGCCTCAATAACCCTAGCGATACCCTACACAAGGAGTCCTTTTTTCTCCTTTTTTTAAACTCCCAGTGAAATCAGCCGAGATCTGTCCTCACAAGTCAATAGGTCTAAGTTGTCCGTATTGTAACTAGTCGGTGTCATTTCTGAAATGATGGAGTTAAAAGTAAAGAAAGCAAAACAACTTTCTAGATACCTCGTCTTTCCACCAAGATGAGGAAAATTTCTATTTGAACTTGCAAGTTTTAGGTTCACAGTAGTGATCCTCAAGAGACTGTTTTATCAGAAATAAAAGCTAAAAACTAGTATGATGAGAAATGTCTTTGATTCTGTAACGATTGTAGCTGGAGGAACGGCTTTGTGTGCCGTTCTCCACCACTGAAAGATATTTAGAGTAGAGCAACTGGAAGTACAACTAGGACCAAAACATTTCTGCTCGCTTCTAAAGGACTTTGGCATGACAACATTAGATCTCTTTCCATTCTGACCCACGTGAACAAGGAACAGGCCTGAAACAATGGACTGTATTTTGAAAACTACTTAGTTGCCCAAGAACACAGAAGTGCTGTCTAGGTTTTCAAAAGTCAGTAGGTAGTGACTCTGACAATGGAAGTCAGATGCCCAGGTTGCGCTAAAAGTCCCACTGGATAGTTTCTTCATGCTTGTGGGCCTTTCAAAGCCTGTCCAAAATCCCCCCAGATTAAAATCACATTTTAAGTCGATGTTCGTATTTACTTCCTCTCTGTGGTCAGCTACAGAATAGAACTTGGAAAACATTTCTGGTGGTTTTGATTGGTTCTCTTATTTTCCTCGGGGAAGGAAGCACGGGCTTTGCTCGGCATTTTGTAGGCTGCTTTGCACAATGAGGTGCTGGTCCCCGATGAGGACTTTTGTTTGGTTCAACATGAGTAAAGCAATACTCTGCTACACTCAGAAGCAGCAAGGCATGCAGGCAACAAACAAGGGCTAGCAGCCTCCGCTGCCAGAAAAAGACATGGCCCTATTTAGCAGTGCTGTGCACGGAGAGATTAAACTCAGGCTGGATGGTGAGAAGCTGCGTAGGTAATCTGAAGGAGATGCCAGGGTGAATTACTGCTTGGCTGTCTTCCTCACTGTTATAAATACTCCGAGTCTGTGTGGAGTTTAATAAAGGTTTATTAGATAAGGAAGCAAAAGCAGCGCTGGGCGCCCGGGGAGTCGCAGCTCCACCGAGGCTCGCAAATTACCAACCCCTAACGTTTCCCTTTTATCCCCGCGAGGCTGGATGCTGAGGTTATCTTATCTTTCCGCGTAGTGACCAACTCTTCCAAGCAGCAATACAAAGCAAATTCCGAGCTTACACATAATTGTATCGGTTACATTTTACAACTTGTACTAGATACAGGACACGCCTCGGGCTCATGCTTGATCGCACAAGGCCTCCGGTCTCCATGGCAATTTGGCTCTTGCAGCTCCGGTAGATTAGTTACATCAACCTTATTGGTCGAGACGTGTAGGCATTCCCACATGACAGTATCTTCTTTGTCCTTTCAATTGTGAGGGCGGTAAACTTAACAATGTTACAAAGCCCATCTTTTAAATACTATCAGCAAATTCCTTCATATACTTATTACACTCACCTCCTCAGTTCTCAGGTCTGTGTGCCAACACGCATTTTCAGGTAACTCGGCTCTGTTTGCTCCTTGACTTGTCTAGCTGTTTAACAGGCTCTTCAGATAAACAAGGGATCATCTCAGGATTTGGCTCAACAAAGATTGCTTTTTGCAAATTTTAAAAATCCTGAACAGGTTGTTCAATAGGGCCTGGTCCTGCAATCCCTTTTACTTGTGAATATTTTCAAAGGAGTAAGTGGTTGCACAATCACACAAGGTTCAGGAGGTAAATGATCAATATCGCTATCATTCCCATCGGCAAACATATTCCCATTTTTAAAGGTTACCAAAGCCTAAAAAAGGCACCGGTAAGCCATGAACAGACCAGCCTTGATGAAGACAAGTTCTGACCGGTGAGATACAAGTAAAAAATGCAACTGGAGAACCGCTGGGAAACTGCAGGCACCATTTACGTGAGAGATTCGCGCCTCTACGGACAGCGCCGAGAGTGCCTCCGGTCCTGCCGCGGCCTGACCAGCACACCCCGAGCCAGACCGGGGCAGCGAGAAGCCACGTTTTAAACCTTTAAAACGCCGCACAGCAGCCTCCGGCCGAGGCAGCCTTCTTGAGCGAGCGGCGCGGCCTGCGGCTCGCCCCCAGCCTCCCTCCACCCCGAAGGCGAAGCCGCCCCTGACAGAGCCGCTCCGCCCGCCCGGCTCCGCTGCCGCCCCTCAGCGCCTCGCTGCTCGCCGCCGTCCTAGACTGTCGCGCAAGGCGGCGGCGGCGCTTCCGGCCTTTCCAGCCACCCGCTCGATGGTTGTTCCTCCCGCGGGGTGTCCGCGCGCGGGCGGGGGAGGCCTGAGGGGAGGCGGTGGCGGCCCGGGGGTGACAGGCGTGGGCGAGCAGCGAGGCCGCGGCGCGCTCTCCTCGGCTTGGGGAGGGCAGCACTGCCTGACTGAAAATACCTGCAGTCGCTTCAGGTCTTACTCTGGAACGTGCGAAGTTCAGGGAAAACCAGTTGGCGTCCTCGTGCTCAAGTCCAGATCTGACTCGGGGTGCCGATTTTAACGGGTGGACGTGGCTCGTAGGCCCTGAGAATGCCGCTCTCTTGGATTCTGCTGTAAATCAGTCTCGGCTAATGACATGATAATTGTGACTCAGTTGTCACTCGGTTGACTTTGTAATGACAAAAATACATAGTTGCAAAATACATAAACTGCAAACATTTATGCCCCCGTGTTGACTCAAAATTACCTTGGAAGAGCTTCGTGCATCCTGTAGAAGGGGATAGAGGCTCTATGGTGCATGAAAAGAATATGCTAGGGAAAACTGGTGGTGTCCTGTGTCAGGCAAAGGCGAACCCATTTGTGGGACAGTTTTTGCTCAAGGACCTGGAGGTACTTGGTGGGTGACGCTGAAAAATGGAGGAGTTCAATGTGTACTCTGTCGCGGGCGGAGTGATTAACTTCACTTGTAAGAGAGAAGTAGTGAAATGTTTTTTAACATAAAACAGTGATTTAACAAAGTTAGTAGTGAATGTGACAGTGTTTTACGAGATTCGATGCCAGGGTACACTTGGTTATTTACTGCATAGAGGCCAGGGTCAGACAAGCTGTCGGGGAGACCCTCCCGTTGACTCACGAGGCTCAGAAAGGACCCCCTGGCTTTCTAAACTCCTTCTCAGAGAGGAGTCTGGGTGCGGCTGGATCCAGTCCTAGTCCCAGACTTGGTCAGCGGTTTATGTCTAAGGGATTATGTATGTGCAATCAATCCTTATATCACTTAGCTAAGATTTCAAAGTTTAGCATGCTATTAGTCACTTACCGAGAATCTGTTGGGGCAAGGAATCTCTCAGCCTCGAGGAGTAGAACCTTCAGTGAGCGTCCCCGCTCAAGGGGAGATCCTGGCGTGCAGCCCGCTGCCGTGCAGGAGAGCTCCAAGGGCTCTTGGGCTGTCCACTATTTATGGGGTAAGAGAATTGACCTATAGTCATATTCGCATGGGAACAAGATACCTAGGTCCCTACTCCAGACAGTGTTTTGATTATGTTCCCAGCCATCCCCAGTAGTTCAAGTGCAACTCATAACAACTCCTGCTGATGGCCAGGGCTTGAGCAGGAGCCGGGGGCGGGGGGGGGGGAGGGAAGGGGGGAAAAGGGGGGAGCACACTGCCACAGCATGCAATTTCTTAGCATGCAGGAGGACTCTATTTATTTTGGATAATTCTTTGCCTACCTGTACCCGAACAACGTCAGAATGAAATAAATATGAACGAACATATTAATCTCAGGATTATGATTAATTTATAAAGTCATAAAAAGCAAATAAGACAAGCTCTTGCTGTTGAAAGAATGGTTCAAATTTTACTTAAAATCCTATTTACTTAAAATCCTTTAAGACTTTGGAAGGTTTATTCTGCCACTGAAGGCAAAATAAGCGTGCTGTCTATAATTTAGCTTGTTAAGATTGTAAGCTTTTCGAAAGTTTATTGTTTTGTCTATCTGATTCGGGAGTTGATGCCAGCCCTTATGTGGCTTCACTTATAGAACAGTGATTTCTGTCCACACAGCTCATGGTTACGCCTTAATTGCCTACAACTTTTATGCAAATATAGCCACATCTCTACTAGAGAGCTGTACTGCTGTGGTTGTGCTCAAATATGTACAACAAGTCTCTGTAGCATAGCCATTTCCTACATGAAAATATTTATGCCTTGTGTGGCCTGTTGGATTGATGTTATAGTGGAAGAGCTTTGAATTGGTGTAATGTATTCCTAATGTTTTTTCATCTTCCTTATACTTGACAAATCTAGGTCATCTCCTACGGTATAAATATCACGGAATCTCGGAATCACGGAATTTCAGATTTGGAAGGGACCTCTAGAGATCATCTAGTCCAACCCCCCTGCTAAAGCAGGATTGCCCAGAGCACATCACTCAGGACTGCATCCAGGCAGGTCTTGAAAGTCTCCAGAGAAGGGACTCCACACCCTTCCTGGGCAGCCTGTTCCAGGGCTCTGTCACCCTCACCGTAAAGAAGTTTTTTCTCATATTTGATCGGAACTTCCCACGTTCCAGCTTGTGCCCATTACCCCTCGTCCTGTTACTGGGAACCACTGAAAAGGGTCTGGCTCCATCCTCCTTAAACCCACCCTTTAGATACTTGTAAACATTAATAAGGTCCCCCCTCAGCCTTCTCTTCTCCAGGCTAAAGAGTCCCAGCTCTCTCAGCCTTTCCTCATATGGGAGATGCTCCAGTTCCTCCATCATCTTTGTTGCCCTACGCTGGACTCTCTCCAGTAGTTCCCTGTCTCTCTTGAACTGGGGAGCCCAGAACTGGACACAGTATTCCAGTTGTGGCCTCACCAGTGCAGAGTAGAGGGGGAGAACGACCTCCCTTGACCTGCTGGCCACACTCTTCCCTATGCAGCCCGGAATTCCATTGGCCTTCTTGGCAACAAGGACACATTGCTGGCTCATGGATAATTTACTGTCTACCAAGACCCCCAGATCCTTTTCTTCAGAGCTGCTTTCTAGCAGGTCCACCCCTAACCTATACTGGTGCCTGACATTCTTCCTCCCCAAGTGCAGGACCCTACGCTTGTCCTTGTTGAACCTCATTAGGCTCTTCTCTGCCCAGCTCTCCAGCCTGTCCAGGCCACGCTGGATGGCAGCACGGCCCTCTGGGGTGTTAGCCACCCCACCCAGTTTGGTATCATCAGTGAACTCGCTGAGCATACCCTCTGTCCCCTCGTCCAGGTCGTTGATGAGTACGTTAAACAATACTGGTCTGAGTATTGACCCCTGGGGGACACCACTGGTTACAGGCCTCCAACTCGACTCTGCTCCATTAATCACAACCCTCTGAGTCCTGTCACACAGCCAGCTCTCAATCCACCTCACTGTCCCCTCGTCTAGTCCACACTTCCTCAGTTTCCTAAGGAGGATGTTATGAGAGAGAGAGTCAAAAGCCTTGCTGAAGTCAAGGTAGATGACATCTGCTGCTCTGCCCTCATCCAGCCAACCAGTTATAACATCACAGAAGGCTATGAGATTGGTCAAGCATGATTTGCCCTTGGTAAATCCATGGTGACCACTTCCAATAACTTCCTGCTCCTGAACGTGCTTGGATATGACATCCAGGCTGAGTCGCTCCGTTACCTTCCCAGGGACGGAGGTGAGACTAACCGGTCTGTAGTTCCCTGGGTCCTCCTTCCTGCCCTTTTTGAAGACTGGAGTCGTATTGGCCTCCCTCCAGTCCTCGGGCGCCTCTCCTGTTCTCCATGACCTCTCAAAGATGATGGAGAGTGGCCAAGCAGTAACATCTGCCAGCTCTCTCAGCGCTCGCGGGTGCATCTCGTCAGGGCCCATGGACTTATGGATGTCCAGTTTGGCCAAGTGGTCTCTAACTGGATCTTCCTCTCCTGGGGAAAACTCTTCCTCTCTCCAGACCTTCCCCCTTGCCTCCAGGGCCTGGGATTCATGAGGGACAGATTTAGCAGTGAAGACCGAAGCAAAGAAGGCATTCAGTAGCTCTGCCTTCACTGTGTCTTCCACCACTAGGGCACCCATCTCATTTGTTAGTGGGCCTACATCTGTAGCAAGATGAAATAATACATATGTATAATACATAGGTAACAAGATAAACTAATGTGATTGATCTGAGTTCAGATCCTAAGCAGTGACTCTTAAGATGCACATCCTTTTTGTTTCTTTCTTTGTTTGCTAGGATAAATAGGCATTTCGCAGTAGTTAAAAGAATTTTACCTACAGCTCGTTTTATCTCAGATTGAGTGGGGTTGTTGAAGTAATGATGATGCTGGTGCCGTGTCCAGTGAATTCCTGTTTTCCGCTTTGTTGGTAGAGCTGTATAAGTATAAATTAATAAAATTTTCTTCTGCAGATAAATAATTTTGACCTTCAAGTTTAACCCGTATAGGTAGTGATGGAGGAGCCATCCATTGTCCTTTCGGAGACCATGGGAAGAGGAGAATGAACAAAAGTAAAGATAAGCATAGGCAGAAGAAACTTTGTGGGCCTGGTTGCAATTTGGGATCAGAAAGATGGTTCTAGAATTGGAAATGGAAAAAATTTGCTGATGTTCTGCCATATTCTAAATTCACTCCTTCATGGCTTTTATAATAAAGCCGTGACCATGGAATGTGAGCACGTTGATGTCAAGTGCTAATGACTGGGTCTGTCATCTCACTGTTTTGTACAGTAGAGGATGCTCCTGAACACCAATAGAGCATTGGTAAAATGCCAGAAGCCGAGCACAAAAATATTTCTTAAACGGCTGAAACAGTGTCTGTAATAAACACATGTTTTCTTATTCAGAAACAATAAGTTTTTTCTGTCTGACTGAAGACAACATGCATTTAACTGTGCAGTGAGAAAAGGGTCCTGTGATAAGAAGCTACCGTGTTCTGTGTGTGACTCTAATCTCAGGTTGCTTGGGCTTCTTTTCATCAAGTAGGTAATGTGGATAATTTCAGAGTAAAGAGGAAGGAAGAAGTTACGTGCCTCTGTAGCAAGCATGTTTCCTGTAATACTTGAGTTTCAAGTTCTGTATAGGTGAACTCCAAAGTCTCCTTGCTTCCCAGGTTTGGATTCTGCATGTCCTTTTATGACTTCTGCCAAACCTCTCTGAAAGCACAAAGGTGTCATTTGTACATGGCATATGTGAAAACTCCACGTCTGCTTCACTGACTGTGCACGATTTTGTGTGAGCAACTGTCAAAGAAAAGTAGGTTAGCCACCTTCTGCAAAACCAGATCCTTATTCGGGAAGAGTTTCCTACTTGCCTTCTGAAATGTATTTTCAGTATGCGTATGTGAATTTGAGATACGTTACCAAGGAATTCTGCCACTGGTCCTCCATTAAACTATAACTCCATTATCATCTGAGGAAATGAGAATACTAACAAGACTGTGCTATGGGTAGGAAGTTCTTTGAGAGACAGAGCAATGGAGTTTTATCAGAATCTGAGCTTTAAGAGAGTTGTACAGACAAGTCTGAAAACATAACCGAAGAGTATTTAGCCATCATTTCAGCTTCCTGCAGCTCTGAAAGGCAGGAAGGGCCTTATTAATCTCAGTGCAGAGCTTTGTGGGGGGAAGGAGGACGGGGAAATCGTTCTGAGAACACTTGAAAAAATGCTTCCACTTCTGCTAAAACCAAGGGTGTTGTGGCCTCAGCCATAATCAAGAATAGGCTGCAGGATTGTCTTAACATGCTATGTTGGGCAAATGTGTACTTCTACTGGCATGAACTGCTGTTAAATGTCTTACTCTTGTTTCGGGGCTTCTCATTGTCAGGAATTGCGGGACGGGGGCCCATGGCGCGCAGCCGCCCCTTGCCCTGCCAGGGCCCGGTGCAGAAGGATGAGCACAAGCGGCACTGGAAAGGGTGCGGGCTGGGCTGGAGGTCGAGCAACTCTGCTCCCAAGAGCTGCACTGCCGCTTCACTGCTGAAACTTGCGAGCTGGAGGAGGTGGCAGAGCGGGAAGCGGCTAACAGCTGCACTCCAGACGGGAGCAGTGGCAGGCACGGGAGCTCCAGCGGCTGTGGGAGCTCAACCAGCGGCAGCAGGTGGTGGAGATCGGCCAGCTGCTGCGCTTAGAGGAGGCCGAGCTGCGTGAGGTGCAGAGGATGCTGCAGCAGCAGCACAGCAACGCCATCTGTCAAGCACGGGACCTGCAGCAGCAGCTGGCCAAGGAGCTGGTGAGAGGAGCCTGGAGCAGCAGTGAGGCCCATGGTAAGCTCCAGGATGTCCTCAGCAAGCTGCACAGGGAGACCAGCCATGAGCAGGCCGCCCGCATTCCCGCCTCCAAGAGGAACTGCTGCTGCAGAGGACACTCTTCCTACAGCACGTCTTGGAGAGGTTTGAGGGCAAGCAGCCCGCTTCCTGCAACAAGCCAGGGCACAGGCCACAGGCCACAGCCTGGCACCGTCTGCAGATCCTCCTGAGCACTGGGTCCATCGGGCCCTGCTCTTTGCAGAGCCTCATGGCATCTTACTCTTGCGATGGAGAAGGGCAGCGGAAAACCCACAAGAACTTAAAAGACGCTCACCTTCAGGAAGAAGGGAAGAGCGTGGAGGTTTTGCTGGAGGCTGTGGGGCAAGACTTGGTGCTCTGCTGCTTGGAATCCCTGCCACGAGGAAGGACCAGCAGCGGGCGGTCTGGGGCAGAGGCAGGCGTTCAACCGTAGGGCAGCAGCAGGACTGGTAGCACTTACATGAGGCCACTGGAGCAGAACGCCCACCTCCAGAGCATCCTGAAGGACCTTGCGAGGTGATGCAGTGTCCTTCCAGAGAACTGTCTTCTGCGGAAGGCGAGCTCTCCTGAAGTCTGGGAAGATGTGGCAAGGCTCAAGAAGAAGGCTGCTAAGCTGGGACTCATTAGCAAGCAGCTGGAAGAAAGAGACAGGCAGCTGAGAGAGGCTGCTTTCAAACCTGAAAACACCACATGAAAGACAGACCTGGTGGCCGGCGTGCCTCCAGAGCTAAGGGATTACTTGCAGGATGCAGACGGTGAAATGAGTTCCTGCAGCAGAAGAGACAGCACGTGGTCTTGACAAAGGACTCTGTGGCCATGTGTTGGCTGACAAACTCAGGTCAGCCAGAAGCCTTGGCTAGAAGTATTGGAAACAACAAATGAAGCGATAATCTTCAGATGCTTCATTTCTTCTTTGGGAGAGCCAGCCTCTTGGCTTTGGTATGAGGCTCGTGTCCTGGGACGTGCCGTTTTTAATCCATTGCAGACAGAAAGGGACCGTAGCTCCAGTTCTGGGACCTTCTTGGTGAACACCGCTGTGCTGGCTGGGACCTCTGCTCACCAATGTGTGTGTCTTACCCACAGCTCTCAGCACCTTGATGCTGGGGATCCCCTGGGTGCAGACTTCCGTCTTTCTTAACGCCAAACAGTGTCTCCAAGTCAGTCTTGAGGCCCGTATCTAGCACAGAGGGCCAGACAGAAGGGGTGACCGTCCTCAAGTGCTGAGCGATTGCTCAGCCAGTGTCCCGAAGGGCCACCTTTGTGGAATGCCGTTGCTCAGCTGAGAGGAGTCTGGCTCTAGGTCTCTCTCCTGGCTGCGAGGTGACTCATGCCAGCAGCTGCCTGCCTCTTGCAGGGCCCCAGTGCCTGCTGTAGGCCACCCACAGTCGGAAAGTCCATGCAAGTCAGTAAGAGCACAGCCACTGGTGGGCCCATCTTCACGGAAGGCCCAGTTCCTTCCCCTCAGAAGGCTGCTTCCCCTGCAAAAAGCGAGGTGTTTTGGGCCAATCTCCTCCCCACTCAGGGGAGGAAAGACTGAAGACTGCCCAGCCTCAAGAACGGCATGTCTGCCCCCGCTCCCTGCAGGGAGATCCTGCCCCCCCACAGGAGGGCATGAGTCTGCGTTCCCTTGGCAGCGAAGAAGTTGCCTCTCTCCTTCCTCTCGCAGAGGGAGAGGTACACCTTTGTACCGCCCCTGCCTCATCAGCCGCACGCAGGTGTCCGGGGACTGTGCACCCTAAGCGGCTAGAAACACTGCTCGCCAGAAAGCCACGCTTCAGCAAAACCAAGATGCTGACCGTTCCTTGGAGCTGTTGCAGGTGTTGCTGGGTGCCTCAGCACAGCAGCAGGCCGGCACCAGCAGGGGGAAGGGGCCCTGTGGGAGCAGTGCAGAGCAGAAGCATCAGCCTGCTGCCTTTTGCTTCTGCAAGGAAAACGCTTTGCAACTTGAAAGCAAACATAATCCCAGAGGTCTGGGCTTTGCGGAGGTCAGCTATCCGGCAGGAGCGTGGGCCCTGCGGGCAGGGTGCTGCGTGCTGTCAGCAGGAGCGAGGGCTGCGGCCGGAGTTACCCTCCCTGGCACTGCCCGCGTAACGCCTGCACCCACACCCTGTCCTGTGTCCTCAGCTCGGTGTTAACGTGACCCGTCTCGGCGGGGAAGCACATTCACTAAGTCCCCAGTCACGGGGAAGAAAACGTCACCAAAAGGCAGCTCTGGGGCTGTGCAGGCCTTCTGCCGCCTTCACCTCCTTGGGCCTTGCCTGGGGCAGCTGCAGTGGTACAACAAAGAGGGGGTGCGTGTGTACTGTGGGCTAGACCTGTGCCAAACTGGAGGCAGAGCATGGCAAAGGCTCTGACATTTCAAACCGCACCTGGCTGGTAAAGAGGGAACTGGCCTCTTCAGGAGAAACGGGAGGAGCGCTTCCAGAAGGGTTTCCCCTTGCAGACATGCCACTCTGCAGCCCCCCTGCACACACCCATCCTCTCCCTCATGAAGGTGGTGCAACACAGGGCCTTCCCCTGGCAGAGGCCTTGTTGCCACACATAGCAATGGGAAGGACGTTTGTGTCCTCGAAGAAAGGAAAAAAGAAAGAAAACGGAAGGAAGCTGCCCCTCCCACGGGAGAGAGGAACCTGTAACTTCTGCAGTCGCAATCCTGCCCCACGAAGCTTTCTCCCCTCTCTCTGACTTTCCCCACCTGGAGCAGAAGTATTTAGTCATCTCTGCCTGTCCCGAGGACTCGTAGCAGCCGTGTGATGCTGTTTCTCTGCAGTTTGCAGAACGCGACAGAGCTCTGGCTGCACACCATCTTCAAGAAAGCCATGGCCTAGGAGTAAAGCTGTGGTGCCAATGTGGCAGGTGGTGGGATACTCCAGATGCAGCTGGAAGGAGCTGTACATGCACTGCTGGGGCAGCTCCTGGGCAGTGCGGGCGGAAGTTGCTCAGCCTCGCTTTGTTAAAGTAACGCCCTTACTTCACTTGCCACAGGACCCTGTGGGTGGTGGGAGGGGCTGGCAAGGCCCCAGGGCCTGTGGGCATACAGCCCGCCAGTTTCATCCACACACAAAGACCCCGACGCGGGGTGGCGGGGACCAACCAGTGGGGCTCTGCCCCGAGGCTCACCTCAGCCCACCAGAGATCATCGCCTGGTCTTCTGCTCTCAGCTCTGTCCTCTTGAACCGGACGGCTGGCTCCTGGCCAGAGTTTTTGGAGGCATCCCCATCTCACCTCTGCTCCACCCTGCCTTCCTAACAAGGCGGTGTCAAGCAAAAGGCTGGGGAGCCTGAGCAGAGCTTTGGCAGAGTCAGGCTACCCCGCTGAAAAGCTGCCGCCCATAGCTTCCCTCTCCCCAGGCACGCTGGTGCCTGCACAGCTCTGGGTACCTGTGACAGCGTGGCCTGGGCGCCCTGCAGTGCCCTGGCTGTGCGACCCCCTGGGGAAAAGCCCCTCCTCAGCAGGGATGTGCAGCCACGGCAGGGCACACTGCCAGGGACCCGGAGGTGCACAGGCCACAGAGAGCAGGGCTGCAGCCCCCTTGGCACAGCAGAGCCTTGGGAGAGGGCTGCCCTTGGAGCAGGCCTGAAGCTCCAGCCCTCTTTCCTGCGGTGGCCTTTCCCTGCCCCACCAAAGCGCACCTGCGTGCACATTCCACAGCCACCAAGGCAAGTCCCACGGGGTCAGACGCAGTGCGTTGCAGACAGGGCTTTATTGAAATGACACAAGCGGTGGTGTTAACAGCCTGGCTGGCCGGCACGGGCGCTCGTCGTGCTGGAGGAGGCTCGGTGCCCAAGAGGTTCTCCTGGCGCTCGCCAGTGCAGATTAGATCTGCTCCCCGGACCTGAGGAGTTGAATACAAAGTGCTGTAGTCTTGTACGCACAGAGAGGCGCAGAGCAACACTACCAGTGGGACCTGATTCTGTCTGGAAAGAGCAGCCCCGTGGTCCCTGCAATGCAATGCCAGCCCGCTGCTCTCCGTGCCATGAGGGCTGTCAGGAAAAGACACTCTTTGCCCAGGGGCTGCGGGGTGTCAAAGGAAGGAAGGGCACTGCCAGGCAGGGGCAAACACCGCACATGGCTAGAGATCCTTACCTGAGGGAATGCTCCTCAGCACCACGGCAATGGTGTCTCCCCTCTTCCCATGAGGCGGGTTGCTGCTCCTCGCAAAGCCCAGTGGGTCCATGGGGAAAGGCTCCTACCACAGCAAGGACGAAGTCTTGCATCTCGACGGAGACCCTCCTGCCTCTCCTCTCTCCCAGTCACCCCCACCCCCATGGTCCCATTCAGCTCCACAGCCCCCTCAGTGCCAGCTCTGCTTGGGGCTGCAGAGAGGCTCCTGGCATCAGGGACCGGCCCATGCCATTCCCATGGCATGAGAAAGAAGAGGATGTTGTCCGTGTCCAGCCCTGTGGCTCTGGGATTTGCTGCCCCCACCCGCAGCTGGGTCACCAGCCCCCAGCTGGCACGGGTCTGGCCTGAAGCTGGCCCACGCTCATCCCTTCAGAGGTGAGGACTCCGAAAGGCAAAGGCTCATCTTGTCCTCTGGGCCTCTCCTTATCCTCCACAGATGGCTCTTTTCTGCCCTCTCCCCACCACTCTGGAGTGCCACAAATGCAGAAGCCTTGCACAGAGAGATGCGGGTGAGCGCAGGAGATGTCACTGGGGAGCAGGGAAGGCGCTCAAGCCAGTACAGCCCACCCTGGACAGTCAGCCCCCATGCTCCTAGGGCTTGGTGACCTTCCCACCATGGCCCCCCCGGCAGGAGCGGAACTCTCTGTTCCTAACTGTGTTTCACTGCCTGCAATCCCTCGGCCTCCCATTGCTTTTGCTCTTCTTTCCAAACCTTCAGGCGTGCCACTTTTGTCCTTGCCTTCTGCTGGCACTTCTTGCGCAAGGAGTCCCAGAGCTTGCTTCTTTCCTCCTCCGTGCACGCGCGGGACTGTGCCTGCAGGGCCACAGCAATGCAGCAGCAGAAAGCGTTAGTCTCCCCAGCGGAGGGCTGGGGGGATTTTCGCTCTCCCCCTCCTTCCTGCCCCTTCTTTTCGGCCTCTCTCTCAGCCCTGCTTTGCTTGCAGTCCTCACAGGCCCGACTGCAGCGCCCTTCTGCAATCACCCCTGAGCCAAGTGACCATGGGGCTGAAAGCAACCCAGCTGCCTGCTGTCCCAGACAAGCCTCGCAGTGCTGTCGCCGTTACAGACACCACCAAATCAGGTCTTTGGCTGTTTCTGGACATGACAAAAGTGAAGGCTGCCTTCTAAATGGACAGAACAACCTGCTGCCTCTCGAGAAAGCCGAGGGAGAAGTGCTTCATCCTTCAGCTAAGCACACTGTATGGGGTCTTGCAAGACATGACATCCATAAAAGCAGAACTATGCTTTTCTACAGGTGGATATGACACAGTCCCTCCAGGAGCCCATGCCACGTACCGGTTCTTCCCTCCTCTTCTCTGGCCTGGCAGGGGGTACAGGTTGAGGTCCGGCTTCCTGCGGTTGTTGGCCGCTGCGTGCTTCTTTCCCCGACTGACGCCACTGCAGCACTGCCAGCTCGCTGCAGACACACGACGGGAGGAGGTGGAGTGAGCACAGGGAGACCCCTCTCCAGGCAGGGCTCCCAAGCCTGGCGCCTGCCGCGGCTGCAGAAGGCAGCTCTGCTGAGAGGCCAGTGCCAGGAGAAGCACCTCTCTGCCCCGGGGTGGTGCAAGGAGCGGGAGAACGGCACTGCCTGTGTCTGGAAAGACTCACCACTTGAGCTTGTCCTGCAGATCCCTCTGGTCATCCCTCTGCCCCCTGCGCTTGCGGGCGACCTGCCCCAGGATGCACGTCACCACCTCCCGCAGGGCCTGGTGTGTCCGTGGGGAAAGGCTCCTGCAACAGCGAGGACAAAGGCTCTCTGACCCTTCAGCTGTGACCCTCCTGCCTCTTCCCACACCCAACCCCACACATACGTGGGCCCATTCGGCCCCACAGCCCCTTGGAGGCAGGAGCAGTCTCAAGCGCCTGCTTTGGCCCCTGCCGTCAGGCTCTAAGCCAGCTCATTCCCGTGGCTGGAGAAATCCCCAGGTGCTCTGTGTGGCCCCGTGGCTCAGGGGTTGGCTTCCTTGACCCACCACCGGTGGCTCACCACCACCCCACTGCCCCAGGCCTTGGCTGGAGCTGGCGCACTCTTACCGCTTAGGGGGGACAGTGTCATCCTCGTGGACGGTCAGTGGCTCTTCTCCGGCCTCTTCGCACTCCTGCGGCATCGTCTCCAGGAGGTCGGGGCTGGACTCCTCCATCTCCACGCCAGTCGGGGGGCTGACAGATGATTGCTCAGTGGAACTGCATTTCTGCACAGGAAGACTCTCATACAACAGCCCCGTACCCGGAGGGTGCTGCTTCCCAGCATCCAGATCCCCAGACGACTTCTGGCAGGGAGCCTGGCAGGATAGGGAAAAACAGGAGAAGGACCTCAGCATGTCCTTGAGGTGATGCCCAAGTGTCACCAGCATTTCACTACAGTTCCCTGTCAGCCCTCTTGCTCAGGGAAGGCAGCAGTCATCTGCCCAGCTCTGCTGCAGCAACGCTGCTAGGACGACGGGGGTGCTAGAGGTACCTTACAATCTCAGCCTCCTTGGAGGAGAAAGTGCACGTTTCCTGCAGGAATTTAAAGTACCTGGCTCGTCTCCACCTTCGTTTTTGGTCGCTGGGCAGATTTTGGTGGCTTGGCTTTGGTCACTGTTTGGGTTCGCCGTTTCCTTTTTTCCTTTTCCGCCAGCTCTTCTTTCTGCTTTTCTTCAGCCAAATACTTCTGGATGTGTCGCGGAAGCTGCTTCTTCCAGTGTTTATTCTGGAGGGCGACCAAAAGGCAACAGCAGGCAGCATTAGTCTGCCCTGCAGGAGGCTGAGCCGTTTTCATTCCTGCCCTCCCTTCTGCCCCTTCTCTTCTGCACTTCTGTCCATGCTGGTTTGCTCCAGGGGCCTGCAGGCTCCACCAAAGAGCCCGTCTCTAGGGACCAGGGAGCTAAGCGACCACTAGGCTAAAAACCACCTGGCAGCTGGCTGTCCCAGACAAGCCTTGCAGTCACCTTGCTGACAGAAACAGCCAGAAGGAAGGTCTTTGCGGGTGTTTCATGAGGCTGATGGAAGTGAGAAGCATATTCTCAAATGACAGAGTAACCCGCCTCTCTTCAACTAAGCGCCAAAGCAACTAGTCAGTGCTCCCATGAGCACAGGGTGAAGAATCTTGTGAGAATCGGCACGCGTAGAGCGATACTCCTCTACAGTCCAGTACGACACACTCACTGCAGCAGCCCATGTACCTTTTCTCGCTTTGCAATATTTAGGGCAATGAAGTCTACCATTCTGGGTTCTGCCAGAGGAATTAGTTTCTCTTTCTCCTCCTCTTCCTTCAAGGAGCTCCGCTGGATGGCCAGTAGCTGCCTGCAAAGACACAACGGGGTGCAGTGGCAGGCGTGCAGGAGGAGCTGGTTCTGGCATCTGGTGCTTCCAAGTGGTGCACGTGCATCTGCAGCAGAATGTGCTCGACTTGCCTTCTTGTGATTGAGTCCAGGGAGACAGAGAAGACCCCAGGCTGTCAGGCTGAGATGTGCCCAACAGCCCCACCAAAGCTCAGGACACCCAGGTCTAGGCTTTCTCTTGCTGGAGCAATGAGAGGATCAGGGTCCTATGCCCAGAGATAGCACTACGCCCTCGCGGTCAGTGCACTGAAGTCTGCTCACTGGTCTCACATACAGAGTGCTCACGGGCTCTACGAGCAGGTGGGACACTGAGGACGCAGTGTCAAAAGGAGGAGGACACAACCCCATGCCAAAAGCAATCCTGACGCTGAGCCCTCTCTAGCCCGTCAGGCTTCTGGTTATTCAGAGGAATCCTCTGCCCTAACTCACTGCAGAACACTTTCTTGGCTAACAGGAAGGTCGGGGTCATTTCAATCTCAAGGGAAAGCCAAAAAGACCTTACGCTCCTGGAGTGAGCGCTTGCCATTAGTTAGTCAACAGATCTGCACACCAGGAGCAAAGAAAGAAAGAAAGGATGCTGCCAGCAGAGTCTCCCAAGAAGCTACAAGATGCTTCCCATGCACCAAGAAGCCATTAGTTAGTGGGACGTGGGATAACTGCACGTTGAGTTCGCCTAGCCTCTGTGTGCAGGAGAAACATCTCGCTCCCACAGATATGAGAGCACGGGGTCACCCTCAGCCATTTATGCAAGTGTCTCACCTGGCACGAGGCTCACTCCCCTCAGCTTTCTGACCCTGCTCTGACTTCACAGTCATCACAGGTAGCCGCTTTGGAGAAAGCCTTGCTCGACGGAGGAGGCGCTTCTCGGCAAGATCCTCTAGAAACAGGAAATGAAACAGTTCTTCAGAACAGCGTCTTGGTGTAATTCTGGGAACTGGGTGCCTATTGTGTCTCAGTTCCAATGAGAGTGGCGTGCAGGCAGCTGCAGTGCACTGTTATTCCCCAGGGAAAACTGTTTTGACGGCTTCCTCTCATCCATGTGCCGAAATGGGGGGCTCCCTGGGACATGATGCTGAGGGTCTCCCAAGAGTCATTCTGAGGAGGGGCATCATTTAGCACAAGAGGAGCCAGCTCGCGGATTTCTGCATTGGCCCCGTGCACCCCAGATTTGCTGCTGGGGCAGGTTCACACCAAAGGCATTGCTTCTGACACATCTGAGAATACGATGGAAAGAAGCAGGGTTAGATAGAGCTCTGCACTGTTTTCAGCACAGGCTGGGGAGTGAAGGCCATTGGGAAGGTGTCCTTCAGGAGTCCCAGTGGCCATCTGTAGTACAGGGCTGTCCTGAGACCTTGTTCCACAGTGGGTCACTGGAGCTTTACCAGAACAGGTACAGAGAGTCACACGAGGTGCCCTCTCCCTCTTCCAGGCATGCTGGGGTAACCTCAAGCTCTAGAGGTTCCCCTCCAGACGCAGAGGAAGGAAAACCTACAGCCCCTGGGCCAGCAACCTGCTGGTCCCTTACCTTTCTTTCCACTGCCGTCACCTCTTCCCCAACCCTGCTCTGGGGCAGCCTTCACATGCCCAGTCAGGTCTGCTTTCCCTGTTGGCATTTTAGGCACGGTCTCGAGCTTGTACCTGGAAAGAGGAAGAAGGCACCAGGCTGAAGAAAGGACACCGCATTGTTTCCCAAGGCAGCCCATCCCGGAGGACCGCAGTAGGAACTCCAGTGCCTGGAGGGGCAGGCGAGGCCCCGTCAGTCTGTGCCAGTGGTTTTCCGGCCTTCCCATGAGAATGGTCGTCCTCCCACCAAGCCCCCTTGCTGCTTCTGGGGAAAATGATTCCTCTTACTCATAGTGCACATGGACAGCAGACTCATCTCTAGTGCTCTGACTCTCCAACACCCTGTTGAATTCTGAGCTTGGCCTCCAGGTTTCTTGTAGAGCTTCGCAGATCAATGCCTTTGCAGCTATAAGGGGTCATCTCCCTCCCCTCAGGCGTCAATGGCGCTGCACAGCAATGTTGGCGTGAGACAGAGCTCTGCAGAACCCCGCCAGATGCAAGCTCCTCTTTGGACAAGAAACCCCCCCTCTCCCCCTTGGCCCCAACCAGAAGGCAGTCTCATGCACAGGAAAGAAAAAGGGCAGGAGAAACCTGCTGGAAAATGGTGCCTAAATGCCTCAAGACTCCACAGTAGGATGGATGCATAAAGCATTCTCCCTGCCCCGTGTTCCTCACATGAAGTCAAACTGAGCAAGGGCAAGCAGGGAGTTCCCTGCCAACAAGGCCTCTGAAACACTCACTCCTCAACACCCTCGCAAAAACAGTTCTCGGTGCCTGGCAAGGCGGCCTTCCCAAGCATGAGCTGAGAAGCTGCTCGCTTGCTCAGCCAAGGGCTGCAGGAGCAAACATACCCTGGCAGGATGATAACACGTCCAGAAGAGGTCTGGGAAGCAGCCGTGTCCTGGAGTGAGATGACCGAGTCCCTCATCTCTGGCATCTGCAAGGAGGACGGAGACGGAATGACACTGGGGACACTGGGAAGGGCTGACTGCTTAGTCCACCTTAGACCAAGGCAAGCAAAGAGCCAGAGCAGCCAAAGGGCTCTGGCCTCGGCAAGCCTTGCTCTGCCTGTGCCTCTGCTCCCTACCCCGAGAGCGAGGGGCAGGCAGCGCTCCCCACCAACAATGCCTGCCTTCTGTCACAAAGTGAGGCCCCTCTGGGGGTCTCTCTTGCAAAGCCAGGCCATTCATTGCATGCATGGGAAGGGCTCTATAGGGAGCCCAAGAGGAGCCCAAGTGGCTGAACAAGGCATGGCAAGCCAGGAGAAAGCAGCCCCCCACCCCCCAGAATGCATTTCAGAAGAACCAGGAGTGGCGCTTGGAAAATGAAAATCCTACCTCAAGAACAGCTTGCAACATCTTCTCAGTCCCATTCAGCCTTTTCAAAAAGTCTAGGTAAAATGCCACTTTCACATCTTTTCCCTGGATGATCAGCATGCCCACGTCCCTCCAAACGAGGGCAACGTTCTTCCTGTTCTCTAGGCAGACGCGGAAAAGACGCATGGTCCTTTGCACGCAAAGCTGCACCGTGCTCTCAGAGACAGCGTTGTCTGAGGCTATCTGAGCATATGGCAGTTGCTCACAATTCTCATGACCTGCAAAACAAGAGAAGAGCAACACATGAACTCCCAGAGCTGCTAAGCAGGCTACAATCAAAGCTCTGCAGCTTCCAGGTCCTCAGGAAGCAATACGTTGCTACTGAGTTGTCTAGCTGGTACGGCGCCTCTGAGGAGACGCTCGGGTCATTCCTTCCTGTTAGAAGGGGAAAGTGAGGTGCGGAGCGGACAGCTATGGTTTCTCTGATACAGAAAGGGAAAGAAAGAGCCTTAGGCGCTGGGCAGGAAGAAGAGCCGTGACTGCAGGACAAGGGGGGGAGAAAGGCGCCAGCTCCCACGGCAAGCTGGAGGGTACCAGGCCACTGGAGCCATGTCCAGACTCAGTGCTCTCTTTGCCATTAGAGAGAAACGCACCCCAAACACAGACCCAAACTCTTGCTGCCCCCCAGGGCACTACGAGAGCTGCTGCAACGGCAGCAGCAACTAGAAAGCACAGGCATCCATGGGCACTGGGTTTTGGAACAAACCGTCTCTCTCCCCTAGGTTTCCCCTGCTTTTCCCCCTTGCAAAGAGGCCGTGAGAGCCGGGAAGAGCCCTGGCATTTGCCCGCATGAGGCCTAGTGCAGTAAAAACAAGGGAGCACGAGTTGAAACACCATGGAATGAGAAGACACAGCACAACAGCCACAACTGGAAGGAAACCTGTTGCTGAAGCAGGTCAAAGAGAGTGTGCTGTTATGCTATACTGTCCTCTAGTGATTCTTTAAAACGAATAGGTAGGCAGGGTCCTTCCCACAGCAGGCTGGTTTTGTCAAGCTGAAGCTGTTCTCAGGACCGTGGCGGGAGTTTGGTACTCTGCTCAGTCACCTCTGGACAGCAGAGCACGCCTCCCCACTCTGCACGAGGGCAAGCGCTGCTTTCAGCCTGTCTGCTTACCAGCAACGTCTGTGCAAGCATATCGGAGGTCATGATCCCGCGCAATAGATTTTGCAAGATGAAACACGGGTCTCTCCACAGCCACCAGATCCTTCTCCTTGCTGGCGACTCGCTTTCTGACAACTGCGAAAGTCCCAAGTCCAGGAATGCGGACAGCCTGAAACAGATGAGATGGCAGATGAGAAGAAGCCTTGGCGGGACAGACACGTGACTCATCAGAGAATGGCGATGGTGCTTAGTGCCCTGCCCCGGCCTGAGGGACCAAGGAGCAAGATGGGCTCTTTGGAAACCTTGGGAGAAGACAAACAGGGTCTTGCTTTTGCCTCTCACTCCCCTTCTCCCATGAAGAACAAGGCGGGGAGGGGGGGGTCTGTGCCACACTTGGAATAAACCCCGAAGTGTCCCAGGCTTCCAAGTTTTGTCATGCAACTCTGACTGTGGGGACTCCAGAAGCCCCAGAAAAAGTCCAACCCTTTTTCTGACGCTAGGCCTGGACCTGACTGTACATCTGAATGGACGGAGGAGGTGGTCCGTCGCACATCTGTGCATTGCAGTGTCGTGCTGGGGCATTGTTCCGGCTTTCAAAGGAGAGGATGAACAACTGCACTCCATGGCAAAGGGCTGTCAGGACTTCATCAACCTTCATCAGGAGGTGGGGGGAAGAGAAGGAAGTAAGTCCCACCTGGTGGAGACACAGCTGTTGGCTGAGGTAATGGGATACGCTGGCCCAAATCTTAGCGAACTCTGGAAAAACAAGGGAAAGACATGTCATGCTCTGAGGCAGCAACCTCAAAACCATTCAGGCCACTCCTGTCCAAGGACCGATGCATTTCTAACACAAGCATTTCAGATGGTCTCTCCGAGCCGGGCAGGAACCAAAGGACACCTCAGCCTACCTCCAAGAGGGCTCCTTTCCTTTCAGGTGCAGCCCTCCAGGTTGTATGTGACCCACTCCCAGAGGAAGCCGGCACTGGGTTGCCACACCAGGGAGGGCACAGTGCTGTGTCCCACGGAAGTCTCAGAGGCTCAGGGCAGGCCCTGGTGTATCCTCGGCAGGGGCCAGTTTCCCTGTGTCGCATCTCCGAATGCACCGACTGCGCACGGCCCACAAGCACCTTCAACTCTTCCACTCAGACATGAGCTCAGGGTGGGCAATGCCTACCACCAGGCAAGGAGCCGCCCTTCAGGGCCAGGGACTTCTCCCTGGGGTGCCCCAGGAAGGCAGGGGCCGTGTCAGGAAGAGGAACCAGGAGCCCTGTCTGCCAAATCAGCCCCTCGGCCCTTAGGGATGGTTAGGCAGGTCCCTCCTTGCCAGTCCTGAGCAGCCACCCCCACAGCCCTGAGGGTTTCCGTGCCTCTTTTCAGAGATGTCCTTGATGTGACAACACTCATGAGATTGGGTCTGAAGGCCTTACCAGAATTCTGGAGTTTCTCCATTGTTGGAGACAAGTGAGGCTGCAGGAAGAGGTCTTTTGCCATCCTAGTTAGCCCTTGCTCCAGGCCAACAACTGCAGCAAGTGGCTGGCAACGGCTTTCTTGGCAGACCAGTGGCCAGAGCAGCCCCCAGCGCCTGCAGTTCCCTCGGCCTCGCCGGGGTGTGCGGGGCAGATGCTGGTCACCATGGGGAAAGGGGGGCTGTCCCCCTGTGACCTCAGACCGTGTCACAAAGGTGCTGCACTCCCGCCTCCCCACCCGCCCAGGCCCTGCAAGGGGGGCTCTGCAGGGGGCAGGGGCTTCAGGGAGCTGCCCCCACCTCACTGTCTCCTCACCAGGAGGGGTTTCCCCAGGCTGAGGCTCACCCCTGCCATGCCCCCACATGGGGACACCGGGCTGGAAGTGCTTATGGGCTCCCTTTTACCCTTCCCTGCTTCTTCCTGCCTCTCTTACCCAACCTTGTCTGTGGTGAGGAGCGGCAGGTTCCCCTGCTTGGCCGAGCTTTGGCAGGTGATGGCTGCTCACACCTGTTTTGGAGCTGGCTGGAACCCTCTCCGACTGGCCCTGGCAGCCCCTCACCCGCTCCCACCCAGGTCCCGCTGCAGCTCCCACTGCTCACCCCTTGCCGTCCACACCCAGCACAGAGCACCCTTGCCCCCGCCAAACACATGCTTAAGGACCCTTGGGACATGCGTCCACTATAAACGCTGCCTTTAGCATCCTCACAGTGGAAGTGAACTGCCCGATTTTCAGCAAAGGTCCAACCTGACGCTCAGCTGTGTGGGTAACTGATTTCCTTCTCTATTGGGCTTCACCAGAACTTGGGATCCAGACTCTGGAGAACCAGGACTCCAGAAGTTTCTCGCTTGGATTTACAACTTTGATACCTGTTGCAGAATGGCTTGAGGAGCAAGGTCATGGGACAACAGAGGAGTTATGTGAGATGAGAATAGCGTAGAAGCAAGTTACAGCTCGGCGATGGGAAAGTACTAAGTAAACAAGCCATGAGAATGCAGAAGCAAGAATAAGGAGCTGATAAGAATAGGGAACTAAGGCTGAACCCTGTCGTGTGGACAGAGAGCCAATCGCAGTGAGCAGATGACTTTTATAATTAGCCAATATTCAAGCGATGATGTAACCAGTAGCTATATAATGAAGCGTATTCGGGCAATAAACTGAAGCTTGCTTTATCACTCACATTGAGTCGGCTGCTTGTCTTCCCTCGCTCGTCGCAAGTGGCACCCGAACAGGGATCCCCAGCCTTGTTCCCACCGGACAGCGAGCTCGGAAAAGCACTGGTAGCAGCGACCAGGGGGTAAAAGACAGTACATGATATGGCTGGCACATGATATGTCTGTCCGTACCTGATCTTCGGATAATTAAGAGGAGGATCGCCATCCGAGGAAAGCTACCTAAACAGAAAAGAAAAAAGGCTGCAAACAGAGTAATCAAGGGATCGTAAGTAATCAAGGGATCATAAGTAATCAAGGGATCAAAGTAATCAAGGGATCATAAAGAGGAAGACGACGCGTCGCAAATGGATAGAGAGGTAGCTTTACAATTTTTACAATGCTTTTTAGAAAAGCGGGGAGTAGGCCCTATAAAAGATCTGGCCGGGTTAATTGCATTAGGCAAAGCTCCAGGATACTTTAAGGACCCAGACGATATGTTTGAAGTAGAAGAGTGGCGAACGTTTGGAGATTGCTTATGGGATAAAGTTATAGATGACGATAAAACTACAAAAAAGTTGATGAAATCTTGACGAGACGTTATTAACTGTATGAAAAAGTATAAGGCGAAAAGGCAGCGGTACAAAGTTTGCTGCAGCTGGCAAAAGTGCCAGGGAAAACCTTAGTGAGAGTGCTTTACTGGAACTATTATCTTGATGCCGACAATGAGGTTTGCTCAGAGATCCGACTCAGTTTTTTGACCTTTCAACACGGACTAGAATTGGAGTGGAAATGTGGGAAGCAGTGCAGTCAGAGAATAAGGAAGCCCGGAACCTGGCAGGCACTTATCGACAGGTGAAGGGACTGATTGCAGGCATGCATGGATCAGCTGTTATTGCCTCCACAGCCCAGAGGGTGTTAGATGCAGCTGGGGAAGAGGGAAACAGTTTGTCCTCCAATGCATTTCCTGTAATAAAGCAGTCAGAAAAGGAGTTCTGGGGAGCGTCTGACGAATGGACGTTTTCGCCTCCGCAACCGACCGCTCCACCGTACTCTGGTCTACCGGAGTCATCCATGCAGGTTCCCCCCGACTCTCCTCAGCCTATGGAAACATCATCATCCTCCGAGGACGTTCATCTGAAAACCATCTATCCACCTAAAGATACTGCGGAGCTCCGTGACGCTCTCCGCGATCAACAGAACACTATGCAGCAATTGCTCGCGGAAATGCAGAGACTTGATAAGGGTTTGAAAGCGGGCGCGATACGGGCTGCTTATAAAAAGGCTCATGAGGTTATCAAGGAGGGTTTGCAGGCGGTTGAGGAGAGGGTGTGTGGGAGTCCGGGAACGGGTGATCCGTCTGAAACAGCAGCGGACGAGTCTGGGGATACGCAATAGTGTAATGTATCAGAAAAGGGAGATAGTGTTAAAGAATAGAAAGTGAGGAGATGGATTTGTACTATGCTAGAAGAAGCAGAGATGGGTTCATAGGGTGCGAATGAGTATTTGACTCGGAAATTTTTTGCTTGTATGGATACGTGATTATTGCTTATGGTTCCCTGAAGGGTGGTCCTACGATTTGGCTCAGTGGCTAAAAGTGGGGGAGGAATTGCAAACGCGGGAGATGCTGCACTTGTCCTTGCCAGAGCCCTGCAAGGGGTTGCTGGAGGGGCACCACAAGCTCCCCCAAAGGAACCTCAGTCTTTTGAAATGACACCCCCCATTGCAGACCCTTAGCCTAAATATGCTCAAATTCCCAATTCTGAAAAACATTACCAAAAACAGAATTCAGGAGGCAAAGAGCCAGAAGATCCCTTTGATCCTGGCCTAATAAATCCAGAGACTGAACCTGATTTATGTCCACCTTTAACCCTGATTAAAGCTATGGCTGCCTCTGCTACAACCGCGGAGGAGATTTTACAGCAACAGAGACGAAAGTCGTTATCGCGTTCCTCCATTATTAAGCCTCCTCCATTTGCGCCAGGTATCGCGTTTGTTCCTCCTTTTCAACCGCTTATGTGTGCGCAGCCAGAATCAGGGTATAGCAGTGTATTGTCAGAATGTCAGGGGAGAAGGACAGAGCCAGAGCAGACGCAAGAATAAAAGAGCTGTCTAATCGGCGGCTCTTTGAGCTGCTGAGAGCGCTACAGGCAGCGATTAAGCAACGTACTGCTCCATTTTGTGTCATCCACATTCGGAGTCACATGTGGGACCAAGGGTTAGGGGAAGGTAACGCCCGAGCAGACAGACTGGTGACAGTGGCAGCGCCCCTGAGTGAATTCATCAAAGCCAGGGAATCACATGGCATGTTCCATCAAAACGCTAAGGGATTGCATCGACAGTTCAATGTCACTATGGATGAAGCCAGAGGAATCGCGCGTGCTTGTCCCACCTGTAGTCACCACGGCCCTGGGCTCGGTTTAGGCGTTAACCCGCGAGGATTGGGTCCTTGTGAGCTCTGGCAGATGGATGTCACACACGTTCCCGAGTTTGGACGACTGAAATATGTACATGTTACTATTGATACTTATAGTGACTTTCTTTGGGCCACAGCTCAGGCTGGCGAGAGGGCCTTACATGTAATTAGGCATCTTATGAGTTGCTTTGCAGTCATGGGACTACCACGAGAAATTAAGACCGATAATGGACCTGCTTATACAAGTGAAAAGAGCCGCCACTCCCCTCCCCCCCCCCCGCCCCAGCCATCTCCCTGAGATAGAAGTGGTGGTTTTTGTATGTCTGCTGTGTAAGTGTGTGTGGGTGCCAATTTATATCTGCTGATCAACATCTGTGCTACTGTTTGTTTGTTGCTGTGTGCAGTGTCGTTTGGTGACTCCGCTTGAGCGGGTGTTCTGCCCGGTGTGGTACTGTTCTCGTACGTGACTAGGGCTGACACTCTGTCAAGCGAAGAAGTTTGTACATACACAATGTTTAGATGTAAGGCGAGTGCACCCCAGGTAGATAGACCATGATGGGCCGTAGAACTGATGGAAGTCCTGAAATATTGGGGGCGTTTTCGCCAGCCGACATGCTTACAGTCTCGGGAACAGCTTACCCATGCAGGGCGTATGACTGGTTGTTTGTTGTTTGCCTATAAGATCATGGTTGATTGGGAAAAGGAGTTAAGCTAGAATCTATAGGATGCTCTGTAGGAAAATGAGAAACTTAAGGGTGAGCTCTTGTTGCAAGGCAGACTTTTATGTCAGCTGTAAGTGATGAGAGAAGAAAAAGGGAACAATTAGAAGGGAAATGTGCCGTCTTAGCACAGAAGTATGCCATACATGCTACAAGACAGCAGCAGAAAAAGAGAAATAAGACACCTGATTCAAGCAGTATTATAGAGATATGTTTTGGTTTTTTTTTTTTCCTATATGTATATATGTTATTGCACGCCTTTGTAAATTACTCTGTGTTATACCCTGTGAGACTAAATGAACACCAGCAGAAGCAGTCTCTTGAGCAGGGGGGTGGAATATGGGAAAGCAATGGAAGATCAGCAAGGAGGATTGTAAATACGCTCAAGGGACTCGCACCTGGGTGCTGGAAAACACATCTATCACACTAATTGTTATAAACAACTCCTGCTGATGGCCAGGGCTTGAGCGGGGGGGGGGGGAGGGAAGGGGGGAAAAGGGGGGAGCACAGCGCCACAACCTCAGGGAAATTTAACTCTCGGTGAGAATACTCAATTCTGAGCGACATGATGTTAGCTGTTATATAATGCAAAGAGTGTTTAATAAGTGTTTTTCAGGATGACATAACAGTGATAAAACTAGAGCTAGCTTCATCAAGTGGTGTCCAGGAAACTCTTTTGAGGTGGACATGCTATCTGTGGGCATGAACCACAATGAAATTCGTACCATTTTTTCCTCCCCTGAGAGTCTACTAGGGTAGATGAAATCCTGCAATTATGAACTAAATGAACTTAGCAAACTTTTGTGCATAAAGATAACTCATAAATGAGTGACCTGTGCATAAATATACATCTAGATATGAGAGTGTGTGTGTAGAGATTTGATAGATAAAAAAGTAATAGTGATCTGAGCATGAGGCAAATGGTCTGGACTAAGAGGTGGAACGTCCTTGTTTGAGGTAAAACAGAACCAATTTTCTGTTCAGTCATTTTACTTTTTAGCTAAGCCTCTTCTAACTAACTGAACTCTCTGAAATTAACAGCATAATGTGGAGACACATTCAGGTGATAAACCCTGATTATTTGTAACTTATGACAAGGAATGGTAGGCAGAGAGGTTCTTGCTTATACTTATTGCTACAAAAACCAAGGCCAGATAACTTTGTTATTTGCCCCGTTGGAGGGTCGGAAGCGGAGAACTGTAGAGGGGTCGCACCGCTGGGAGGAGCGGACAGGACAGGTGACCCAAAACTGACCAACAGGGGTATTCCATCCCATCTGCCCCATGCTCAGTGTAAAATCTGAGGTGTCAAAGGGTCAGCCTCTTTCTTCAATGGCCAGCATCTGAGGAGGACTACATTCATCTACCATTGACCCCAATCTGTGCATTTTTGAATCCAGATCCAGAATCCAGTTCCTCTCTGTCGCTGAATCCAGTCTGGGACTTCCCCGGTGCTGCTGGTGACGTGATTGCCATTCTGAGAGCTTGATAAGGTTTTGTATATATTGTATATATTTCATTATTTCCTTTTTATTATTTTATTATTAATATTTCATTAAAGTAGTTTAGTTCCTTCTAAACTCATAAGTCTCTTGGACAGAGAGGTGGGTGAAAGCATCTGTCATTCATCTCAGTGGCCAATCCAGCCCAAACCACGACACACCCCCTGCAATAAGCAGGGACATCTTCAACTGGATCAGGTGGCTCAGAGCCTCATCCAGCCTGGCCTTGGATGTTTCCAGGGGTGGGGCATTGACAACCTCTCTGGACAACTTGGGCCAGTGTTTCACCAACCACATTGTAAAAAATTTCTTCCTTGTATCTAGTCTAAATCTTCTCTCGTTTAGTTTAAAACCATTACCCCTTGTACTGTCATTACAAGCCCTACAAAAAAGTTTGTCCCCATCTTTCCTGTAGGCCCCCTATAAGTACCTGAAGGCTGGAATAAGGTATCCTCAGAGCCTTCTCTTTTTCAGGCTGAACAACCCCAACTCTCTGAGCCTGTTGTCATAGCAGAGGTGCTCTGGCCCTCTGGTCATCTTTGTGGCCTCCTCTGGATCCACTCCAACAGGTCTATGTCTTTCTTGTGCTGAAGGCAGCACTGCAGGGGGGTCTCACCAGAGCGGAGCAGAATCCCCTCCCTCACCCTACTGCCCACACTGCTTTTGATGAAGCCTAGGATTTGGTCGGCTTTCTTGGCTGTGGGCACACATTGCCAGCTCGTGTCCAACTTTTCATCCACCAGTACCCCCAAGCCTTTCTCGGCAGGACTGCTCTCCATCCCTTCATCCCCCAGCCTGTATTGATGCTGAGTGTTGCCCTGACCCAGGTGCAGAACCCTTCACTTGGCCTTGTTGAACCTCATGAGGTTCACATGGGCCCACTTCTTGAGCCTGTCCAGGTCCCTTTGGATGGCATACCGTCCCTCAGGCATGTCAACCACAGCACTCAGCTTGGTGTCATTGGCAAACTTGCTGATGGTGCGCTCCATCCCACTGTCCCTGTCATTGATGAGGATATTGAACAGTAATGGTCCCAATACAGACCCCTGAGGGACAGCACTTGTCACCGATATCCATCTGGACATCGAGCCATTGACTACTACCCTCTGGATGTGACTATCCAGCCAGTTCCTCATCCACTGAACAGTCCATCCATCAAATCCATATCTGTCCAATTTACAGAGAAGGATGTTGTGGGGGACCGTGTCAAAGGCCTTACAGGAGTCCAGATAGATGATATCCGTTGCTCTTCCCTTGTCCACCAATGCAGTCACTCCATAATAGAAGGCCACCAGGCTGGCCAGGCAGGACTTGCCCTTGGTGAAGCCATGCTGGCTGTCTCAAATCACCTCCTTGTCCTCCATGTGCCTTAGCATAGCTTCTAGGAGGATCTGTCCCATGATCTTCCCAGACACAGAGGTGAGGCTGACAGGGCGGTAGTTCCCAGGATCCTCCTTTCTACCCTTTTTAAAAATGGGTGCGATGTGTCCCTTTTTCCAGTCACCGGGGACTTCACCTGACTGCCATGACTTTTCAGATATCAGGGAGAGTGGCTGGGCAACTACAGCAGCCAATTTCTGCAGGACTCTGGGATGTCAGGACTTATGTATGTTCAGGTTCCTCAGATGGTCACGAACCTGATCTCTCACAGTGGGAAGGACTTTGCTCCTCCAGTCCTTGTCTTGTGGTCCATCCCCGCAAGGGACAGGTTGCCTGTCCAAGGCAAAAAAATTAACTACCTCAGCCTCCTCCTTGTCCATTGTTACATGTTTGCCAGTCTTGTTCATCAGTGACGTATGCTTTCTTTGACCTTCCTTTTCTGGCTGACATACCTGTAGAAGCCCTTCTTATTATTCTTTGCATCCCTTGCCAAATTCAGCTCCAGCTGTGCCTTGGCATTCCTGACCCCATCTCTACATAACCGAGCAGCATCCCCATACTCTTCCCAGGATAACTGTCCCTGCTTCCACTGCCTGTGGATTTTCTTCTTGCCATTTATTTTGACCAGCAGGTCTTGACTCAACCATGCTGGTCTCTTGCCCTCCTTTCCTGATTTCTTACTCCTGGAGGCTGAGAGCTCTTGCGCTCTATAGAAAGCATCCTTAAATATCTGACAACTCTGTTCTCTCTCATCCCTGAGAGCAGTTTCCCAGGAAGTCCTATTGAGTCAGCCCTTGAACAATTGGAATTTTGCTTTCCTAAAATTCAGGGTCCTGACTTTACTCTTCGTCTGACCCGTATCCCTCAGGACTATGAACTCCACCAGTGCATGATCACTGTAGCCCAGGCTGCCTCCAATCTTGCTGTCACCAATAAGCTCATTTGTGTTGGTGACCATCAGGTCTAGTATTGCGTCCCCTCTGGTAGGGCTGTCTATTACCTGGCTTAAGAAGTTATCCTCAATGCACTACAGGAGCGCTGTAGTAAAGTAGCTCCATGCTACTTTTCCAGCCAATGTTAGAATCATAGAACGTGTTGGGTTGGAAGGGACCATTAAAGGCCATCTAGTCCCACCCCCCTGCAGTGAGCAGGGACATCTTCAACTAGATCAGGTTGCTCAGAGCCTCATCCAGCCTGGCCTTGAATGTCTCCAGGGATGGGGCCTCCACCCCCTCTCTGGGCAACCTGGGCCAGTGTCTCACCACCCTCAGTGTAAAGAACTTCCCCCTAATGTCTGATCTAAACCTGCCCTGCTCTAGCTTAAACCATTGCCCCTCATCCTATCACTACCTGCCCTTGCAAACAGCCCCTCCCCAGCTTCCCTGTAGCCCCCCTTCAGGGACCGGAAGGGGCTCTGAGGTCTCCCCGGAGCCTTCTCTTCTCCAGGCTGAACAACCCCAACTCTCTCAGCCTGTCTGCATGGGAGAGGTGCTCCAGCCCTCGGATCATCTTCGTGGCCTCCTCTGGACCCGCTCCAACATGTCCGTGTCCTTCTTGTGATGAGGGCTCCAGAGCTGGACACAGGACTCCAGGTGGGGTGTCGCCAGAGCGGAGTAGAGGGGGAGAACCACCTCTCTGGCTCTGCTGGCCACGCTTCTTTTGATGCAGCCCAGGATGTGATTGGCCTTCTGGGCTGCAAGCGCACATTGTTGGCTCATGGTCCAGCTTTTCACCAGTGCCCACAAGTCCTTGTCTGCAGGGCTGCTCTCTATCACCTCATCCCCCAGCCTGTATTGATAATGAGGGCTGTCCCGACCCAAGTGTAGAACCTTGCACTTGACCTTGTTGAACTTCATCAGGTTTGCTCAGGCCCACCTCTCCAGCTCGTCCAGGTCCCTCTGGATGACATCCCATCCCTCTGGCACATCGACCGCACCACTCAGCTTGGTGTCATCAGCAAACTTGCTGAGGGTGCACTTGATACCACTGTCTGTGTCATTGATGAAGATGTTGAACAGCACCGGTCCCAGTACGGATCCCTGAGGGGCACCACTTGTCACTGATATCCATCTGGACATCGAGCCATTGACCACCACCCTCTGGATGCGACCATCCAGCCAGTTCCTTATCCACCAAACAGTCCACCCACCAAATCTGTATCTCTGCAACTTGAAGAGAAGGATGTTGTGGGGGACGGTGTCAAAGGCCTTGCAGAAGTCCAGATAGGTGACATCCGTTGCTCTTCCCTTGTCCACTGGCAGTCACTCCATCATAGAAAGCCACTAGGTTGGTCAGGCAGGACTTGCCCCTGGTAAAGCCATGCTGGCTGTCTTGAATTACCCTATTCTTTAGGGACATCTCTTCACATTCTATCTATTCCTTAATATAGAGGGCAACACCTCTGCCCCTCCTTGTTCGCTTGTCCCTTCTGAACAGCCTGTAGCCATCAATAGCCACATTCTAGGCATAGTATTCGTCCCATCAGGTTTGAGTAATGGCCACTATGTCGTAGCTTTCCAGCAGCGTGGTAGCTTCCAACTGCTCCTGTTTGTTGCCCATGCTGCCTGCATTCGTGTAGAGGCACCTCAGACGGGCTGTTGGCTCTGACATCTTCTTAGAGAAGCAACCCTTGGTGTGTTTCACGGGTGTTTCCCTGTTGACTCGAACTACCTCGGGAGCCCGTGGCTCATCTCTGTTAGACTTTGACTGTGATGTAGCATCCCCAGCATGCCTTTGGCAAAAGGTCAAAGGCCCTTACTAGCACCCCGTCCCTCTGACCCTGATGTGTTTTTCCACAGCTTGTCACAGACAAGCCTAATATTATTATCCCCCTCCCCCTTCACATCTAGTTTAAAGCCCTGTCAATCAGCCTTGCAACCTCTTGGGCAAAGACCCTCTTCCCCCATTGAGAAAGGTTTTTCCCATTTGATGTCAATAAGCTTGGTGCCGTGTAGGGCATCCCATTGTCAAAAAACACAAAACTGTGGTAGTGACACCAGCTGCGGAGCCATGTATTAATGGACTGGATTTGTCTGTTCCTTCCAATGTCACTGCCCACAACTGGAAGGAGTGAAGAGGAAATAACTTGTGCCCCAGACTCGCTTACCAACATTCCCAAGGCCCTGAAGTCCCCTTTGATTGCTCTTGGTCTACGAGTCACAGCTTTGTCTCCACCTACATGGAAAATCAGTAACGGGTAATAGTCTGTGGACTGTATCAAACTAGGGAGTTTCCTGGTTATGTCCTTAACCCGGGCTCCAGGAAGACAGCAGACTTCCCTGTGAGGAGGGTCTATGTGGCATATTGGACCCTCTGTTCCCCTCAGGAGGGAGTCACCAATGACTATAACCCTTCTTTTCTTCCTCGTGGATGTGGTGATGATACAGGTGGTATGCCTTTCTGACTGTGGAGATGTCTCTGGTGTAGATTGCCCATCATCCACATCCTCATTTGACTGGCCTTCCTCATCCAGTACCTCCTATCTGTTGTTCAGAGGTACCGGGGGGACAGGGTGGGCAAGGAGAGAGTTCGCCTGCTGCCCAGACCATGAACTTGCCCCCATTCACTCCCTTCATTTAGGCTTCTGCCTTCTGCCTGACAGGAGCAGGGTACAGGGGCCCCTTGATCCTGGCTACTTCCTGATAGGTGCTCCTGTTTCTGTATCAAGGAGGGCAGAGCCTGGCTCCACCAGTCTATTTCTTCTTCAGCCTCCCTAACGCTCCCTAACCTTTCAACTTCCTCTCTTAGCTCTGCCACCAGGCTGAGCAGATCGTTTACGTGTTCGCAACATACGCAGCCGTTCTCATAGCTGCTGCCCAATGCCAGTGAAAGGCTCTGACACCCCCTGCAGCCGGTGACCTGGACAGCTGTATGTTCCTGTGGGAGCTCCGTCTGGGTTCCCACATCCATTCTGTCTGAGGTTGAGTGCACAACCTTCTTCCTGGTGGAAGCCATGGCTGAGCTCCTTAGAGAGTGGGATGACTGCTCTTGTTGTGGTGCTCTCAGGTGACGCCCTGGGCGACACGCACTCGCTGCTTGCTCACTCAGTGCCCAGAGACGTGGCCACTGCGCTGGGGGTGCTGCCTCCGCCCGCACCTCCTCAGCTGTCACCGCCCCCTGGAGCTGCTGCGTACACACCTGTCACGTTAAAGGACTGTAGTTTCGATATTTCTCTGTCAGAGTCCCAGGACTCTCACCAATTTACTATCAGAGTCCCACCAAAGGACTTTCACTGAATCAGATTCACAAATAATCAAAATCAGTTATTTTATTGAGAGCGACAGTCGCAGGTTCGAGATTGTCATTGATAAATTGACTAACTGCAATAGCGCTAATTAATTAAAGTTAATATTGCTAGCAAAAATAATGCCAGTACAACAACCTAGGGTAGCGTTCCCCAGAGGGTGACAGGCGCAGCGCTTACCCAGAAAGGCGTCCCTGCCTGGGCTGGGGGAAGAGAACGCAGCCCCTCAACGGGCCCGTCAGATATCGAGTTTCTTCTCTCCTCATTTAACAGTCGTTTTCTCCATCCTTTTATCCCCAAAATTACGAGGTTTCCCTCCCCTAGGTGACGTGCAGTGTGATTTGGGTGGAGAGACGAGTGCTATAGTCATATATGTTTAGCATGATCTCTAAAATCTTCATTAGCATATACAGGGGTGTCAACTTTAATATGCATTTCACAGGTAACGAGGCAAAGGTCAATTATTGGGCACGGCAGCCTCTCAAGGAAACAAAGAACTGCACAAAGTCTCTGTTTTCTTGATTTTACTGTCTCTGCTGACGAAAAGCAGGGCTGTCCTGGCTCCCCAAGACTCCCCCGTTCTTTATGTACCCTGTGATAGCCAGACAAGCCTTCACTCCCCTGGGCTGCACAACAGAGAGCAAAGCCAGTCTTAATTGCTCTTTGAGCACAGAGACTTCACCTCATTATCCAAATTCCACAAGGCCCAGGCTGGCTGCTTTTCCTGGCTTCAAAAAGCCCCCAAAACAAGCCCCTTGCCAGTCCTTTTTGCCAAGATTCCCTTCCCCCGTGCAGACTTACCTGCACTGGAGATGTTGGGGTAGTTGAAGTCCCCCAGAAGGATAAGAGCCTGCAAGTGTGATGACTCCTGTAGCTGGAGTAAGAGGGCTTCATCAGTAAACTCCCCTTGATGGGGTGGCCTGTAGTAGACAACAGTAGACACAAACCACAAGGTTCGCTTTGTTGCCTCTGTCTCTAATTCTTATCCATAAGCTTTCAACCTGCTCATAGCTATTCTTTAGAGACAGCTCTTCACAGCCTATCCATTTTGTGACATAGAGAGCAGCCCCTCCGCCCCTCCTTGTTCGCCTGCCCCTTCTGAACAGCCTGTAGCCATCAATAGCTGCACTACAATAATGGGGTTCGTCCCACCAAGTTTCAGTAATGGCAACTAGGTTGTAGCTTTCTAGTACCATGGCGGCTTCCAGCTCCTCCTGTTTGTGCCCATGCGGTGTGCATTGGTGTAGAGGCACTTCAGCTGGGCTGTCGGCTGTGTCACCTTCTTAGAGAAACACCCCTTAATTCCTTTGAGTTATTTCAATGGTGTTTCCCTGTTGGCTCCTATTACCTCAGGAGCCCCTCGCTCATCTCTGTAGGACCTCAAGTGTGCTGCAGTGTACCCAGCATGTCTCAGAGCAACAGGCTGAGTGCCCTCGCCTGCACCCCGTCCCTCTAACCTTGGCGTGTCATCCCACAGTTTAACAAGGGAAGCCTGATATCATACCACTCCCCCTTCAAGCCTAGTCTAAAGCTCTGTCAATGAGCCCCACTAGCTTGTGAGCAAAGACCCTTTTCCCCTTTGAGAAAGGTGAATTCCATCTGGCACCAGCAGGCCTGGTGCCATGCAGGCCATCCTATTATCGAAAAACCCAAAACTGTGGCAGTGACACCAGCCACAGAGCTATGTATTAATAGACTGGGTCTGTCTGTTTCTTCCAGTGTCGCTGCCCACAACTGGAAGGAGAGAGGAAAAAATAACCTGTGCTCCAGATTCCCTTACCAACCATCCCAAGGCCCTGAAGCCTCTTTTGGTTGTCCTGGGACTACGCATTGCAGCTTCATTACTACCCACATGGAAGAGCAGTAAATGCGTAAGAGTCCGAGGGCAGTTCCAGGCTAGAAAGTTTCCTAGTGATGTCCTTAACCCAGGCCCCAGGGAGGCAGCAGACTTCCCTAAGAGAAGGGTCTGTCCAACATATTGGACCCTCTGTTCCCCTCAGAGGGGAGTCACCTACAACTGTAACCTGTCTTTTCTTCCTCATGGAGGTGGTTCTGATACGTCGGTGGGCCTTTCTGACCTTGCAACACCTCTGGTGTAGATGGACTATCATCCATATCATCCATTGACTGGCCTTCCACATCCAAAGCCTTGTACCAGTTGTACAGAGGCACCTGGGAGAGCAGGGTGGGCAAGGAGGGGGTTCACCTGCCACTCCAAGTGTGACTTGCCTCCATTCATTCCTTTCCTTTAAGCTACTGCCTTCAGCCTGGCAGGAGGAGGATAGAGGATCCCCTTGAACTTGGTTTTATTCTGGTGGCTGTTCTAGTTTCTGTCTCAGGGAGGGCAGAGAACAGTTTCACCAGTCTCTCTCTTTCTCATGATGCTCCTTCACCTTTCTGCTTCCTCCCATAGCTCTGCCACCAGGCTGAGCAGATTGTCCCCCTAGTCACACCTCATACCACTCTTCTCACGGCTGCCATCTGTCATCAGCAAAACACTCTGGCACTCCCCGCAGCCCAAGACCTGGATGGCTGCACATTTTTGTGGGAATTCTGTCTGGGTTGCCACTTCCATTCTGGCGAGTACAGAGGACATGGCTTTCCGCCAGGTGGAGACCACAACTGAGCTCCATCTGAGAGGGTGACAACCACTGATTGACCTCACCTCTTCAACTGGCAGGGTGACCACGCCCTGATGCCCCACGTTTGCCGGCTCTCTTGCCACACTCCTGGCCGCTCGTGCTCCCCAGGCTCCTTTTCGTAGGTGTAGGGGTGGTCATGGTTGCTCTGGCAAAGCATCAGCCTCGTCAGCGCCTCCCATACGGCGGGTCTCTCTGCTGCCCTGGCATTTCCCTGCCTCAGGAAACCCCTCTGTGCACCAAAACCTGCCACTCTGCTGCTGGCTGGGCCAGCCCAGAGCAGCTCCCCTTGGTGGGCGAGTATGGAGGTGTTCATGAGATGGGGTATGAAGGAATGAAAAGGAGAAGCCTTGCATAGGTTTCAAAGAAGGGGATTTGGGAACTACAAGAGACTGGACTGGGGTTGCTGACAAGACAGGATTATAGGGGGTGAATGTGAGGAATTAGACATCTAAATATAGGGGATTTGGGGACACCAAATAATGTGACTGGCAGGGACTGAAGGTAGAGGATTTGGGGAGACAAAAATGAGGTACTGGGAGCCCCTTCTCCAGCCCACACACCTGAGGGGACCCATGTGTCTGGGTATCCCCGCTCCTCTCAAGAGAGGACCCAGGCACCTGGGACCTCCCTAGGAACCCTGCTGTTCCCTGGGGACCCAGGCACCCGGGCTCCACCTAGGAACCCTGCTGTTCCCTGGGGACCCAGGCACCTGGGCTCCACCTAGGAACCCTGCTGTTCCCTGGGGACCCAGACATCTGGGTGCTATGCTCTGGGGCCAAGGGGTAGTGGTGGGTTCCTCTGAAGCTGGTGCTGGCCCTCTGGCTCCCTGGAAACCAAGGCATCCAGACTGGGGGACCTGGCTTGTGGCAGTGGTGGCCCTGGTGTCGTGGATCCCTGGGGCGCACCCCTGCCTGCTCTGCTTTGGACCCCCCATTCAGTGGGCACAGCTCTGCCATGACATTACTGGGTCCCCCCTCAAGGACCCCCGACATCAACACTGCCTTGAGGCCCTTGTCCAGGCTGCTGTGCCACTCACCTCTGTCGTTGTGGGTGCGTCATGGGACCACAGGAACACCCAACCCAACAGGAACCCTGCCCAAGGTGTAGGGTCCTAACTGGCACCTCCATCCCACCAGGGACCTCCATCCCAACGGGGACCCCTGGCCTGAACAGGACCCTCTGGGGTTCCCCACGTCAACCAAGGGCCTCACACTGACGCTGGCCAGGATCCTGAGCAGTTAGGGACCCCTTTCCTAAACAAGGACCCCAGGGACCCACAACAGACAGGCACCCTAGGGACACGAAACTGTGCCAAGGTCTTCCCAGTCCTGACCTGGACACCAGGGGCCTCTAGGAACCCCAGCCTTGCCTGGGACCCTGAGAATCACCCAACCCTAACCAGGGACACACTGGGGACTCCCGGGGACCCTCTATCCCCAGGGATACCTGACCCTTCTCAGTATCCCTAAACCCTGATCAGGACTCCAGGAACCCTCAGAAACCCCCAGCCCTTACTGGACCCTCCTGTCCTGAACCTCCAACCCCAGCCCTGTACTGGTCCCAGTGCCCCTGTACTGGTCCTAGGGTCAGAGCAGCGCGAGGCACTTCAGGAGATCATCATGGATGCCCTGCATTTTCTGGAGAAGCAGAGGGACATGAGTGAGCAGGGGATGTGGGACATGTGAGGGGGGCCAGGACATGGGTCCTGGGGGATGGGGCGTGGAGGCCTTGAATAGGAGGTGTAGTGAGGTATAGAATATATGGATGTCTGTAAGGGGATATTTCAAGAATCCTGAGGGTAGATGGGCTTCAAGGTATACAGCTTCTGGGAGTTTTTGGAGGGGTATTTGGGTATATATGTCACTCCACGATGGATATATGGGGTCGAAGTGAGTTGTACAGGGGATCTGTAGGGCCTGGGGAGCGCTTATGGGGGTTGAGGGGAGAGCACATTGTCTCACCTGGACATCTGGGACACCCCAGAGTCCTTTGAAGTGTCTCTGCAGGAAGCCGTGAACATAGTCTGGGTGAAGCTGAGCCAGCTGGAGGAAGGTATGGGGCCAGTAGGGACACCCACCCAGGACTCCTGGGGTACCCCTGGGACCCCCACTCAAGGGACTGTTACAGAAACACCAGCCCTGGACATCTACACCCCAAGAACCCCCACCCTGGACACCCCCATCCTGGAGACACCCTCAGGGACCCCATCTGGGCTGGACAAGGGCTGAGCCCTGACAGCTCATCACAGGCATGTGGATCCCCAATGATCCCCAGTCTAATGCTGCTTCCTCCCCACCAGCTCCAGCCTGTGTCCCGCCCTGTGGTGAGTGTCCATCCCTCTGTCTTGCCACCCCCTGTCCCCTAGTACATCTCCCATCCCCCAAGACCACCAAGTCTCTCCCTCCCAGGGTACCAGCCAGCCGCCCGTGTCTTCCAGTGTGCTACCTGCCGCCTCGTGGACTGCCAGTTTCCCCTGGACTGCCCAGGTATGGGGCCGTGGTAGACCCAGGCATCCAAGCTGGGCTAAGCCCCACCCCAGAGCTGGGTGCCTCCAGGGCTCTGGGGGCAACCCTGGGTTCTCACATGTGGGCATGCCTGCTGGGCCCACCATTATCGCACAAGAGTGTGCCAAGGTACATCCTTACCCATCCCCACTGCGAGTACATGAACATGTGCAGCCGCACAGGAGCACAATCATTTCTGTAAGTGCATGAGCAGATGTGAACTGACGTGCCTGTCAATGCTCCCAGTGCAGGACATGTGGGCCCACGCGGATGAAGCCATCACACTGCGCTGCGATGTGCCCTTTGCCACCCCCCCAAACCTGCCCATTACCTGGATGTTTGCCAAGGATGTGAGTTGCACATGCACATGTAAGGGTGTACGTAGACATTCATGAGAGCACTGCGCATGGGTAGCAAGGCCTGCATGCATATAGTTGTGCACTTGGGGTGAGGACTGTCAGTAGATACAGGTATTGCTTATACAGTAGATGATATGTGTGCTGTAAGTACTGTGTGTGTAAGCATGCACAGGATGCAAGCAAGTGTTCAGCCATACGAAGGGTGCACACAAGCAGGAGGCAGGTCACTTGTGTGTTTGCAGATTACGTGCACTTGTGTGCACACGTGTGCGAAGGAAGTGACTTTTGCATATGCTCTGCTTGTGCATCCCTGTGTGCACACACACAGGGCATGAGGAGCACCTCTGGGACATCAGGTGCATGCACATGCATGAGCAAAGGGTACAAGAAGCATGAAGGGGACATGACAAGCACATGCAGGACATGGGTGTCTTTGCATGACATGTGTGCTCTTTCGTGTACCTGGTGGACCATGCTGCGCTGATGTGTTCCCCCATGCCCCAGCTGCGCACACAGGATCTGGCGCTGTTTGAGGAGCTGCAGGGGCGTGCAGAGGGACCTCTCAGTCTGACCCTCCAGGACCCCACTCCAGGAACCATCGCCTGTCACCTGGGGGTCCTTTCTGAGCCCTTGGTCCGCAAGTACTTCTACCTCAACGGTGCGCCCAGACACCTGAGCACCCTGGGGGCAGTGAGCGGTGTGGGGTGGAGCAGGACCTCAGACCCCTGGGTCCATGAGAGGGGGGTGCCTGACTGTCCATCGTGGACAAGTGGATTGGAGCAGGTCCTGATGCCTGGCTCCTCTGAGGGCAGTGGGGCATCTGGGATGGAGCAGGGACCCCGAGACACCTGGATCACTGTGGGGCGGTGAGGTCTGTGGCTGGAGCAGGTGCTGTAGGGGCACCTGGTCCCTGGGGGCGGGCAATGCCCCATGACCCAAGGTGCCTGCATCCCCACAGTATCAGAGGGAAGCGTGAAAGCAGATCAGGGACTCCAGGCTCGGTTCAGAGCTGTGCTGCTCTGGGCCCACGGCACGACCCCCCTGCACCACATGGCATCACTGGGGCTGGGGCTGGCACTTGGCTCCATGGTGCTCGTGCTGCTGCTGATGTGAGTCCTCCTGACATGGTAAACCTTACCCTTAAAATCCCCATGCATCTGTGGCTCCCCGCAGACCAGCATGGGACTCACAACCCGCCCCCACCCCTGGACCCTCAGTCCCTTGGGATTCCCTTGGGCCATAGACTGCTAGGACTCCTAAACTCACAGGGCCTCCTATTTCCCCCTGGCCCATTGTCCTCTGGCCCATTCCAGGACCCCTCCCTTGCACCCAGCACCACCAGGGTGCCTTGCTTCCCCCAGATTCCCTAATTGCCCCTGAGATCCTGCCACTTTCCCCCATTTTCCCCAGAACCCCTAGTGTCCGTCTGAGGGCCCCAATTACATCCGTTGCTCCCAGGACCCCTCAGATGCCCCATGATCCCTCCTCTGCTTTCCCCCCCCCTCCCCCCCCCCGGGTGGGGGTATAGGGTCCCCTCCCCCCTCCTCCTCTTTCCCCATTCCTCCTTCTGCCTCCCAGGGCCATCTGGCAACACCGAAGGTTCCTAGACCTCAATGACCCCTGGACATCCCACAGACCTGGACAACAGGGTCCCCCAGGGGATTACGGATGCCTGGATTCACCTTAGGAGAGCTTGACACATGGATCCATCCCTGAAGAACAAAATTTCTGCAATTGCTTTTCTTGCATTAGGGGTGGCATGTGCGGATGAGAATAATCTGAAAAGAGAACCACAGAGTTCTAAAAATCTGGATTATGCTGGAGATAGAGATATGGGGGTCTTGAGCTTCATATATAAAAACTGGGTACTGGGCAGTGTGTAAGAAGTCCAAAATATAGTTCTGACCCTCCTAACCCTTCATTTCAACAGCTAGCACTGAGGGAAGTTCAGACTGTTACCTGTAGGAAAGCTTTCTCTGGATACCTATTGTCACGTCCCACTCTCAGTAAAGAGGGGGGGTAAGTGACTTCAGGTTCGTAAATTCTCCATGGTGTGGACTAAGGTGAGATAAATCTCGAGGTCCATATAGAAACATTTATTAGCTTACCAAAATGGTTAGTATAGGTCTTAACGAGTCCACAATAATTGGTTAGGTATATGACAAATTATGGCGAATGGTGGGGTATACATACTGTTAGTTAACAACAGTTATACGACAATTTATGGCAAGCGGTACTTAAGTTAACAGTTCTAAGAGAAAAGAGAAACTGAGGGATAGAGAAAAGAAAAGACAGCGAAAAAAGACAGAGATAAAGAGATCACTGGTCCTGGTTCCAGCCTCTTTTTCAGGGAATCTTCCCAGGCATAATCTTCTTCTTTCTTGGAAAAATCTTCCCAGGTACGGTCTTCTTTCTTGGGAAGAATCTTCCCAAGCATTATCTTCTTCTTTTGTTTCTTCTTTGTTTTCTCCCTAGGGGTACTTATTTTCCCCTTTTATGTTTGCTGAATTAGCATGTTCCACCCCCCTCGCTGAGCACAGCCTCATCTCAGGTTTCTCCCTTCTCCCAGGTGACGTGTAGCATCACACTGGTGGAGAGATGAGTGCCATAGTCATACATGTTTAGCATGATCTCTGTAATCTTCATTAGCATATGCAGGGTGTGTGCTTTCGTATGCATTTCGCGGATAATGAAGCAAAGGTCACTCATTGGACACAATGGCCTTGAGAACTGAGACCTAGCAAGCTCATCACGAGTGGCAGAACTATCCTGTCTTCACAAGACAGCTCTCCCACACTTTCAGGCGCCAGAAGTGTTAGCCTTATCAGTTCTTTGAAGGCCAGGCCTGCATTATTTATTTCCTTGCGAGTGTTTGAGGCATTCCATTGAAGGCTTGGAGGGCCTTCTGCCCCTCGTCATGGAATTTACAGTCCATCCCTTACACCTATGCATCAAAGATACATAACTTTGTATGTCATGGCCACTACAGATGGCCAAGTTATTCTCCTCTGTTTTCCTAAAAGCTGTCAGTGCTGGTTATGGCTGAGGAGCCTGAGCTGCAATCTCTGGGCTGAAGCCCGAGCCTGCGCTCTCCCACCCGCAGAGGCCGATCCTGACCCCAGCAAGGACCTTCTCTTGCAGTCATCTGGTAACACCACAGAGCCACCGTGTGCTCATCCTGGAGGCTGCAGCTCACGTGTCTCATCAGAGGAATCCATTAGGAACACACTGTGTTTTTGTGACCCCTGCCTGTTTCTTCTGCTGCTGACAAGTGGACTGGGCAAGGAGGGGGTGGGGTGGTGGAAACCACACTCCTTTCAGTCACAGGTTGTCCTCAGGCATACGGAGTGTGAAGCAAAGGGAAGGGGATGAAGCTCTTCCCATCCTGAATGCTGATGACAGGAGCATACACAACTGGCAAAGGAGAGTGACAAAAAGATGCTGCCACCAGGCATGGGCTCTCCCTTTCTCTCAGACCTCTCGGGCTTTTTTCTTTTCTCTGCCACAGGCCATGACAAGGGCTGGAGGGGCTCAGCACAACATAGAGCAGACGAGGGCATAAAGGGAGCTGGTTTGCTGCAGTCCCACTGTGGAGGGCTTGCTACATGGTCAGTTGCTACATGGAGTGCAGCAAGCCCAGGGGGCTTAGCTGTACAGCAGCAGTTCAGACAGCCTTGATGGAGCTCTACCACGGAAGTCATCAGCTGCCAAGCATAAAATCCAGTTCCTGAGACTGTCCAAAGGGACTGACTCAGGGGAATGAGCCCTTATGGCCCACTGCAGGTTGGGGCTGACTGAGGGTCTCAGTGATGAGACAGCCACCCTGGACCCTCCCCAGAGACTGAGGCAGCTGTCAGGCCTGGCTATCACTTTTTGAGAGAAGGCTGGCAGCGCATCAGAGAGTGTACAAGAATCCTCAGAGGTGGTGTGCCATGGCTCTGCACCACCTACCTTGCACCCCAAACAGAGGAACCCATGGAATTGGGGGCCACCAGCCCGCACTGATCACCCCAAAAGAAAAAAAGTAGATGGAGACAGGGGACATGGTTTTATTATATATGTTTACATCATGTTTTTTCTAATACAAGCAAGAAATCAAGCAGAAGTAGCAGGCTTGTGTGGATAAGCAAGGAGTTCCTGAGTAAACTCAGACTGACAAAGGAAGTGTTCACGAGATGGAAGTGGGGTATGATGGCTGATGGAATAAAGAGATACTGTCCAATCATTCAGGAATGGGGCTGGGAAAGCCAAGGCTGGCCTGGAGCTGGATCTGGCAAGGGGTGTGAAGGGCAGCGAGAAAGATTTCTACAACTACATAAACAAAAGGTATACTAGGGAAAATATGGATCTGCTGCTGAATCCCCGTTCAGAGGCCCTGGTGACAAAGGACATGGAAAAGGCCAAGGTACTCAATGACTTCTTCACTGGTATCTTTACTGGGAAGACCATCCTTTGGGAATCCCAGGCACAAGAGATCGGCGGGAAGTCTGAAGCAAGTAAGATGTACTCTTGGTGAAAGAGGATCAGATTAGGGAAAGCTTAAGCAAACTGGACATACAGAAATCCATGGACCCTGATGGAATGCACCCACAAGTGCTGAGGAAGCTGGCAAATGTCATTGCAAGGCCACTCTCAATATTCTGTGATTGATCCTGGCAACTGGGAGAAGTGCCTGAAGACTAGAGGAAAGTAAATGTCACTCCTATCTTCAGCAGCAAGAAGAAGGACCCAGGGAACCACAGGCTGGTTAGCCTCACCTTGATCCCTGGGAAGGTGATGAAAGAGCTAGTCCTGGAAACCATTTCCAGGCACATGAAAGACAAGAAGGTGATCTGGAGTAGTCAGCATGGATTTACAAAGGGGAAATCGTATTTAAGTAACCTGGTAGCCTTCTACAATGAGGGACTAGCATGATGGAGGAGGAAAGAGCAGTGGATATTGTTTACTTCAATTTTAGTAAGCTTTGGACACTGTCTCCCAAAACATCCTAACAGACAAACTAGGAAAATATGGGTTAGATAAGTGAACAGGGAGGTGTTCACAGGGAGGTGAAAACTAGCTAAATGGACAGGCCCAGAGAATGCTGATCAATTGCACAAAGTCCAGTTGGACATCAGTGACCGGTGGTGTCCTCCAGGAGTCAATCCTGGGGTCACCCATCTGCAAGGTAGGTCTGCAAAAAAGGACATGGAGATCCTGGCGGGCAAGAAACTGAGCATCAACCAGCAGTGTATGGTCATGATAAAGAATGCCAACAGCATCCTGGGCTGCATTAGGAGTGTTGCCAGCAGGTCAAGGGAGGTGATCCTTTCCCTTTATTCAGCACTGGTGAGGCCATACCTGAAGTCCAGTTCTGGGCTCCTCAGTGCAAAAGACACATGGACATGCTAGACAAAGTCCATCAAAGGGCCTCAAAGATGATTAAGGGACTAGAGCATCTCTTCTTTGAGGAAAGGCTCAGAGCGCTGGGACTGTTCAACCTGGAGAAGAGAATGCTCAGAGAGGGATCGTATCAATGTATATAAATACCTGAACGGACAGAATGAAGAAGTAGGAGCCAGACTCTTTCCAGTGGTGCCCAGTACCAAGACAAGAGGCAGTGAGCACAAACTGACATACAGGCAGTTCCATCTGAACACAAGAAGAAACTTTTTGACTGTGGGAGTGTTCAAACACTGGCACAGGTTGGCCAGGGAGGGAGCCTCCATCCCTGGGAATATTCAAAACCCAACCGGACACTTTCCCGGGTGGCCTGCTGTACCTGACCTTTCTTGAGGAGGCGGTTGGACCAAGTGACCAAGAGGTCCTTTTGCATCTTGCCATCTCATCCCAATGAGATGGCAAGAGAGGCTGTCACATTGCTACCTGCCTCAGCAAACCCCTTGTTTCCCCAGTGCCAGAAAACATCTTACTTTAATGGTGGCAAAGAGGACCCAGTCAGGCTATGCTTATTAAGGTGCCACATCACACTACCCCCTATCCTCACCGTCCTGGATCGGCACACCCTCCAAAATAATCCTCTGGTTGAATCAAGGGCCTCCCATAGGTTTGTGGCCTCTGAATTTGCCCAAAGCACCCAGAACCTTACCCAACTCACCCCAAACGCTGTCACTGTTACAGATGGGAGAACACGTGCTGGGGCCAAAACTCAAGAGACCTCGGAATAACTGTGGCACTTGAGCACCCAGAGACTCTATCCTTTGGCCCTAGTTATCAAAGTACAAACCTGTCTTTAACTGGCACTTGGGATCCTTGTGCTTCCCTGTGGGAAGAGAAGACCCAGATCCCAAAGCAGGAGCTGGCCTGAGGAGTCATCAGGTGTTGCTTCCTCTGTCACAGGGCTCTGCATGGGTGGTTCCAGAGATTCTGTGATTGTGAGGGCAGGCGGATGCCAGCACCCTTGAGTCCCTTCCCCCTCCTCAGAGCGCAGTTCACTGAGTTTAGGAGTTTAGCTAGCCATGTCCAAAGTCAACTACTTCACTGAAAAGGGCTGTTGTGAAAAAAGCTAGAAGTGAGGACCTGCTCCTCCTTCCCCTGGAAAGCTGCTTTTAAGCTGCACCTTTACCACTGGCTGCCTGGCAGCTGTGCAGCAGCTACGTCTGCGCCCAGTCTCATTCCTTCAGTTCTGCCCTTGGTGGGACCCGCTGACCAGGATTGACTTCAGGCCTTCCCTATCTCTGCAGATGTGCTGGGTCTGCGGCCTCAGCAAGCAATGGACTGTCACTATCTCCAGACCGGAGTCTTATCCTGACTTTCTACTGAGCATCCTGCACAAAGAGGTGCCTGCTGCCCAGGACCCTGCAACGGCCTCTGGGGTGACAGGATTTGCAAAGGGAAACAGGGTGCACGAGAAGGCAGTGGAGGGCTTGAGGAGCACCTGAGGGCATAGGGAGGGCTCTGGCATGAAAAGAAAAGCAAATGTAGGACACTGGGATGCACTGCAAAGAAAATGGGGGGCTCTAGGCAGCACCAGAAGGAAAATGGAGGAGTCTGAGGTGTACAGGAGGGAAATTGGAGGCATCCGAAGGTGCACCTTCTTTTGGGTGCACCAAAAGGTAAACGGAGTGATTCTTAGGGGATAAAAGGACCAAATGGAAGCTTCTGGGTTGCACCAGAGAGCAAATAAAAGACCTTGGTGAGCATTAGAAGGCACACCAAAAACATTTATTCGATTCTGTGTGCGTGCAGATCCCCTCCACACAGTCTTTATTCCCCCACATGCCACTGTGGTCCCTTCCATTCTTCTCTATGCATGCTCAGGCTCCCTCTGTTCCCCTCTGTGGACCCTCAGTTACCCCCTATTCCCTTTTGAGTGCTTGTAAATCCTCTCTTCTCCCCTATCTGTGCTTGGAACCCTGCAGTTCCCATCCATGCATGCTCAGATCTCCTCCACTCCCCTTTGGGCATCCCCCAGTCCCTGCTATCCTTTCTGAGTGCCTTACATCCAAACCGTGCCCCATCTACATGTTCTCAAATTCCCCCTATTCCCTTCTGGGTGCTTCTGGGTCCCCTCAGACTCATTCTGCTCACTTCCAAGCACTCTCAGATGCTCTCCATTCCTATCCAGCTACTTTCATATTCTCTCCGTTCCCCTCGTTGTGCTCTCTTGGAACCCCTCTGCTGTCCTCCTTGCACAAACCGATCCCCTCCAGTCCCCACCTTGTATGCTCAAGGGTCCCCCATTTCCCTCTGTATGCAACTAGATGTCTTCTGTTTGCCTCCTCGAATACACAGATCTCCTCTGCTCCTTTCAGTGTCTGCTTAGTGCTGACTTCTCCCCTTTGTGCACACTCACATCCCTCTTTTCCACAACACACGCCCTCAGATTACGACTGTTACCCTCCATGAACACTTGGATCCCACCTGTCCCTTCTCTGGGTGGTCAGTTTGTATGGGTTCCACCATCAGATCCCTTCCAGTCCCTCTGTGCACTTTCAGTTCCCCTCCATTTTCCCTCCCATGCGCACTCAGATCCCCTCCATTCCCTCTCCATGAACACAGCATCAAGCTTTCTGCTTTCCCCTCTGTGCACGTTCAGACCCCTCCATTCCCCCTCTGTACATGCTCAGATCCCCGTTGCTGCCCTCCATCTGCCCAGTTTCGCTCCATTCCTGGGCAGACACTTGCTTTCCTCCGTAGCCATCCTGCATGACCAGTCTCCCAAACTACAGAAACCTTTTAGGCAGTGTCTTTCAGCAGGGCCATTTCAGCTGCCTCCTTGCAGATCAGGACTGTGGCCCACTGGGGAATAGAGACCTCTCCTGCTTCCCCCAGATGGGGATCACCTCTGCCACAACCCTCTGCCTGCTGTCATGCAGTCCGGAAAACACCAACTGCTCCAAACACTGTCCCTCAACAGTCAGACTCTCTGGGAGTCCCAGGGCTGCTCTGACTTCCCCACCAAGAGCTAGGCTGGACTTATCAAAAGCACATTAAGCAAGAACCAATTGACCTGGCAGCACCCTGCTGAAATGGTGGGAGGTGGGGACATCCCCAGCGTTTGCTCACCTTATGGTTGATGACTGGCATTCAAGTGTTTATTTACTGAGCTGCACTCTCCAAACCTCCCAAATATGCTGTTCCCAGGGGAAATTCCATCCAAAGAGCTAAGCACTCACAGAAGAGACCATTCCAAGGACTCTTGCTGGCACGGGGGTTATTTTCTTTGCAGCTTGGGAAGCTACGCACCTAGAACCACAGGCACCTTCATCTCGGCTTGTGTTTTCTAAGGGCACAAAGGAAACCCAGCCTGAGTCCCTCCTCCAGGAGAAAGGAAGCGGGGAGGGGGGCAGGACCCACTCACCCCACCCACTGCAGAGGGCACTACAAATGCCTCTGTGAGACCTGTCTCTCCACACCTTTGCACTCCAGAGGGCATTCCCGCCTGGACACCATGGGTGAGTACTGGGCTGGGAAGCGGGGGTGCTCCTTGATAGTGGTGGGACGAGCACAGGTAGGGCAGCCCAGGAACAGGAAGAGGCTCCATGCACTGGTCCTTGCACACCGACGGGGAGCAGTGGCACCAGTACCCTCTGAGGGCAGGCTCACCTGCCACCCCTTTGAACACCAGCAGCTTGTGCCCTGCTTTCTGGCTCACCCCGGCCAGCCCCCTGCTTCAGGGGCCAGGAATGAAACTTGGCTCAGTCGTTTGTGGGTGCTTTGTTCCACCCAAAACTCTCTCATGCATGACTTTTTAGGAGATAGTCAAGGGGAAAAGGAAAGGTTGTCTACACCTTGGGCAAAAGAGTTGAGGCCTTTTGGCAAGCTTTCCAGCTTGCACAGGCCAGTCTGATGGTGCCCAGTATGCTTGGTGCACTTCTGCATCTCACATGGTCATGTTACACTGTGCAGTGCTGGAGCCATGGGATTTCCCACCTCTGGACGGAGGGTCACATCTCATCTTTTCTCTATCTTTTCCCTTTCTAGCAGCCCAGTGCCTTCTACTCCTCACTTGCGTGCTGGTCTTGGCTGCCCCAGGCCACTCCAGGCATATACAAACCTTAAATATCTTCAAGAAATCTCCCTCCAACACTTCAGCGAGTGCTCTGAAGAAAACCAGTATGTAGCATCCGGTGGGCATTGCTCGCACCAGCCCCTTTCAGTTCCTTGGTCTGGGTCAGTCCTGGCTGGTGAACAGCCCCAGCCCATGCTCTGGGCCAGTGGAGGCTTTGTAAAATGACACTTGGGAGAGGGTGTGTTATGATGTCTCAGATCCGAATCACCCCTCCATAGTGTATACAGGCAGGCGGGCTGGGGAGAGGTGGCATCAATCCCAGGCTTTGTCCAGCTAGGGAGAGGAGCTCTGCCCATCTGGTAGGATGACCTTAACTGCAGTGGGAAGTCCTGCAGCAAGCGAGCATGGGGACACCACACCCGTCAGCTCAGGGGGCATCCAGTGTTGTGTGCTCATGTGCAGCCAGCTCCAGGTGGGATAGGGCCCTACACCATCCCTAGCCCTGGCCCTGCTCCAGGATGGAGGATGGTGGATGCGAGGACGTGTACCCAATGCAGGCTGCAGTGCGCTCTGTGTGTGTGTCTGTGTCTGTGTGTGCACTGTCCAGTCTGGTAAGGGTGTCTGTGTGCTTGAAGGGGTCATTTTCCTCCTGTTCCCTCAGTCATAGGCAGAGGCAAGGTCCTCTTCACCTTCCTCTGCAACATGACCCTGTTTTAGTGACACAACCCCTTTTTCAGGAGATCCAAAGGAGCCCACAAGTGTCCATATCAATCTCCTGGCCTGATACCAGTATAGCCCAGTGGGTCTGGGGCCTTTCACTGGGGCTGCCTCCTTGTTAGGTGTCCCGTATGGAAGAGGAACAGAGGGCTGAGGCCTCCTGCCTCACTCTCGTCTCCAGCCAAGCACATTGACCTCTCTGGGCTGGGACAGTTGATAATCCCCCAGGTACTCTGGTCAGATATCCCTCTATCCTGCCACAGGGTGAAACATGGTCTTGTCCTGTTGCACAAGCTTTTGTTAAATCACCGTCTCTCCTGCCCCAGATTGGCCCAAGGACTGCAGTGAGATCCCCACTGGCAGCCCCAGTGGCGTCTACGTCATCCAGCCCACCGGACTGCACCCCATTGTGGTGTACTGTGAAATGAATGTGACGGGCGGGGGCTGGACAGTCATCCAGAGGAACCGTCAGAGCACGGAGATCACCTGGGCTGAGTCCTGGAGCACCTACAAGTACGGCTTTGGGAACGTGCACACTGAGTACTGGCTGGGCACCGAGTACATCCATCAGATCTCCAGGCAGAAGGTCTACCAGGTCAGGTTTGTCATCTGGGATGCCACAAACAACATGAAGTTTGCAGACTACAGCCTCTTCAGCCTGGAAGATGAGTCCCACGGCTACCGGCTGACACTGGGAACATACTCTGGGACAGCAGAGGATGCCATGGACTCAGACAATCCCAGGAATGTGCACAACAGCATGAAGTTCTCCACAAAAGATCGGGATCAGGACACTTACAGAGGGAACTGTGCCTCCCGATCTGGGGGCGGGTGGTGGTACTCGGGGTGTTATTCTGTACAGCTGAATGTGAAGGGGGGCATAACGTGGGGCAGCCTGTGCAACGGGAACTGCAAAGCTTCTGCCATCCTCATCAAACCAGCTCCATACCACTAGTACTCTTTCCCCCTCCTGTCTGCACTGGGCACATGGTCAGACCAGTGCCCTGCTGGGACCCATTTTGCTGGCTAGGGGTGAATAGGGTTGTTCCTGTACATTAAGAGCTGTTTTCTTCTCTTCTTTTGAAAAGTAGCAAAGCTTCCTGCTTTGTCTCTGGCCTTTAACTTGTGGTGGGTTTTTAGGGATCATTATTCAAACAAGTCTTTATAAAAAGCTGTGCTTTCCAAGCATGTTCCTTCTGGGGAGAAAATTATGCTAAGAAACCTAAAAACCTCCTGATCCAACAACATCTTATTCTCTTTAAGCTTTGTGGGATAGATTGCTTCAGCAGAAAAAGATCAGCCATCACTAGATAACCTGATCTAAGCTGCTCTGGGCCCAGGCAGGCCATGTACGCACCATATTCCTGCTATAATCTGTGTTCATCCTGCAGAATAAAATTGCTTTCAGAATCTGCACAGACATGTGCAAATGTCCTTCATTTCTTTGGGAGCTTCTCACAACTGCTGATGGCTTCTTGCCAGGAGTAAACCTGAGGCTCCTGGTGCAGGGAGAAAAGGGAAAATTTATCATAAGACTCAAATGAGGAATTAAAGACAAAACTTTCACTTAAAGAAGAAACTTGGGTTTCAAGGTGGGTATCTTTCAAAAAGGGAATGCAGTACCACATGGTCCAGAGCAAGAACTGAGGGCAGAAGGGAAGAGCTCGGTTCAGCCCTACCAGCCATGACCTGGAGCTAACCAGAGACAGCTGGCCAGGCCAGCGTCGTCCTGCCTTGTGAACCTTGTGAATGCTGGCCCAGGCCTTGGGAGGTAACTGGAAGAGTGGACAGGGAAGAAAGGGCAACAGTGCTGCAAGGCCACACACCATCACATGGTTGGGATATCTGGGGCAGGTTTAAGAGCTGAGGCAGCCTGGATGAGCTTGGGTCCATATTGGCTTGCTCCAGTATGGTGATCTCTGTGCACTGGATAGCTCAACAGTGGACATGGCACCCATGATGTGGTCTCCCAGTGCTGAGCAGAAGGGAGTGATGTCTTGCTGGCTGCACTCTTGCTAATACAGCTCAGGATGCAGGTCACCTTCAACACTGCATTGCTGACTCCTGGGCAAATTGCTGTTTACCTGGAACCTGAAGCCCTTTTCTGTTAAGCCTCTCCCCTCCATTTGCATCCAGGCTGGAGTGCAAATGATTTTTTAAAGCAGCAGACATCTCTCAGTCCAGAAATAGTACTCTCAAGTCAGCTCAAACTGGGAAGCCTTTCTCAACTAGCAGCACCCTCATACATTCATCTCGCCATGCATCAGGACTGCAGGCCCACCAATGGCTCCAGAGCAGGCAAGGCTGCCTGTGCAGCCTCTTCAGGAACATGGCCCTGCCATAGCTCCCAGGGTGCCCTGGGACCTCAGTTACATATCTTGACCTGAGAGTGCCAAGTTGTTCAGGATTCACAGCCACAAGCCTTCCTTGAGCTCAGCTTTTCTTCCAAAGACAGAGGAGAGGAACTGTGACTTCTTTCAAGCCCTAAGTTCAAACTTCCCTCCACCACAAAGGAGATCTATAGCGACGTTCCCCCTCTGCGGCAGAGTATGATTGGACTGACTTACCTGCATCTCTCATGCCCTCAGGGAGCCCACCACCCTCTCCACATGCCAATCCATAGTGGTTTCTTCCCTTTCCCAGTGTACAGCAACCACACAGCCATGGACAGGGGCAAACTATGGGAAAAGGTTTTGCAAGATACTGGGCTTTGCTGACTCTGTTGGTTAATCACAGCCTTACAGCCATGGTTCAGTGCACAGCAGCTGGAACAAGTGATTGGAAGCACCATTGTGTCCAGAGGCCTGAGGACCAAACCACAGACAGAATTAGGTACGACAGCTGTATTCAGCTGTGTACAACAACCATACCAAAGGGAGAAAAGCTTGTGTTACATGCTGATGCTGGGGTCGTCAGCAGCAGGGAGAATGCATGTCAGGCCTTTCACTGCGGAACATTGAAATATTTCAGGAAAAAAAAAAAAAAGCTAAATCGGCACAAACTCCCTGCATGCCATATGAGCTCTGCACCAGCTCAGCCTGGGAGCAGAACCAGCTCCACAGCTGACCTGGCCCAGCACTGCCTGAGCAAATCATCATGAAAGCAGCAGCCACCACATCAGCCCTGGGAGAGGTGAGCTCTGCATGCCCCAGGGAGCTCTGACATCCTTTGGGCAGCTGTGTCTCCTTGCCCAGGAGAGGACCTGCATAATACACCTTCTTTCCCTGAGGTCCACCACCCCGGGGTCTGGACAGAGTGATCCCCCCACGCTTCTGTGCAGTGTCACGGCAGCAGGTAGACACAAGGCAGCAAAGTTTGTCTCCAGGGTTTATTGCAGCTGATTTCTCCCACCGTGGGTAGCAGAGCTGTGGGGCATGTGGGGCCCGGGGAGGGAGCAGGGCCTGAGCAAAGCAGGAATAGACCGATTGCACAGAGAAGGGAACTTGCACCGTTTCCCCCTCCCCAGGACAGGATGGGCGCACCCACCCCAAACCAGTGCCTGCGTCCCAGTGCTGGCCAGCACCGTGGCACTGGGCGAAGCTGCCCACATGCCCAGGGCTCCAGGCGATTGCTCCTGAGCCCCGGCGCCGCTGTCTTTCAGCTGGTGGTGGTGCAGGAGCTGCGGGCAGCGCAGGACGTGCACTGGGGCTGGCGCAGGGCTGTTGGCAGGTGTGGGAACGGGGCACTGAGCTGGGGTCGGGGCACTCCCGCAGACTCCCGGGGGGCTGGGCGCTGCGGCACGGTCAGCACACATCTGTGGGTTTGACCAGGATGAGGGAGGATGTGCAGTCGCCGTTATCGCAGAATCCTGGCCAAAGGATTTTTTTTTTGGCATTGAGCAGGACGTTCTGGCACTTGTCGTACCACCAGCCCCCGTAGCTGTTGGCGCAGTTCCCACTGTACTGGTCCTGGTCCCTGTCGGTTGTGCTGAACTTCATGTTGTCGTGTATGCCCCCCTTCTTAGGGTAATAGCTGGTCAGATAGTCATCCCCGTCACCAGAAAACCGGCCCAGCCTCAGCGGGTACCCACTAGCCTCACTCTCCACCCTGAAGATGTCATACTCGGCGTAATGGGTGATGTTGGCTTTATTTCGCACGATGAAGCGGACCTTGTAGGTGCCCTGCTGCGTCAGCAGGTGCAGGTACTCGGTGCCCAGCCAGTGATCGCCCCGCACGTTCCCGAAGCCGTACTTGTAGGTGGTCCAGGATTGCTTCCATGTGATCTCAGTGTCATGAGAGTTTCTCTGGACCACAGTCCAGCCCTTGCCTTCGGTGTCCATGTCACACCACACCACTCGTGGGGGTGACCCTGCTGGCTGGATGACGTACACCCCACTGGGGCTGTTCTTGCGAAGATGGCTGCAGTCTGCGGGGAATCCTGTGACAGCAGCAGTGGCAAACAGATGGTGGGGTGGGAGAGAGAAGGGTCATATGAGTCTGTCAGGACAAGAAGAAGCTCCTTGTCCTGGGAGTGAGGACTCAGGACAAAAAGGGCTGGCTTTATCTGTGGTCTGCTCCACAGTGTAGAGTAGCTTTTCCACAGCACAACCAAAGGTCTCTAAGTCAATGGCCCTGGTAAGAGCCCTAGGATCTATTTCTCATGACTTCCTATTTCATTTGGAGCCTTCTAATACATCTGGCTGAGAAAAGAGCGAAAAAATCTTCCAGGTGCCAGTGATGTCCTCCAAGTATGTCTCGCCCTCACACAAGGCCCTTGGTACATTAAGCTGAGCTCTTGCAAGGATCAGAACTGTCCAAAATGCTGCACTGAATGAGGATGTGTAATGAAAATTTATGTTTTCTCTGGAGGTCATCTTATTGCAAAACAATCACAGAATCACAGAATGGTTTGTGTTGGAAGGGACCTTAAAGATCATCTTGTTCCAACCCCCCTGCCCTGGGCAGGGACACCTCCCACCAGCCCAGGTTGCTCCAAGCCCCGTCCAACCTGGCCTTGAACCCCTCCAGGGATGGGGCAGCCACAGCTTCTCTGGGCAACCTGGGCCAGGGGCTCACCCCCCTCACAGCAAAGAATTTCTTCCTAAAGTTCTACCTTGATTTCATAGGCATTTCTTCCTCCAGCTTATTGCAGTTTATCTTTTAGCAGGACTGATCTGTCATGACCGACTTGCTAAACTCATTTGCTGACTAATTTGTTTTTCTTGTTTTTTGTCTGAGGGACAATTTGCTGTGGGTAATTCCAATTCAGCCCATGAAATTTTGCTTTTCTCAGGCACACAGGCCTTGCAGGGAGTGTCACTTTCCCTTGCGGGGAGGAAGGGAATACTCCTAGTCCAACAAGAGCTTAAAAAAAACTAAAATGGTGGGAGGATCTCTCCAAGAGCTGAAGTGTAAAAAGACACAAGCACCACAGAGCAATCCCAGCATGGAGCCACCAAGGGGAGGAGGATGGCTTGACAGGTGTCAGGCTGCTTACCTTACAAGCCAGGGCCCAGGGGGTTTTGTGAGAGTTTTTATGTTGTGCATCAAGCCGGGTGCATGCTGGCCTTCCTAGCACTTAGCAGACCTGACAGTCAGTGCTGAGCTAGGGAGACACTTTTCTGCTGTGCCCCTCGGTGCCCAGCCCATTCCTGCACCCACTCCATACTCACCACTCCGGGAGCCAGCAGTGGGTACTGCTGGGCCAGCACTTGCGCAAAGGAGAAGCATCGCCACCACTGTCGGTAGGAGAACAAGGTCCCCACGGAGCCAACTTGTCCCAGCCTGGAGCCCTGGGAGGAAAGGATTAGGATCCATTAGGATCCCTGGGCAGCCCCTTCTGCCCTTTCTGATGGCCCCCCGGGGAGCTCGGACCAGGGGAAGCAGAGCCACAGGGCACAGGCAGGACCAGGGGACTCCTGGGGTGGCGGGAACTGCAGCTTTGGTGCAGGCTCTGCCCCTGCAGGGCTGAAGCAAGGTGAGAAATGGCTTTGTCATCCTCCTGATCAGCCCCTTCCCTGCACCAGACAGCAACCTGCAGACCTGTTCTCGGGACCTGCAGCCCAAGAGTAGCTAAGAGAGGACAATGACACAGTTAGATCTGGGGAGAGCAGTCTACCAGGGGGAAGGTATCCAAGAAACAGTTCTTTTAGGAGTGATCATGCTTAAGCCTTTTATATAAGCCACTCCAGCCCAATGACAGTTAGTGGGAAACCAGATACAAAGGATGTATTGGACAGGTATCATCTCCCAAGCAGACAGGAGGAAGTCTCCTGGACCCATGTAGTGACACAAGCCCAAACCCTCTGTGCTGGCCACCAGCACACTCTGCACCTTGCACTAACTCAATTACTGGGGAGATGCCATCATGCCTGGGGAAGGACTCCTATGCAACCACACGCCACATGCATTGGTCAGGAAGGGAAAGGACCAAGTTTAAATCTAGGTCTCCACATTAACCTCTCTTGATAGGACATGGGAATACAGGGCAGAGGTAGCCTGGGGAAAGCATAAGCTGGCACCAAGCATGTGTGTGGTTTGGTTCTTTGGTCTTGCACCCCTTCTGCTACCAGGGTGCCCGGAAGCATACCTCAACCAGGCAAGTTCATGGCTGCTGCCCTGCTAATCATCTTGGGCCATTGTATACTCACCCCGGTCAGATCTTGTTTGAGCCCAGCACCACACATGAATGCAGTGTGCCACTGGGAAGATAACTCACCCATCACAACAGCACAGCTGAGCAGAGAGCAGGAGTCCAGTAGCGCACCCTCCCATGCCAAACTTTCCACGGTGACTTTATAGGCACTGCACACACCCACTTGTGGTCACACTTGTTATTTGTAGAGGCACAAGGAGGCACTTGCAGATTGTGACTCAAGCAGTTTTCAGATCCCATGACAGCACAACTAAAGCCCCTGAGGGGAAGGAGGCATGCCTCTCCAGCCAGAGAAGTATAAAATAATCCTCTCCATGATGAGAGATTTCAATTACTGACTCTCACAGCTACAAACACTACATATGAATTGCTCACTTGGAGCAAATTCTGGAGAGCCATGATCAAACTGAAGTGGAGAGATCTAGCTTTTTAAGGACATACACACAGAAACTGGCAAAGGAAGAGAGATTAGGTCTCCTATTTGCCCAGTCCCACGGTGACCTTGGAAAGATGAGGACAGGTCCTCAAGAGACGTGCCTGCTTGCTAACTCTCTGCTGGAAGGTTTCAGGATCAGTCATTGGGCTGGAACCACTGTCTGGCAGCCAGAAGTCACTGTATACACAGTGTCCCCTGGCACCCCAATCTGCATGCTTGGGCTTCAGGTAACAAACCTGGGCAAGGGCTCCAGGTAACAACCAGGGCCCTGTGGGTCTCTTTGCCACTCTCCTTCCCAATCCATGTCTTTGGCCTGGTGAGACCCTGCAGATCCACCCCCAGCCCCAGTAATGTTGACTAGGGGTTGTTTCCTCTACAGGAGTAAAATGCTCTCAGGCCAGACTGTTTGGGAGGGCTGTTCTTCATGCCAGAAGGTGCAGACAGCTCCATCACTTTGTCCAGCCAATTTTAAGAGAATAAAGATGTGGCCCTTCTACTTCCTTCTCCTTTGTTTTTTGAGACTCACCAGATGTCTTCTGCATGGCACAGCTTTAAACCTGGTGTTCACAACAAGCCAGTGTCAAGCTGAGGCTCCCATCAAACTTTTCATACTGCAGGAGCCCACATCAAGCAGTGCAACTTGCAGGTCTGGATGGACAGCAGCATCCAGAACTCTCCAAGGTAAGGGATCCCTGGATCAACTTCCATCTGAACCCTTAGATCTCACTCCTGCCTCTACAGTTTGGAAGAACGATAAAAGCTGCACTCGCAAGTCTGTGGAGGAAGGGCCTAAGCTGCCCTGGGACAAAGGACCCCAGGCAGAGAGACCATGTACACTTTCTGTGGGGGCAGGGGAAGTGGGTGACTTAGGGGCTTCCATGAACTGTCTCCAGAGCTAATGCCAGCACTGAGCAATGCAACGCCTTGGGGTGTGCTGGGGCACCTGTGCTGGGGCTGCAGGCAGGCTGCTGCTGCTGCTGAGCCACTGCTGGGATCACTGCTGGCAACAGGGCTGACAGATACAGCAGGCACATGGGCCCCACAGGTCATGGAGAGGAAGTCCTCCTCTGCCCCTGTGTACAGCAGGCTCCACTGGACTGCTCCAAATAGATGCAAATGGCAGTTCCTTCAAAGAAACAGTGTGTCAACAGGAGAGCTTATCTACAGTCCAGCAGAGACCCTGGGTTTGACTTTAGCTCAAATGTTCCAGTGGACGGTGTCTTCAAAGCTATCAAACAAAGGTTTTCTATATCACGCTGACATAAGATCTTGTTCTAAGAAGACAGGTCCAAGAGGACCTCTGAACAGATACAGGTTGAAAGCAGAGCTGAGGACAAAAACCAGTCATTGCACTCCAGAGAGGCAGAGCAGGTGCCACCATGCAGGGCTCAAGAGAGAGCAAAGGCATGAGCAAGCTCTCTCTGGGAGCAGCAAAGGTGGGCTGCTCCCCACGGGCAGGCAAATCACAAGCCAAGGGTGAAGCCCCAGGAGGCAATGCCCTTGCTGGCGGGGCTCTGCGTTGGCAACAGCTCCAGGCAAGGGAAGCAGTCAATTGGATCGGAGATCCTGGACAAAAGGACACAATGCAAAAGGCAGGGCTGGAGATAAGCTACAACATGGATTTGAGCGGTCCATCCAGGAAATAAGCTATCTACAGTGTAGGTCTAAGATCCATCCAGAAAACAAAGACAGAGGGGGGACTGGAGACCAGTACGCACACAGTGTGGTAAGGTTAGGACTGAAGGCCCAGGGCCCACCTGAAACAGGCCTCGTGGGCCCAGGTGAAGGTCTCAGGTAGGACTGGTCACCAGCCATTAAGGCCTACTGGGGCACTCAGAGCCATGATAGCAGCAGTTAATCCTGAAAGAGCAAGTCACCCTGGCCTGGCAGGGCTGCACGGGTCTCTCGTGCTTCATAGGTCCTTAGGCGTTTGCTGTAGCGCTTTGGGCTCACAGAATGGCTTCTCAAGGCACGTTCTGCTGCGGCCAGCTCTGCATCTTGCACAAGGCCTGGTGCCATGGCTGTGTTCCTGCAGAAATACAGAGACGTAAGGGCTGGAGAGGGGGATCTTCAGAGAACCAGGGAAACACAGCGTAACTGAGACCAGGAGGACCTCCAAATGTCTGATCTCGAGGCCAAAGCAGGGACAACTTAGAATGGGTTGCTTAGGGTCATGTCTGGGTCAGTTGTAAATATGTCAAGGAATGGAGGTCTCACAACTTCTCTTTTTATTTTTTTTTTCAGTTTGGAACACTTTCAGGCTGATTTTATCTAATTCTAATTGCCCTCCCTTCCTTTATGTCCATTGCCTCTCATCCTATCCCTGTGCACCTCCAAAGACAGTCATAGAATCACAGGGTGATAGAATAATTTAGGTTGGGAGGGACCTCTGGAGGCCATCTAGTCCAACCCTGCTCAAAGCAGACCTAAAAAATCAGGTCCTTGTCCAGTCAAGTCTTGAACACCTCCAAGGACAGAAATTCCACAGCCTCCCTCTGGGCACCTGTTTCAGTGTTTGACCAACCTCATCTAAAAAAAAGTCCCTATTTCTAACTGGAATTTCCACGTCCCAACTTAGATCCATTGCTTCTTATCCCACCACCATGAGCCTCCTTGAACAGTCTGGCTCCATGTTCTCTGTATCCTCCCATGAGGTAGTTGTAGTCAGCAATAAGACTTCCCCGTTGCCTGCTCTTTTCCAGGAGGAGCAACCCAGTTCTCTCAGATTCTCCCAACATGTCCTGAGGTGCAGGCCCCTGACCTGTCTGGTGGCCTTCGCTGGACTTGCTCCAGTCTGTCAGTATGTTTCTTGTCATGAGGGGTCCAAAATGAGACACAGTGCTCTGAGGAGCCTGACTCCGTCTGCTCTCCATCCTCCCTCCAGTTAGCTGCAGGCAGCAACAAGATCCCACCTCAGCCTTCCCTTCTCCAGGCTGAACAAGCCTATCTTTCTTAGCTTATCCACATATATCATGTGCTCCTGCCTCGACTGTCTTGGTGATCTTAGCTGGACTTCTTCTGGAGTTTTAGTCACTGTTGTGAACAGGGGAGCCCCACAGAGGACACAGCACTCCAGCTGTCATCTCACACGTGGAAGTGAATAATCACTTCCCTCATCCTCCTGACAGCATTTTTCCAGATGCAGCCCAGGATGCAGCAATAAACAGATCTGTGCCACAGCTGTGGCTCTTTCAATGTCAAACATATACTGAGCAGAAGCTGGGCCCCAGGACAGAGGGGATTTCTCTGAAACCCCTCTGTGGCCTTTCCCCTGCCTGCTTTGCACATACTAACCCAAACACTGGCCACAGCCTCCTGGAAAAGCTGCCTGGGGACTGGAAGCTGTTGGTGAGGCTCTGCTGAGGGTTGCTGCCTGCCTTTGCTTGCACTTACTGTTGAGCAGATGCAGCAGTACAGCAGGGCATGCAGAGGAGCCTCCACAACCAGGCAGCAGTGCTTCAAGCGAACAGCTTGTGACAAAAGCCCTCCCTGCTCCTTCGCAGGCTCTGGGCATCTTATGCTATCCAGCACAAGGTGGATCCTGGCATAAAGGAGTCCTTATAACTCAGAATACCGAGGGTATCAATCCCTAGGAAAAGGACGGTCTAGCATTTTCTGTAAGAAATCCATGGTCTAAGTGCTCCTAGTAGCAGAGAGGGGCTTAAAGTGAGACCATTTTACATCAGTGTCACATCACAATTCCCAAAACTCCCTTGTGACTGCTGCAAGAGCCGCAGAGCCAGGGGAGACCACAGTGTTTACTGTGCAAGAGGCAACATGGTAGTGGCAGGTCAGGCACGTCAGGAGGCACCTGGAGTGGCACTTTCTGAAGTTCAGTGCACAATTTGACAGGAACACTAGAGTACCTCTTCCCTAAGGGTCTAATGGGGTCCCCATTGGCTGTTGGATCCAGTGCCTGCTCTGGAGAGGGCAATTTACGCATGATGTTTGATTTCCATCTGGGAGAGGGAATGTCATCTGGGTATTTAGTTTTGAGTTGAAACATGCAGAGGTGCCCAGAGGATGCCATTCCCTGGGAAAACCCTGCCAGGGCAGGGGGGCAGCCAGGCACTGTAAATCGCCGTTTTTTTAAGGCATTCACTCATTGGCACCAAATTATTTGCTTTGCCTCTCAAAAAAAGCTCTTCACCTTTGTGAGACACAGCCTTCATTGTCTGAGGACGTATCACTTAATGATGAAGAGCAAATAAGCCATAAACCACTAGTCTGTTGCCAACCAGAGGACAAGTGCTGTGGTATGGGTCTCGTGCCTCCACCCCCCCTTGCCTGCTGAGCCCTATAACTTTCAGGCTGACCACCCCTCCAGCCAGGCCAAACCCGCTCGGCTTCCCACTCCGCAGGGTCCCTGCAGAGACGGCATGGGTGAGTGTGGGACGGGATGGGAGGGCACGGCACTGCTGTGCGTGGCTGCAAGTCACAGGACATCGTGGCCCTTAGTCTTCTGCAGGGCTCCCTTCTCCCCACACCCTTGCCATCCCAGCGCTAAGTCCATTATATTTTCTGGACTCACTGCCCTGGGCTGGGAACTGGAACAGGAGTCTGTATGTTCTGCTGTTTTCAAGCTGTATCAGTGTAGCCCTGGAGCGTCAGATCACCCATTTTATAAGCCTCATATTTACCAAACATTCTTTGTAATTTTCAGTTCTCCAAGGAAAGTATTAAATGCCCTGGAATAGAAAGTGGATTTTTTAGATATTCTTGCTTAAGCAGCGATATTGAACAGGTATAAAGATCTGGAGCTTAGATGCTCAAAAGTACACTACTGCCCCCAGAAGAACACCCAGGAGAGGCTGATCTTCTCCTCTGCATTTCCTTCCTACCCAGACCTTTCATGACTATTCATGGGGAAATGGGTCAGCAGTGGATGGAGCATTGCTTCTCTGGTGGCCTAAAGAAAAGATGTCTTTAAACATGCCTCTAAACACCAGTGTATCAAGACACTAAATGTTATGTAGGAATTGAGAAGCACATCAGCTGTACTGAAATGCATTTAAAAGACCTTTGCCGTAAAACTGTAACCAGCACAAATGATTGTTCGGCTCTGAGCATTCCCAGAAAGGTGTGCTTCTCTCTAGGGTGGCTGCAATCGCACACAGCGATTCTGGGTCGGCATCACAGACTGTTTTCCTTCTCAGGCATCTCAGGGGATGGTGCCAAACCCAAGTATCCTGCAGCAGTACAATATGTTTGGCTTTGCTCCTTTTTGAACTTTGTGGAGGGATCACATTGGTAATCATGAGCTATGTGTCTCCTATCAGGAACAGATTTCCCCATGGGCAGGTGTCTCCACAATGCCCCACTGTCTAGGAATCATGATAAACTTTCTATTATTTTATTTAGATTTAACATTGCAAAAAGTGTGCTGGTTTCTCTAGCTGCTCTGAATGAGAACTAACCTGAGCAGCTTACTACATATGGAAATTTTGAAGTAGCCATATAACCATATAAAGGACATAATTTGCACCAGCCAGGGAGTAATTCCTGAAAGTTTGTGCTGCCCCTCTCAGTCCTGCTGCTTTCATGCAGAACAGAGAAATACACGCAGCCCTGCCTGGGGCTTGTTCCCAACCCAGACATCTGGGTTCTCCCCACAAACCTGGACTGGAGGCAGGTGTAGTCCCAGCTTACCCCATGTGAGTGTGTCACGGGAGCACAATGGCAGCTGGGAGGAAAGGGGATTCCTCCCTCCATGCTCACTCTGTTACCTCCAGCTTGTTATCTGCAGCCCCAAGACTTGGTTTTTACCAGGATTTCTGATAACAGTCACTTTGGGTTTCAACCAGGTTTTCACGTTTCTTCTGTCTCAAAAACCAACAGTAGGTGCCACTGCTAACATCTCCTGCCAATGAGTACATGACAGCTCATCTACGTGAGTGAATTGGGGCTTGTGGCTCCAAGAGGGAGCTCTACACCTAAAGAATTTTGTTTTCCTATTTTAGTCTGCAAGTAAAGGAGTCAAATGGGAGTGATGGCTCTCTAATGGAAGAGTTATGATCTCTTTCTTCTTTTTCCAATCTCTTCCCATTTCAGCTACCCAGCGCCTTTGTCTCCTGCTTTTCATCTGCCTGCTGGCCCTGGCAGCATCTCTTCCTGCCTTTGACATAAGAAACTTGCATCTCCTCAATGGCACACTGGATGAAATTCTGAATGTTCCCCCAGAGTCCTCTCAGCTCAGTAAGTATACCAGTACAGTAGGGAGTGGCAAACAAGGTCACGTTCAATCAGATCCTACACAGACCTCCACGCTTACCTAACCACACCCCTGGAATGTGGAGGAAGGACTAAATACTGCTCTATGTGCGGGAAATGCCAATGCAATGTAGGCTGTCTTACTGGAACAAGAATCCTCTCAGAGTCGTCCTCTGCGTACTATCTGTCTCTTCTCCTCTCTAGCATGAAGTTCTTCTGCCCATAAGTGAGTCCAATAGTCCAAAGCCCAGAGTTCACAAGATCCCAGGGGAAGGGACAGGTTTGGCCTCATTGGCAGCAAGACCGAGCCAAGGGTGTTCTGGGCCATGGGCTCTTCCTTGAAGAAGAGAAGCAGTGTTAAAGGTGTTAAGGCAAACAATCACAGTGTGTTTTGAGGACATGGAGAACAGTAGCCACCTCTGGTCAGCAGAGAACTGAATTCAAGAGAGAACTGAATACAAAGAGGAACTAAGTGAAGTTACTACAAAGAATCTAAACTATTGTCACTGGCACAGAGCAGTCAGACAGATGATGGCACAGAGTAACCTACAAAAACCAGGGTATATTGGAGCAATGAGGAAGCCTCTGAGAAATGTTCGAGGAATAAAACTGGGGGCTGTGGGTAGGACATAACAGAAAGAGCTGGTTCTCTTCCAAGGTAGGAAGAAGAGTTCTTCACAAGGTTCAAGTGTTTGATGCTGGCCTTTGCTGTAAAAGTCAGGTGTCAGGAAATTGCCAACACAGGGAGCACCTGTGACTAAGACAAGAGCTTGGGCTTCACCAAGAACTGCAAGTTTGAGTAGAGAAAGGGGATGTGCTCTGGGCTTCACACTCATCTCTTACCCAGACCACTGGTAGGGTGCTCTGAAAACATGAGCAGCCTGAATGCAAACTGAATAAGCAGGGAGGCACACCAGAGAAGACAGGCTAACATTTGAAAGCCTTGACTTGTGGAGGAGTGCCTCCAAATGGATGGGAAGTGAAAGCAGAAAGGAGCAGGGGCAGTCTGTGGCTTACAAAACACGAGTGAACAGCTTCATATGGCTGTAGTAATAGTAAATACCATGATAGGAAAGTCCTCCAGACCGAGTTACATGAGTGTTCCCACTCCACGCAGGCTCAGGCCATTCACCACGTTCACTGATGGGCTTCAAGACACATTTGGAGAAATTCAAAAGGAAAGGGGGTCAAAAATATTGCAGGCAGTCTGTGTCCGTGAAGGTTGAAGAACTGAATGGTTTAGCCCCAAAATCAGAAAACCATGGAGGAGGAAATGACAGCAATATTACAGTCAGTCTGCAGGAAAAAGTGTACTCTGGGTGCAGTAAGAGAAGGAATGGGCTTATACACAGTGCAAGAGGCTTAAGTTAAACACTTCATAAGGGCAAGGATAGGAAAGCACCAGCTGAGAGTGAAAGCAGGGAGCAGATATTTGAGGATGTCAGAGACCAGCAGCTGCAGGGTTAGGGGCCTGTTTCAGAGAGGGGACAGGAATGTTTTTTGTGATTCCATAAGCTTGTGATTCATTCTTCTGTTTTATAGCCATCAGTGGATATACACAAGATGGCCTTGCAAAAGAATTACATTAATTCACTCTAAACCATCCTCTCTTCCAGCAACATCCTTCAAATTCCTTTCTGAGACACCTGAACAGAGCCCCTCTCCCAACTCCCGATACCTGCACCAGTTTTCCTGTGTCTGCTCTCGTGTTTCTTCCCCCTCTAATCCCTCTTCTTCCTGAGTCCCTTCCAAACTGCTTATACTGCACTTTAACAACCATATTTCCAGTGTTGCCACCACCATTCAGGGTCTTTCCCACACACAGTGTGCTTCTCACCAAGGAACTACCTGCCCCATTTTAACACCATGTAAATTCCCTCAAACTATCAACTGGCTGATACCTGAAATGGTAAAGTGTCTCTAGAATTAGGAGCAACAACAGAAAAGCAGGAATATCATCTGTAGAAAATCACGCTGTCCCAGCAAGCATTTGACATGTCTACTCTCAACACTCTGTTCTTGTTAATTCAGATAATGGTGGCGAACATGTTCGACAGGTCAGAGACATTGCCCCCCACCCACCGGCAGGCCATGGTAAGTCTCTTCTCAAGGAGTATGTCTTCTCATAAGGTTTCACCATTGCCAGGAGCCCAGAGGCTCATGAAGAGCTCTCAGCCACCTTAGCCCATGTCCTGCATGTTCACTGGCTCCTCCCAGGAAAAATGTTGATTTTCTGACAGGCTACAGAGGTGCCAGAGCTCATAACCTCGGGGGGGGGGGGGGCGGAATCTATTACCAGCCATGTCCTGGACTCAGTAGTTGATGAGGATCTTTAGCATGGGGAATTTTCCACCTAAATGTCCAAACTGGACAGCAATGGTTCATTGTTGGCCTTTGGGAAGTGGCAATTGGTTATTTTCCTATTTTCACTATACAGTTGATGAGAACACTGGATAAGACAGGGACTGTGTTATTGAACTGAGTGAATGTTACCACATAGGACCACAAGATACATGGCTTTACTGGGTAGGAATAACCAGTAGCAGAGGTACCGGGAGCAGAGCAAGGGCCTTCCCAGAAGTGTGTAGGTGCATTCAGCTGTTTGTTGTATAAGGGGCTGACACTGTAGAGCATGGAAAGACCATAATCACATCAAACAAGTCAGGAAGTCTCTAAAGAGCTACTCGGGTAAGCCCAGAAAAAACCGATGGATTTGCCCTATTGAGATGACAAGGGCTGATAGATGTCTTGATCACATTCTCTCCAGGGTTTCTGAGATTATTATAAAGCTCTAAAGCCTCCATGCTGTAACAGCAAATGGCTTTGTAACCCTGATATGCATTTGTTTGTGTGGTAATACGTCACCTGCATGCTACAGGCAAATCACCACAAACTGAATTCAACTGGGCTAGGGTGCATTGTGCGCTGGGTGAAGGCAATGTCTGGCTTGATCTCACCAGGCCAAAACATTTTGGTAGTGCGTCCCCGTCAGTTTGAATCCTGTCTTGGGAAGATATGAAGCCCAACTCTTACACTGATCATTTCAATACTTTGATTTAATCCTGTGAGCACATGGCAGGAATTCAGCCCAAGAATGTGTGTGCAATAAGACATAGGCACAAAAGAAATGTCAGGTGCTTTCAGTGTCTCATTGTGTGGGATTTAATAACCATCTCTGTTTCCTGCCCCAGGTTGGCCCAAGGACTGCAGTGAGATCCCCGCTAGCAGCCGCAGTGGTGTCTACATTATTCAGCCAAAAGGGCTCCACCACCTTGTGGTGTACTGTGAAATGAATGCGACAGGTGGGGGCTGGACAGTCATCCAGAGGAACCAGAAAGACACACCAGTCACCTGGGCCGAATCCTGGAGCACCTACAAGTACGGCTTTGGGAATGTGCGCACTGAGTACTGGCTGGGTACTGAGTACATCCATCAGATCGCCAAGCAGAAGGTCTACCAGGTCAGGTTTGTCATCCAGGACTCCACAGACAACACCCATTTTGCAGACTACAACCTCTTCAGTGTGGAAGATGAGTCCCACGGCTACCGGCTGAGGCTGGGCTCCTACACAGGGACGGCAGGGGATGCCATGACCTCAGACAATCCCAAGACTATGCACGACAACATGAAGTTCTCTACAAAGGATCGGGATCAGGACACTTACAGTAAGAACTGTGCCTACAGCTATGAGGGTGGGTGGTGGTACTCCGCATGTTATTCTGTACGGCTGAATTTCAAGGGTGGCATGACATGGGGCAGCCTGTGCAAAGGGAACTGCAAATCCTCCCTTATCCTCATAAAACCAGCTACATATTGTTAGTGCTTCTTCCCCCTCCTGTCCACACTGGACACTCTGCAAAGGCTCTGCATGGCCAAAGAGCTTGAACCTTTCTGGAACAGATGGGGGAGCCCAAGAGTAGCATGGTTTTAATGAAATGTCACTTTCCATTTCCCCTCTCTGAGTGCAGGCTCCCCCTCTGCTCAGCTTTTTTCCCCTGTGCTTGCCAATGATTCCTTGTTATTATGTTCATAATCAAGAATTAAAAAAATCACTTGTGAAATTTGTGTATTCCATATGTACCTTCACTGCGGGAGGAAGACACTCAGCCCTTGAGTGACTTTTTATCAGAAATTCTTATCTGCCTCCCGAACTCAAAGCAAACAAAAATCTACATGCCACAAATTTCCATATACTCTGTGCCTCTCTGCAGCATCTGATAAAGCATCCCAATAAACTTGCTTCCTTGAGCTCATTCTCCATTAATGAACATCTGTTCTGCATCTCTGGTGTGCTCCCACTGAGACACAAGAAATCCCATGTCAGGTGCTAGGACTGGAGTCTTGGGGCTAGTCACACTGAGACGAAGGACCTAGGATCTGCACAGAAGGTTCTGCGTTCAGAAGGGACCTGTGACATGGGAGAACTCTTCCCACATCATCACCATGTTCACAGTCCAGGGTCAAAAGCTGTAGCAGTGTCCTGGTGCCAAGGTCCCACCCCTGTTGGGGGGCTGCGTCTGTAAGGATTTGTCGCTACCTGTCTGTCATGCTTTGATCCTGCAGAAACATGATGTGGAAGTCGTCAGTAGATCTGTTTGCTGTGACTAAGAAGCAGTAAACTTAAATGGAAGCAAAAGAGAAGTAGGTTAAACGTTAGGAATCACCTGAATTAGGAGACACTCCAATGAGGGAAAAGGTCATTACAGGAATGAGCTCACCATACCCAGGTTTCTGAGACCAATTTAGATGAAATTTTGCCAGGAAAGGTACAGACAGAGCTGATGGTGTGAGGCTGCAGGACAAGCCCCTTCAACTCCTCCATCCCACAACACTGTGGCACTGCCACAACAGACTGTTTGAGAAGCACTTTCACCTCCACAAACCATTTCTGGCTTTGTCTTGGGGCAGCACAGCAATATCGGTGAGTTCCACTTCCAGGACCACCAGCTAAGGGAAAACCCAGCCCTCGCCTGCCAGTTGCAGAGCCCAGTGGCCACTGGGAGCCATCCAGAAAGGTTTGAGAAATTAGAAAATACCGAAAGAAGTGAGCAACCTCCAAGCCAGAAATTACCTTACACTGCTCCAGAGAACTGCCCTCAGCACTGCAGAGCACAGGGACCACCTGCACCTGGGGATGTCTGAGGACAAAGAGACCTCAGGACTACTTCTACTGAAAGCAGACTGCAGGGGAAGCAGGCTGCGGTCGCTCTCCTGAGATTCTCCAGCACCAAGCACTGAGCACCCTCAAACCAGAGCACAGAGGACTGCTGGGACCTCAGAGTACAGCCCACGCCTGCCTTGCAATGGGCACCGCAGCACAGGGAGGGGGGGCAAAGGGCAGCTCCATGATGCGCTTGACATTGGCTGGAAGAGGGGTACGAGATGGTAGCAGCAGGTGGAGGATGCCTGTCAGGAAGGTGCCTCCACCCCACCCCTGGTGCTCCCAGAGTGGATTTGGCTTCCAAAGCCAGCAGGCTCAATGAATCAGGTGGCACTGGGCAGACTGTGAAATTACACTGCTGCTGCTCCTGGGCCTCTGGTGTTTCCAAGCAACTGGCAAATTGGAGTTGCATTTGCACTGCCAGACTAAGGAGGAAGTGATTCTTGTCCCAGCAGTGCAGTCTTCCGCTAGGGCTCTCCAAAGGCAGTGGAGTGACACAGGCCAAGAGATGCAGGAGAACATCCTAAAATATCCTCACAGTACGACAGGGCTGGCACCCACCGGCCCAGGAGGACGGGCTCAGCACATGCATGTCTCTGCATTGCTGTCTTGTCCCTCCACCACAGCACATCCCAGTGTACAGACAGGTTGTCATCTCTCCTACAACAGCACCAGCTCCACGCAGCTCCTTATTCCAAGCTTCCCATCCAAATGCTTCCTAAATCCTGCTGGGCTCTTGCTCACCCCACAGCAGTGACCTCCAGCTCCCAGCAGCTCCCTAGCAGTTTCCCTTCACTCAGGTCCAGCAGCCAGTGTTGGTTTGAGGTGACACCTGAAGTCAAGCAGTGTACATTAAATGCCATCTCCCACCAAAGAATTAGAATTGCTCCATGGACATGTCCTGGCCAGGAGAGAGCAGTCCCCGCTCCAGCGGCAGTGCATGGCTCTCCCTGCAGCTGTGTTTTTTCACCAAGGTAAAACTTTCCCAGGAAGCAATCCACCCTCCTCCCATGAGCTCCTGGTTTGCTTTTCCCCAGCTTCTCCAGCCCATCTTTTACTTAAGTAAGATTTTACTTAAGCAAATATATGCTGAGAGTTTCCCAGTCTCCAGCACAGAGATGTCCTGAAGCAGAGCTGATAGTCCTCAGGCAGGTTTCTGCTCCTTGAATTTTTCTTTTAGCTCTCTCAGTCCCTGCAAACATTTAGTGACCACAACAGCCTGCGTCGAGCACTTCCCCATCACAAGCCGGGCAGCGCTCCCGCCTCTCCCTTCACCAGGGGACGAAGGGGACCTGCCCGGAGCCGGCAGTGACGGGGTGCCTCACTGCTCTCTGCCCGCTCTCCTGAGCCGATGGGTACGGCGGTGCCGGGGTGTCCGCAGGATGCCCAAGTGCAGCGCCGTGAAGTACAGGATGAGGCCAACGCAGTGACAAGCGGGATGCACACAAGACGGATGTGGTGCGGGGAGCAGTGCCGGCGGCACGGTGCAGAACCGGAACGCCTTGTGCTCGGCGGCGGCTCCTTTAAGCCCGGCGGGGGCGGCGGGCGCGGGGCGGTGCGCGGCGGGGGCGCGCGGCTCCCGGCGGCGGCGGCGGGTCCCAGCGTGCCCCGGCCCGTGCCCGTGTCCATGTCCCGGCCCGTGTCCCGGCCCCCGGCGCCGCCCGGCTCCCCGCGCCGCTTCGGGGCGCTCAGCACCGCGCAGCTCCGCGCCCTGCTGCAGGACGAGCCCCGGCTGCAGCGCGCCGCCCGCCTCAGCAGGAAGGTACGGGCCGGGGGGGAGCCCGGGGGCGGCCGGCGGAGCGCAGCCGAGCAGCGCTCGCCCCCAGCGGGGCTTTCCCGGCGCGCGGGATGGAGCCGCCGGCAGCCCGGGCATCACCCGCCGGTCCTCGGCAGCGCTGCTCGTTGGTTTTCCCGTGATACCCGACATCCCGCCCGCCAAGCCCGGGGATCTGGGGGAGCAGCAGGACCCCCCGGCTGGGTGGGGGTGGCCGCGGGGAAATCTCAGCGTCCCGGCCGGCGGCTGCCCGGGGGCTCCTGGTGCTGCTCGGGGTTTCAGCAGCCGTCGCCTGCGAAGCAGCCTCAGGCCACCAAAACCCAGGGCAGGGCCACAGCTGCTGCCCCCGCTGCTCTCACTGCCCCGAGATCCGGGGGAGGCGGGGAGGCCCTGGCCTCTTGCAGTGCTCTCCAGGCCTGGCTTCGTTCACTGCAGCTAGGCTGAGCCCCGAGTGCCCCCCAGCTCCAGGGGTTCCTGGCACTCCTCTGCGGGAACAGGACCAGGTTATTTTGAAATCATTCTCAGCCTGATTTCAGCATCTTTCCCCTGGGCCTCTAAAAGCGCAGCTCAGCACCATGCTCTGCTTCCTGCTCCGCATGGGCGGAAGATGTGTGTGCAGCGAGAGCGGGTGTGTCTCTCTCTCCTGACATCCTTGTTAGCTAATGAGCCCTCTCCTCTGCAAAGGGGGCTGGGTAGCCAGCTGTGAGGTTTACCACCTTCCAGGGTAAGCTGTCATGTGCCATGGGTAGCCAGGTCCAGACGTTGCATCCCTGCTGGGACGCACCCCCTTTCCAGGCAGAGCAGAGGGATGGGGACAGTGCTGGAGGAAGAGAGTTCACCCCTGGATGGAGATGGACCCCCTCCCAGCAGGCTGCCTGGTCTGACTGGTTCTGACTATTTATCCCAGTGCTGACACACCCCACCCACCTTGGTTCCCATTCCCACAGTTTCAGAGTCTGCAGCTGGAGCGGGACATGTGTTTGGCTTCAAACTGCACCCTGGCCAGGGTGAACCTGTCCCTGCGCCCGCGGTTGGAGGACGGGAAGGCTTCCCTAGCCATCAAGTACCAGGAGCTGCGGGAGATTCAAGAGGCATGTTGGGACAAGCAGCAGCGGCTGGGTGAGTGGGGTGCAGCCGATGGGATGAGGCAGAGCCCAGTATGGCCAGAGCAACTTGCATTAATGTGAGGGCCTGGGCGGGCTCAACACCCTCAAACCTGCCACAGGGAAATGGCCCAGCCATGATCAGGGGCAGTTGGGGAGTTATGTTGCCTGTGGCATTGGCAGCCCCTTGGCTGGAACTGATGCTGTTGTGGGATGCAGGCCTCAGTGTGCAGGTGGCTCCAGGGATGTGTTCGGGGGTTTCAGTTCAAGGGTGGGGGGAGCTGATGCTTGGGAATGGGAAAGACTGCAGCCCCAGCAGTGGGGGCATCTTGGGGGAGGTTTTTTGGCAGCCCCATCCCCTCCTGACACAGATGCATACCTGGAGAAGTGGAGTCCACAGAGCGCCCTGGGCCACCTCCAAGCCAAGCTTGATGCCTCCGAGGCAGAGTCGGAGGTGAGTCAGGCAAGACCCCTGTGCTGCTGAGCCTTCCTTACCTGGGCCCTGGACTCCTCTCCATGCTCTCCTGGCATGCCAGGCTCTGGAGAAGAGGCTGGGGGGAGCGCTCAGCCACCTGGGCTACCTCCGTGGTCCCACAGTTCTCTTGGCTTGACGCTGTCCCACTGCCTGTCCCACAGATACAGATAGAGCAGTTCCTGGCCCAGGATCTGCCCCTTGAGTCCTTTCTGGAGTCCTTCTGCCAGAGCCGCACACGCTCCCATGTCTGCCGGACACAGCTGGAGAAACTGCAGGAGCTGCTGCAGAAGGGCCAGGTGGGCAGGGTCCTTGTGGGCCCCACGGAGCACCCAGGCACCCAAGCTAGCCGAGCACAAGCTCGCCTTGCCCCATTGCGGAGTGGAGTAGCCCCCAAAGCCTTCAATCTCTCCTACGGCTTTGTGCCCGCCTTTCTCATCCCCTCGGAGGCCATTGTGCCTTTTGCCATGCCGGCTGCGACTCCCAGACACCATCTCCCAGCCCTGGGACACCAGCCAGCATCTCCCTCCTCCGAAATCCCCAGCCCGGGCTCGCCCCTGCACCTCATCAGACACATCCCCCTGCTCAGCCCTCAGCCCTTCCACAGGCACCAGTGGCCGCGACACCAGAAGCAGGAGCCTCCGCACCGGTAGCAGGGCAGGGACAAGGGATATCCCCGCTCCTGGCCCTGTGCCTCCATGGGGGCTGTGCAGGAACGCCCTGGCCAGGGAGCATGTGGGAGTGGGTGCGTGGTGCAGGCTCAGCTCTGAGGGGCTGTGGTGTCCATTGGGTAGGCACAGGGGTGCATGCTCAGAGGGGAGTGGAGATGCTTGGCTGGGGTGGGATGGGGTGGGTGCTGTGGCAGTGGGTCCTGCACTTGGGGAGCTGCTGGGGAAAGAGGTCTCTGCATCCACAGCAAGAGGGACAGTGACAGGAGTTGGGGGGGGTGTTTTGTCGGGATGTCAGTGGGCTCAGCTGGGTGGGAGATAGCAGGGAAGAGGGCCCCAGGAGCCACGTTGTTTTCAAAATAAAGGCTCTTTTCCATGCTCTGTGTTACCCCTTGGCTCTGGTTATGAACAGAGGGATGGGACAGGCAGGGAGGAGGTGGTTGTGGGGGAACACTTGCCAGGCTTGGAGGTGACTGGCAGTCAAGAAGGGTCCTCCAGCCTGGGGAGCCCCCAGGCGTTGCACCTACACTTGGCTCAGCCCGTCAACACCCTGGGGAAGATGGGAGCCCCTGCAAGGGGGACAGAGAGCCCAGAGAGAGTGTTTCCCCCCAGGCAGGTGCCAGGGACCATCTCCCAGCAGTTTGGCTCCACAATGGTGAAGAATTCTGGTAACCAGAAATGCCTCGTGCCAGCAGCCAAGCCCTCACCCCCATGAAGGGTTATACTCCACAGCCATCCAGGCTTGCTCAAGGCTCTGCAGCAGCAGGTCTCATCGGCCTCTATGCAGCCCTACAGTGTTTTTAGTAGCCATTCCCCATACACCCTCTCGCACTAGCCCTAACTTCAGACAGCACTGGAAAAGGCAGAAGGAGGCCTGAGCTCACTCTGTTTCATCCCGTGCTCCTCTTTTGCTTTCCTTAAGTTCACACAATGGGTGGTGAGACAAGGCTGGGGGATATAGCCTAGTTCCCAGCTGCAGCCCCTGGGGTACTTGTTCCCTGCTCTGGGGTGTCTCTTTGCTGTTTCTAGCTTTTGATTTGGTTTCAGACTCCTGTCATGCTTTCAGACCCATTTGGTGGTAGCATTTTTTCTCCTTTCTCAGTTGCGCTGTTAGGTAGACTGCTTAGAAATCATCCAAAGGAGCAAGGGGCCCTGGCTCTGACTACAAAGCACCCAAAAATATGGACCACTGGATTGCAGTGTCTGATCACCCCCTCCACCACTGAGGGTACCCCACCCTTACCCCAAACTCCAGCCCTCACTTGTGGGACTGGGGCCACTCATCCAGCACAACCAGTTAAAACAGGTTTAGGACTAGGATAAATTTGGGATCAGCCACCATGGCTTTATCTGCAGGCAAGAAGATGGTAGTCACTGGAAACCCCAAAGGGTTTCACAGAGCACCTTCTACTTTCCTGGGTCTGATCAGGCTCAGTTTGGGCTCAGCCTGCCAATGAAAGGTGCCAGAACATGCCTGATTGCCAGAGTCAGGCTCTGTGACTTGCCATATTCCAGGAGGAAAGACTGTAGTAGGTGGGCAACCACGGCACAAGAGCTTGGTTGGGGTCCTGTACCCAGCCCCATGGGGCTAACCTAAGCAGGGAAATAAGGGGACCAAGCAGGAGCACTTAGGAAGCCAGCTGGTCCATGTGGGATCATCTGTGCTGTGTCTGGAGGAGGCTGGGATGCACAGGCAGCCCCGTCCTACCCAGTGTCTTGGAGTCCCCCATACAGTTCCCCCAGCTACCCCAAGGGCTGTACTGGATGTTGTGTGAGATGACCAGAGTTGTGGGTGCAGCATGGAGACGTGGGCCCACGTGATGTGTGCATGCTGAGCTATGAGGGCTCTGAGCACGCACGCACAAGGCGGGGTGGTGGGTAAGCACAAGGCTTCTCCCTGTGGATCTGGATGCCCACCTGGGAGAGGAAGGCCACCTTAGCACTTGGCTCAGGAGGAAACGATCTCAAGGTGATGGCATGATGGCAACGTCTTTCTGTCTATAGGAGCTCTACAGCACCCCCAGGCACCTGCCTGGCTCAGGTAGCAGGGGGCAGGCCCTGGCAGCCCCGCAGTCCTGCTGGGCTGGCCACCACCCCACTTCAGCCAAGGTCCTTTAACCACTGGGAAGCTGCCAAGCGAGGCGAGCCCCTTCCCTAGGCAGGTTCCTCCAGCCCTGGGGATGGTCCTGTCCAGTTGGTGAACAGGACCCTGGTGGGTGGCCAGAACCCCTCCAGTTGCAGTGGCCCCAGTGCGGAGCGTACATTCCGCATTAGTGCACCCTGCACCTCTGGGGAACATGGAGGGCTCTGCCTCTTCACTCCCAGGGTGCGCCTCACCATACTGGCAGCTCCAGCCCCTTCCACAGGCAGGCCTGGGCTGAGGACAAAGTCACACATGGGGCACCAGACAGGGACATTGGTAACAGGCAGGAGCTGGCAGCAACACAGGATGATCCCTCTGTGTCCCTCCTTACCTACATGCACAGTGTCTCTCCCTGCCTGCACCAAGTGCTGCCTGCTCCATGAGGCCACACTGAGGGGGGCAATGTGCCCCGGCTCCCCTCAGAGGAAGTGTGTCCACCCCATGTGCACTTGCATTCATTTCGGCACTGGGCCAGGCAGCAGCCTGGGGCCAGCTCAGCCTCTCTGCCAGCTGGTGTGAGCCAAACCCAGGAGGGGCAGGCAGGGAGCTGGCCCGACCAGCTCGATGGCCTCCCTGGCTCCCTCAGGTCTGGATTTTCAGAAGCCAGGCTTGGGTAAGCAGCAGTCCCCAGCCCAGGAGTGACAGGACACCTGGGAGAGAAAGGGTGCCCCCAGCACGAGCAGCCTCCAGGAGACCCTTTGAGCCACAGCCCCAGGTCAGCGGGGGATACAAAACCCCGGGCTGGGGCCAGAGAGCGAGGGGTGGTGCCAGGGTGCCCCAGCTGGGCCCCCGCTGTGCACTGCGCAGGCAGCAGGGCTGTTAACCAAGGAAACTATTAACAGTTAACTCTATTAACAGAGTTGTTGCCGCAGGGCTTGCTGTTGAAGGGAGTGAGAGCCGCCCGGCCATCCACAGGTGCTGCCAACCACATGACCCTTCCCTGGGGAGGTAGAGACACTGTGGGCTCAGCACCAGCAGGACTGGGGTGCAGAGCTCTGCCCACATATCCCAGGACAGGTGTGGGCTGGGGCTGTCCCCTCATCCTCATCCCTGCCAGGCCAGCCCCTCTTGCAGGAGGGGGGAATGATGGCTGCCCCTCCAGTGCTGCTCAGGACCCTGCTCACCCAGCCTGCAGCTCCTTTCTCTGCCCTTCATGCGCCCAGCCCAGCTGGCTCTGCCAAAGACCTGTCAGGGGTGACCCCTTCCTTCCCACAGAGCTGCCCAGCTTCTCCAGACAGAGGGAAGAGGCCCTAATGAGGCACTGAGACACCCTGCCCGCAGGCTGCACCACCCAGCAGTCAAAGTGAGCAGCTCAGCACCCCAAGCCTGTGGTTATGGGGACATCAGCCCATGAGAAAGGGCTGGGGAATGGGGTCTCTGCAAGGCCTCCGGATTGGGGCTGTCAGGCTTCATCGGGGATTTCCTCAGCTTGCCTGTAGCTTTTGTTTGATTTACTTAGTTTGTAACAGCATCTAACTACCAAGTGGCCGTTAACTACTTATAGTTTTGCTTCTCTTTTACTGTGGCATGGTGCGATGTCTGCTGTTAGTAATTCAAGAGTGGGAACGAGCAACAAGAAGTTACACAGAATAACCCATAGGGTGAAGGTGAGGGTAGAGAAGCATAGGGTGATAGCTGAGGCCCCACCAGCAACTAACCCTTGCAGGGTAAGAGAGCTGGTTCTTTAACCAGCATCCAGCATGCATACATCACTTACTATAAAGGTAGACATAATGTGGAGCTGCAGAGTAATGAAGAGAGGGGTAGGATGTGCTAGAAAATGTGTCAAAGTGGCCCCAGTGGACTTTAGAGTGAGGAGGAGGAGATCCCCACTGTGAACATCACACTCCTCCCAGCAAAGGCCTCAGGATGCTGACAACCCATGGTGATCTTCTCCCCAGCTGAAACTGCCCTCAGTTTCTCAGGGCTGATCCTCACCACCATTAAGGGCACAGGCCAGGAGCAGGCTGTGTAACAGCTGTGACTGCAGTACATTACTGAGATTTGTTTTGTAGTAACTGGATACATCCTCAGAAGGAGGCAAAGGCTGCAGTAGACCTGGGATTGAAAGCTGTTCCCTTCACCCAGAGGTGATGCTGTGGCCCCTACCGATGCCTGCCTTGCCCCCAGCTGCAGGAAGATGGGCTCTGTCTCTCACAGAAACAACCCTCTGTGGCTCAGTACCCCCAAGGATCCGTCCTTGCTGTCCCTGAGGGGAGAAGACAGCCAAGGTCACAGGCAGTGGCCTCTGCTGCAGGGCTCCGATCCAGCTGCCAAAGGTGCTGGGGCAGTGCACAAAGTGCACAAGTGCTGCCTTCTTGCAGCAAGCATGAGGGAAAGCAAACTCCTCACAGCTCTCACTGGTCTGACCAGCACTTCTCCCTCTCTGAAGACAGCTTTGTAACCCTCTCCGATTGCTCAGCATCCCACTGATGGGAGCACTGAATAGTCACGTCTCAATAACGGTACTGCTCAGCCACAGGAGAGGCAGAACACGGGGTTTACATACAGAGTAGGTTCCTGTGCAGCAAGCCTCACACATCCTATCAGCCCCACTTATGCCCCATTTCCCCTCCTTTTCCACTATGACCTTCTGACCCTGGTGGACTTGTACAGCTCACACAAGCCCCAGCCATCACACCACTGCTGTCAGGGTTAGGCCCTGCTGTATTTCCCTGAGCAGTTGTGCTAGAGGCACCCCACAAGGACTGTGCTCACCTGGCTAAAGGAAAGCCCCAAGAAATGCAGTTTCTCCTGGCACCTCTCCATCAGCGAAACAACTAGGGAAAGTCAAGAACGTGATGACAGTATTGACACAGGAAGCCAAAGCAGGGCAAAAACCTGGCATGCTGGGAGCTGGCAGTCAATCTGTGCATTTGGACTAGCTCCAGCCACTGTGTGCCTGAGCTCCTGAAATCCTTCCTGGAACAGAGGAGCATTCAGGCCTGAAGAGCGGGAGCAAAGGTGATGCTGGGGAGAAGTATACATTGTACCACCCCAAAGAGCAACACACTGCATGCCATGCTTCCCCTACTCTGAGCAAACTCAGCAGCAAAACTAAATGCTGCCTACAGCATGTGAGTGCAGAGAACGCAGTAAGCTTGGAGGATACGTCACAAGCGCACAGCAACCCCCGTGTGTCAGGCAGCACAGAACAGATCTCCAGCAGGCAGAAGTGATGTGAAGTCCCCAGTGGCCCAGGGAAGCTATCCTACCCATGCCCCACTGACTGCAGGCAGCATGCCCACCCTTCCCAGCATTGCCTCGGGGAAGCAGGACCTCCCTCCCCACCCTCTTCCTCAACCTGCTGTCAAACACCAGCCTGTCCCCTACCCTCCATTTTCCAGCAAATACAAGGAATATTTACCACCCAAGCCCACCAAAAGAAACGTGTCATTTTGTCACCAGTTTATGGCTGGATATCTTTAATGTTCAAGATACATCACGGAGACCTGAGGAAGAAGAGGAAGAACCAGTAATATGAACTGCCCAAACCACTCATTGAAAGGCACATGAATTAGCTCAATTTTGGTGCCTGGTGCCCAATTTCAGACACAAGCACCAGCCACAGAGCAAGAGAGTCAGCCCAGCCAGCTTACTGGAGCAGCTCTTCCCTATCCCAGTGTAGAGTGATGCAGACAGCACACCAGCTAGCCTGTTCCTCCTGCTCCACACCGCACTGCACCAGACACACTCTCTGCTAGGAAGCTGGCGCAGGGCCGGGTACGGAGCCTGCCTGTGGGAATAGCCCACAGCCCCAGACCTCAGCACTACACAGATTTAAGAAAGATAAATCCAGAGGACACCTTGTGTTTGGCAGGGCTGCCTTAAAAACCTGCAAACCACAATACCAGGAACTAGAGAGGTGCTCCCTAGTACCCAGTGCTTCCTGTGGACATCCCTAGCTTTTCCATCCTGGAAGAGAATGCTTCCTGTCAAGCTCTGCCAGAGAAGCCGCCTCTGGTCTTTCAAGTGACTTGATTTATAGCATGAAAATGCATCAGCACGTGACACAGAGCCACAACTCTGGAGACTTTCACTCCATAACTGATGCCCTTCAACGCCAGGCTCCTGCTCTTCACATGCTGACACTTCAGCACTATAATCCCAGAGGGGTGGACTGACAGCCAGAGAGTATCCTGGAAAGCTCCCTCTCTGCCTCTGCGCTGAGTTTGCTCCAAAGACACAGCAGTCTCTGGAGTCTGCAGCTGGAAGTGGTACAATGCTTTCCAGAAAAGGCAGAAAGCTCTCCTGTACAGCATACACCCTGTACCAGCAGGCATTACACTCCCTGCCATGCTACTGCCTTGGGCTCGGTTCAGTATCACAGAACTCCGCAACTGGAAAACATGGAGCATTTGCTTTTAACATTTTTGCATTGGGAGAAAACATAACTGAGGGTCACTGCAGTGCAAGGCAAGGGCTTGGCTCCTGCGAAGACTGCTGCCAGCCAGGCCCAGCAAATCCAGTGCAAAGTAATGCAGATAAAGTTTTTGGAACACTCAGATTTCAACACCATGAAGCTTCACTAACTCCATATAGTACCAGCATAGCGCAGGTGAAATCTTCACTCAAGGAAAGACAGAAGTTCTGAGAGACACAATTTTTAGTTCTTAAAACACTTCAGTACTTAAATAGGCAAATACTCTTATGTGCAAATGATGCTTAGATACATGTAAAACACAAGTAATGCCACTCAGTGCTCAAAAGCGTACCACTCCCAGCCACAAAGGCCTGTGCGGGATGGTCTTGTGCAAAGTTCCTGGCAAACCCCAGACAGGACAGACTGTTCTGAACACAGAACTGTGTTTTGGGCAGCACCTCTAGGCGATGTCGCATGCTGACCAGGACACAAGCCGCCATGGGCCCAGGTTTTTTTCTTCCAGCCTGCTGAAGCCAAGACTTCTGCACTTGCCACACAGTGAGGCAAACCCTGAACAGGGACAGACAGTGGCAATGATGCAGTTTGGAGATCAACACTCCTAAAACTCCACAAAGATGTAGTAACCACAGGTGTGACAGCACAGAGGTGGCAGGTCTTGGATTAACAGAAAACCACAGAGAGCCATAACTCAGCACCCGTGAGAGCACCCCTCCCAAACACACACAGCACACAAACACCACTGACAGCCATTTAATCTCTGCTGTGGCTTAGAACTGGCATATGGTTCCCACCAAGGTCAAAGAGCACTGCCAATGGAGGGGACACATCACAGTCCACAAAGCAAAGTCCATGAACTGCATTTACCTGTCAGGCACTGTGTCTGCAGGTCATATCCGCAGAGGGGGCACATCGCAACCTGTCTAGTCCCTACACCATGGTCACACTGGTGGCAGGGGCACATCACAGCCTGCGGAACCCACATGTGGCATCCAGTGGTCACACGCTGTCTGCAGGTCACACTTGCAGAGGTCACATCACAGCCACATACTGTGCCTGCCAGTTGCACTCCGTGTCTGAACGTCACACTGGCAGAGGGGTCAGGTCGCATGCCATGGAGCAGAGCCCATACATGGAGCCTGCTGGTTGTGCACCATCTCTGAAGGTCACACTGGCAGAAGGGACATGTCTCAGCCTGAGGAGCAGAGCCCGTGTGTGGGCCTACTGGTCACGTACTGTGTCTGAAAGTCACACCGGCAGAGGGGAAATGTCACAGCCTGAGGAGCAGACCCTGCACACGGTGCCTGCCAACTATGTGGGTGCAGGGGACACCCCGCAGGTAGCTGCTGTGCCTGCTGGTGACACTCCATCCCGCTGCAGCACTGGAGCTGGGTGGGTGACTGGCGGCTGCCCAGCCCCGCTGTCACTTGAGGCCGTAGAGAATAGCGAAACCCAGGAAGAAGATGAGCCCGACTGAGAGGTCGGAAAAGAGCCGAAAACGTCCCTGGGCCTTGGCCTCCTCCCGGCGGAGGCGCAGCTGCTCCCGCCGCGCCCGCAACACCTGCTCCCGCTCCAGCTGCTCCCCGTAGTGCGCCCGGTAGAAGGCGTCGAAGTCGAAGGGTGGCGGGACAGGCCCACGGCGGGCGGCGGCGGGGGCCCGGGGCGGCGGCGGGGCTGGAGCAGGCGGGCGGCCCGAGGGCTGGGGTGCGGCGCGCACGTCCTCGGGGCTGAGGAGGCCGCGGTCGTACTTGCGGCGCAAGGCGGCGCTGCCCAGCACCCGGTAGGCCTCGCTGACAGCGGCGAAGCGGGCGGCGGCGACGGCACTGCCGGCGTTGCGGTCGGGGTGGTAGCGGAACGACTGCTCGTAGTACGCTGTCTTGATCTGCGCCGCCGTCGCCGTGGCCGGGACCCCCAGCACCTCGTACAGGTCGCGGTGGGGCCGCGGGGCTCCGCCGCCACCCGTCTGCCCGCCGCGGGACGGCGGCAGGGCGCGTCCGAGACGCGGGGCCCGCGGGTCGGCGGGCAGGAGGCGCCGCAGGCGACCGAGCTCCATCCAGCCGCGCCGTCTCAGCGGCCGCCCACCGCCATCTTGGGCACGACGGGACCGTCAGCAGGGCGCGGGGCAGTGACGTCAGGCGGCAGCATGGCGGGCAGCGGGCGCCGGCCCGAGCACCGCGGGCCGCCCGAGCTGGTGAGCGGCCGGCCGGCGGGAGGCGGGGAGGGGAGGGCCGGGGGTCCTGGGACTTACTGCCTCCCGCTTTCTCTCGTTGCAGTTCTACAATGAGTTCGAGGCGCGGAAGTACACGCAGAAGTATGTCTGAGCGATCGCTCTGGGGCTGCCGAGCTGCGCGGGCGGGGAGGGGTTCTGCTGTGAGGCGGTAGTGGGGTGGGGGGGGGTGTTGTGTGTGTGTGGCGGGTGTGTGGATGGGGGGGGGGGGCGGTGTGGGGAGTGGGGGCGTGTGGGGTGGGGGGGGGTGGGTGGATGGAGTTCTGCCGTGAGGCCTGAGGGGGACGGACCCGGCCGTGTGGCAGCAGCGGCGGAGTCCCGTTGTGAAGGTGGGTGGGACGGTAACCCCGCCATGGTGGGGGTCGCGTCGGGAGGCTGGGGCGGGGGGGGTGTGGGGGTTTGGTGAAATCTTCCCGTGAGGCAGTGGCGGGGGTGTTGCGCCGCGGGGTTGCCCATTCCCTGGCTGTGCTCTGCAGCTCCCGGGTGGTGGAGATCCAGTCGCAGATGTCGGAGCGGGCTGTAGAGCTGCTGGGACTGCCCGAGGACCGGCCGTGCCTCCTCCTGGACGTGGGGTGAGTGGGGGCTCTGCCCTCTGTGGTGGCACACAGGGCATCTGGGGCTTCAGCCGTCCATGGCGCTGGGGCCAGACGGGCACACAGGGGCGAGGGGCATCCATGCCCCATGGCTGTCTCTCTGTTGCGGGCAGAAAAAGAGGGGCAGGCTTTCTGTAGCATTGTGGCTGGCTGGGGTCACCCTCAGACCAGGCCCATGATTCCTGTGCTTCCCCCCTTTCCTCCCTTCAGCTGTGGTTCTGGGCTGAGTGGGGATTACATCTCTGATGAGGGTCACTACTGGATTGGCATGGACATCAGCCCTGCCATGCTGGGTGAGCAGGCTCTCCTCCTCTGCCACCCTCACCCTAGAGGTGGTCTCCAGAGGTGTGAGCTGGTTGACTGAGCTGTGCTCTCTGTGCAGATGTGGCCATAGAGAGGGAGGTGGAAGGAGACCTTCTCCTTGCAGATGTGGGTCATGGCATTCCCTTCAGGCCTGGCATGTTTGATGGCTGTATCAGGTGAGTTTGTGTATATAAGCGAGCTCTCTTGATACTTCACATAACTGCATTGTCTGTACAGTACACATGGTCCACGTATGGTGCATAACAGATGAGCGTGACTGTCCTTATCAGTCACTCTTTTTGCTCCATGCAACTTGACTCCACCTCTCTGGTACAAGCTGCTGAGATTCTGGATGGTAGAAGCAGCTTCCAACAGCTGTTTCCCAAGTGATGCTTGTCTTCTTTTGTGCTGGTGAGCTGGGGAGTTTGCTGAAGTAAATAAAATAAAATTGGTGATATCATCAGGAGGGTTAAGACCTGCTCCAAGGAGGAAAACAGAAAGTACGTCTGTACCATTGCTCAGCTGCAAGGTCAGTCCCTGCATCAAAGGTTTGATGGTTAGTTTTGGAATGAAGGGGTAGGTGAAGGGGACAGAAACACTTTTCTGCTTAGAGAATACCTCAGAAAGGTGCCGGGAAGGAGCACGGTGTGTCTGTTGCTAATCCAAGTGCTCTGTTTGGGATTGCTCATTGGCAAAACTCACATGGCCATGCAAGGGTCACAGCTAAGTGCTTGAATTATTTGAACACCTGGCCTAAAGGGGATGCTTGGTGATTCTTTTGTGCTTGAATAACTACTGCACCTTGTTGGGTTTTGGTCTAGTGAGTCTCCAGAGGGGTTCATGTAACTCGCAAAGCAGAAGGTAAAGCTACACAGAGAAAATGAAATTGTTTCCCTGAAGCCTAGCACATGCTTAGTGCTGGAAGTAAGCTCAAAGGGAGGTGACAGGCTTTGTGAAACAGTTGATGGCTCAGTGTCTCGAGGGTCTTGTTTTCTTTCTCAGTATTTCTGCCGTGCAGTGGCTTTGTAATGCTGATAAGAAATCACACAGCCCTCCAAAACGCCTTTATCGATTCTTCTCAACTCTTTATACTGCCTTGGTAAGTGTCATGCTCTCCCAGTCAGGCCTCTGCCTACTTTTACATCCTTGCAGGTACATTATAGCAAGATATTTTAAGTCAAGTGTTTTAAGTAAATGCTTAATGGTGAACTGGTAGGAGCACCCATTTCCTATCTCCTTGCCTGCCTGCATGGTGTCTCATGCTTCTCTGATCCCTGCGGTTACCCCTGTGCCTTGCTGTGCTGTGGAGGAGCTGGCTCTGCAGTCTGAGTAGCTCTCCCGGGAGAGTTCTCAAGGAGGCTTTGAGGAGGTGGGCACTAGTGTCTGGGCTAGGAATTGGGTGACTAGAGGGGTTGCCTGCATTGAGGCAGGTTTGTGACGAACTTTATTTCCTGCAGGCCCGAGGATCCCGAGCCGTCCTGCAGCTGTATCCTGAGAACTCAGAACAGGTACAGGACATAAGTCAGTGGGGAAGAGAACTCACATACTGTTTGGTGCTCTGAATGCCTTGTGTTTCTCCACATTGAGTCTGTGTCTGTGTCCTTCCCGCCATCTTCAAGCTCTTCAAGAGCCCAAAAAAAGCCTACAGCGAGAATGTCCTATGCAATTTCTGTTGCTACACAGATTGTCATTGTCATGGGCTGAGCCTTGAAGTCGGAGAGATTGGCAGGACACAATCTGAACTTGCTGTCCTGGATTTTCTCCTGTGTGACTGGGTTTGAAGACTGGCCTGTAGTCATCAGCACTGCACTGTAATTCCCCAGGGCTGGAAAATCCAGCCCAGTATCCCTCTCCTAGCGCGTCTGCTGTGCCAGTTAACCCAGGCTAGACTGAGGAGCTGTGAGAACCAAGTAGAGGCAGCAGACTGGTGTCCGGATGGTACTGCAGAACTGGGAGCTTGGGGCAGAGTTTTACAGGAGCAGGAACGACCCATCTTTGGCATGCGCAGTTAGCTGTGGTCAAGCCCAAAAGTCTCTTGGGCATTGCTGGTGGATGACTGCTAAATAACTTTTGCATGTGCTTCTTTTTCCAGCTGGAGCTCATCACGGCCCAAGCTATGAGAGCTGGCTTTACCGGGGGAATGGTGGTAGATTACCCCAACAGCGCCAAAGCCAAGAAGTGAGTCCTGTGTATGTGTGTGTTTGGGGTGAGGCCTGGGTTTAGCAATGATTTTTTTTTTTTTTCCCCCTAAGCTATTCTCTCTCCTGTGATACAGTCCTGGACAGAGATTTCAGCTTAGATCTGACTCTGTTATAAACAATCTCAGTCTTGCTTGGGGACTGGGAATCACATGCTGAATCCAAGCTTCATGCTCCTTATTCTTGTTCTTTCAGGTTCTTCCTTTGTCTCTTTGTTGGGGCATCTGGCACATTACCAAAGGTGAGGAGCTCTGCAAGGCAGCAGATTTTCCTTCCTGGCTGCTGGGTGTTGTGGAAGAGCTGTGGGCGAGAGTGGGAGCCAAGCAGCTCTGCACGTGCAGATTGTGACTTTGCTGTCAGTCTCACCAACCCCTGCTCTCCCCAGGATCTGGTTTCTTTGCCATAATTTGGAAGACCACTTTTTCCCTGCTCCAGTCCTTCCCCTTGCAGAGCCCTGGGTTCACCTTAATTTAGATGGCACGACTGTTAGCTCTGTCTGCTCCAGAGCAGAGCTAAACTTCCCAGTTTTGCTTTTCAGGGCCTTGGTACTGAGTGTGCTGATGGAGAAGAGATACACCAGGCCAAGTTTACCAATGAGAGGTATCGTGTAGGGGGTGAAGCTGCAAGTTCTCCTCAAGCAAGGAGTGTGGGGGGTATAAGGGCTGGGTTTTGCTGACTGAGGACCACGGCACTGCCATGTAAGAAGTGACTGAAGGGAATGGACTGGGAGGACCCTTGGCAGCACCCATGGGCACTTGATTTGTCTTATCGAAGGGCCCCAGACACAAGGAATGGAATGGGTTAGTTTGGAGGGCTTTCCCGTGGCGTCATGCGGCTCTTGTTGATGCTTACCCTAGAGCTGCAGCTGGGCGTTCAGTTTGAGCTGCGCTTTCTGTCTGGCACTTGGCTCTCCAGCTCAGTGCTGTAGTGTAGGCCAGTGGTGATGGGAGGGGGAACGTTTACAGTGCTGGTGATACCAAGCATGGCTTTTTTTAGGCGGGGAGACAGGCTGCTGTGCCTGAAGCCTGCTGTTCCCTTTCTTCTGCTGTCAAATTCTTTGCTTAGCTCTGCTTTAGCTGTGACCTGCTGGCCAGGTCTCCTCCCATGGTAGCGGTGCAGGGAGGAGCCCCTCTTGCAGCCATTGGGAGAGACAGAGAACAAAAAACAGAGGGAAGTCGTCGTGGCTGTCAGGAGATTGTGGCTGCCATGTTTTCCTGCCTCTTACACTGCTGTTCTCTGCTCAGTTAGTCCAGGGGTTACCTGGTCTTAGAGGGCAATAGCAGAACTGGCAACTGGTTGGGAAGCCAGAGGCTTTGTCTGCTTTGTTTGGAGTACAGCAGACAAAGGGAAGGTGGTTTTGCTTGAGCCCCTATTCCCCTGAGATACCAGAGCCCAGCGTGCTGCTGGTGTGTCAGATACGGCACAGGGGAGTGCTGGCCTGCAGCTCATAGAGGGTAGGTGTCCCTTGGCTTGGAGCCGGGGCTGGAAGCAGTGTGGCCTGTTTGGCCACCTGCCTCAGTGCTGGCTGAGCCTCTTTCACCAGGGATGATGGGAAGGGTGCTCACTAGTTTTATGAGGCAGAAGGCATGCCCAGTTCTGGGTGGCAGTCTTCCAGGGCAGAAAACTACCACTGCACCTCAGTTCCTCTGCATATGCTTACGGCTTTCTCTGTAGGACACGGTTCAGAAACGCCAAGGGCAAGTCTGTGAAGAAAAGCCGGGACTGGATCCTTGAGAAGAAGGAGCGTAGACGACGACAGGGCAAGTAAGTTCAGCTGGGTCCTGCCTCAGCTGAGCCTGACTGTGCTGGTCTGGCCTGCTGTCACCCGTTCAAACTCCTGCCACAAACACGCTTCCCTTCCCCTCCCAGAATGACCTGTGGATTGTGCTTAGTTGCTGTCTGCTTTTCTCCACAGGGAAGTGCGAGCGGACACAAAATACACGGGTCGAAAGCGCCGCCCTCGCTTCTGAATTGCTCTGGACACTGCTGGCATGGAAGATGGTGTGTTGGTCCCTCCAGCGAGCCTCCTGTGGATGGCACAGATGGGCACACCAGGCCTGGGACTTGCTGGGACAGGTCATTGTGGCTCTGGAAGGTGTAAACTGGCTTAGGTGCTGCCCAACAGCCAACTGCAAAGCTTTCAGCCCGGTTTTCCTGGAGAAGGTAGAGTGGCAGAGAGTGCTCTGGCCACTTTGTGCCTGCAATGCCATTGCTTATCTTCCCCAGAGTGCAGTGAGCCATTTGGAGCTCCAGGTGAGCCAGAACATTATATCCCGCCTCCTCACTAAACAGTTAACGAGTCAGAGGTGTTGCTGGTCTGTGTCTGCTCTCAGTGCAGGGGAATACTGAGGTGGGAACATAGTGCCTCATTCCCTGCCAGCTTCCGTTATGCCCGCAGACAGGGAGTCGGGCAGTATAAAGGTGTGTGTCCCATGAGGGCAAATCTTCCTCCTGGCAGAAGTGGCGAATCCTGTGGGTGCTTCGCATGAGGCCCACCCTGTACGCTTTAGTGCTCCCAGGGCGCTGGGGTTTTCTGCACCCCAGCCCTTGCTCCCCATCACCTCCTCCCTTCCCCTGAAACAGAGAGGTGCCAGCCAGAGCTTTACAGTTACAAATGTTTATTCTACATAAAAATTCCACAAAATGGGAAGCTGTTTTGCACCCAAAGCTTTGGGAGAAGGGAGGCTAGCAGGGAGGGAAAGGGTGAAGGAGAAAAGAGGCAACATACAGTGTCATCCAGCCCAGTGAGACAGAGCAAGCCAGGGTCAAGATCCACATAGAAAACAAGGACACTTAGCTCACAGTACAGCAACAGTACAACTCCACGGGGGGCTCGGAAAGCCTTCAAGTACATTTATTACAAAATAAACAATCCCCAGTTCGAGTGCAAGCTGTGCGTGCCCCACACTGCTCGTGGAATACTGCATCAACACGCTCCTGGCGCTGGGAGGGCAGGTGGCACTTGGAACAGAGGTGGTTTAACCCAAAGGACAAGCGGTTGGGGACTGGAAAGAAAAAGTGAACCGTCTCCCCAAAGCACAACCACACTGTTGGTGATTTGGTCTGTACATGCAACGACAGGTAGGTAAAAGGGAACTGAACGGGGCTTCCTGTAGCGCATGGGTAATTATTGCACCAAAACACCCTCCCCTCACAGCGAGGACAGTGTGAGCCTGCCTGTGGGGCAGCAATGGCAGCCTGCGCCTCTGCCTCCCTGGGGTCAGAGCCTGGCAGCACCACTGCCTGCAGGATCCCAGCAAAGTACTAGTGGCAGAATCGCCCACTGTGGCCCTGTACAGATCCTATTGCCGCAGGGCTGCTGACGGTGGTGGTACCAACAAAGAAGGACCAAGTGCCAGAATCCCCCCAGTGCTGTTTTTGGCCTCGTGCTTTGACAGGGGTGGGCCACAGCCCTGATGTCATGTGAACTTGTGCCACAAAAGCTGCTGCTTGGAAGAAAAAAAGTCACCTTGTGCTAGCAGTGGGCATTGCTGCAGGGTGAGAGTCTGAGGAGCTTTTTTGCCTGCCTGCCCAGGAGCAGCCCTGCCAGCAGCATTATTGCTTCCTGGAAGAGGGGGCACAGTGCTCTTGCTGGCTCAGCAGAGCAGAGCACAGACACCGGTGGCAGGGAGCTGCACAGGGGCAGGAGCAGCAGGCACTCATGCGTCACCTCCAGCTCCCTTTCCTGTAGCCAGACATCCCACAGAGGAAGGACCCTGCCCATGCCTGCCTCCTGCCCTGGAGGGGGGCTCCAGAGCTGGCCTGCCCCTGTTTGCAGGGGCCTTGGTGCCCCAAGCGCTTTTGCACATGCAGGCTGCAGTGCTGTAGCTCACGTCAGTTGTTGCAGGACTGTGAAAGAAGGGGGCTCCAGTCTTGGATGTTCCCATGGCTGCACCACTGGGGGCTCGGGCTGGGCAGGGCAGGGGACTGGGCTGGACACACTTACCGACGGCGACTGAATGCAACCAGGGCCTGTATTGTGGGACCTCAAGTAAGAGTGGCAGGGAAAGAGCTGTGTCTGGGTTGCTGCTGGGCAGGGCTGCACCTGGGGAAGGCAGCGCTGTGTACAGCCTGCTGCCTTTCACCCTGCACCCACTGGCATCACACATGGGGCCAGTGCCTGTGCTACAGTGCTCAGACAGGGTGGAGGAGCAGCCCTGCCCTCACCCTGGTCGGAGCAGGGAGGTGACATGCTGCCATCAAGTGCCCTTTTTCTGCTACCAGCATCCAGGCTCAGGTCCAGCCCCTGTCCCAGTGTGTGACTGTGAGCTTGGCCCCAGGTGCCTACCCTGCTCTGGGCTCCTCTGTGGCGCTTTGATGTATACATGGGCCAGCTGGGGCCCTGAACTCTCTGGAGGAATGTGAGGGCAGAGCCCTGCCCCCAGCCCAAGGGAAATGGACAGTGGCAACACAGGGCCTCTCCAAGCTGCCAGCAGGCTCAAGCCACCTCACAGTGGCTGCGTCCATGTAGTGGGTACATTGGAGGGTGCAGGGCACCCATGTGCTCCCACAGCACCCCACTGAGTGTGCGTGCCTCACTGGACAGCCCAGGGCATAAGCAGGCAGAAGGGCACCATGCCAGGAGGAGATGGCAGGGGCAGGCGGATGCCAAGAGGTGGCAAAGAGATGGAAGGGGCAGTCAGGCACTGCCCTGCTCAGGAGCTGGGAGGATAGAGGAGGAAGGCTGCTGCTCCTAGCCTGCAGGGGGGTGGATGCAACAAGGGCTGCTCCTGGGACCATGATGGAAAAAGGCTGACTGCCTCCAATCCCCAGCCATGGGTACCTATGTGGAGAAGTGAGGCTGGAAGCAGCCCTGCTCCCAGGCAAGCACTGCCAGGGGCTGTGGGCATCACAGCCAGCCCCAAACCCCAATGGCCAGAGCCCAGGCCTGGGGGCAGCAGGAGCCAGGGCCACCTTGTGCCAGGGCTGAGAACAGAACAATGAGGCTTTGGTGCAGGTCTGGCGGCCAGTGAAGCATGCTGGCCTTAAAAGTATCTGTGCCCTCCTGCATGTGGCCATGTGGCCTGTCCTGATCCCCAAGCAACTGTAACGGCCCCCAGCAGCAGCTCCTCATCCCACACTGCTCCATCAGGCACTCACCGCCAGCAGTGGCACGTCCAGCCCCTGGCACCCACACCAGGGTGAGGGCTTGCCTAGGAGGGGCAGCCCTGCCATCGGGAGATGGCACGGCCATGGGATGGGCAGACAGGGGGAGGCAGGGCCTGGCAGAGCACACCCCTGGGGAAGGGCCCCGTGAGAGAAGCAGCCCAAGGAAAGGTATTTGCAAGCACAGATGTGGCTGACAGATGTGAGAGCTCTTGCTGGAGGTAACGGGGAAGCTGGGGGAGGCTGACAGGGCACTGTGCTCCCAAGGATCCCTAATGCCCTTCATCAGTCCCTCATCCTCGGCTGTCACTAACAGACTGCCTAGCACAGGAGGAGCAGCAGCGCCCAAGGGCACCTCTGTCCCCACCTGGTCCCAGCCAGCCACCCCGGCTGAAGCAGTGATGAGAGCTCAGGTTCCCCCCCAGGGTCCCCCTTGTGCCCATCACTGTCCCCTGCACCCTGCCTGCGCCCCAGGGCCAGCACTCCCTCCACACAGACGCACCGCACACACAGCGTCACAAACAACCATGCATTAGAAACTGAAATGCTGCTGGGAGGCTCCGGAGCTGCGTGGTTCGCTCCGGCACAGCTGCGGCCCCACGGCATGCGCGGCTCCGTCCATTGCACACAAACAGTCTCGTGGGGTGAGTCTAGCCGAAAATGCCGCCGAAGGTGGAGGCAATGACGATACCCAGGATCACGCAGCAGATTATGATCATGATCTTCTTCTGCTCAGGTGTCCCAGCACCAGCAGGGAGAGAAGGGAGAGGGGACCGTGAGTGTTGGGGCAGGCTGGCCCTGAGAACTGGGGGCTGTGATCTGCCCGGTCCCTGTTTGCCCGTGGTGGGCTCTGAGCAGCACTGTGGGAACCAGAGGGGCTCCGGCAGCCCTGCGGCAGGGATGGGCCTCCCAGCTCCCCTTTCAGCCCTGGGCTGGCAGAGCTGAGCTGGTGGCCCCCAGGTTCCCAAGCCACCAAGCTGATACAGGACCAGGTGTGGGGACTGGGACAGGCAGCTGGCACTGTGCTCAGGCTCAGAGCAAGGAACATGCCTCCCACATGGCATCCACCCTGTCCCTTTTCCTCCCCCCAAGCAGCACCCCTGCCCCATGGCTCATTGTCAGGGCTCACACAGCCTACGCTGGCAAGCTCTGTCTCAGCTGGTGCCACCAGCAGGACCCATGCTGCACCCAGTGGTGTGGGGTAAAGCAGTGCCCAGGCACCCATGAGGCTGTGCCATGCTGCCTGCTCCTCCGTGCAGGCAGTGGGGCAGGCAGGGGTGCCAGACAGGGGCCTGCCAGCCAGGGATGTAGGTGTCAGCAGTGTAGGCAGGGGAAGATGGGCCCCAGCCAGTGCCATGACTCACCCGTCTGGCTTTGCTCTGGTACTTCACTGCTTTTTTGGTGTCAGACACAGCCCGCTCCACATAGTCCACCGAGTGCTCCACGTTGTACTCGATGCGGTCGATCATCTCGCCCTGCAGAGTGGGGACAGAGCCCACGCGCCCACGTGCGCGCAGACATGAACTCCTTCCTGCTCTGCTGCTCCCCAGCACCATGTGGATCTCACCCTGCCCAGCAGCCCTGCACAGGAGAGAGAGGGACCATCAGTTGCCTGCAGGCTGTGGGTGCCCCGAGGTGCCCTGGGGTGGGGGCTCTGGGCCACAGGCTCTGTCCCAGAGGGCTGGGACCTCTGTGCACATCCCAGCAGGGAGGCAAGCAAGGGTGAGGTCATGGGGGTTCCCCAGCCCAGTCCTGGCCTGGTGGCCATCCTGTCTGGTATCTCAGGTGACATCAAAGCCACAACAGGATCTACACTGACACCATGCTGCATGCTGCTGAAACCGGAGGCATGGCGGGGGAGCAAGGACTGCACCAGCAGTGCCACGTGGGATGCTCACAAAACCACATGCATGCAGGGACAACCACTCTGATCTGCACAAGCACCTGCCGAGAGCAGAGGGCCCTGGAGAGAGGCTGGCAAGGCTGGACCACAGGGCCCTGCAGGGACTCCTGCCCCGTTCTGCCCCCAGGGCTGCAGGGGTGGGCTGGGGATGTGGACTTCTGCAGACCTGGGGACATGGACAGGGGTGAGCTCCCCCAGCCTGCCCACCACCTTCGGCTGCACAGGGAAGCAGCCAGGTCCTGCAGCAACTGGAGACAGACTGTGTCATTCATGCAACCAAAAGGGCGGGTGTCTTGAAGCCCAGTGCCCTCCTGCATGGCATGGAGGGAATCGGGGCTGCAGAGCCAGGGGGCCATGGCCAGCAGCTAATGCTGGAGAATGTGCCTTTCAAGTCCAGGTGTTCTCTGGTGTTACCCACCCCACCCAAGCACTGACCCCCCACCAGGCGCCCTGCTGCTCCCTGCCTTGCCTAAAGCTGCTGCTTCTCCTTCCCACTTGTGCCATCCCTGGGGCAGAGCAGGCAGCTCTCCTCCTGGTGCCAGCAGCTCAGAGTCTCCCACCCCACAGAGCAACACTCGAGCCCTTAAAGCAGGGCAGAGAATGGCAAATCCCCCACATCTGTCCCTCAAGGCAGACAGGATGGGGCACCAATGCCACAGCCACCCTTGCCTGCCTGCCATGGGCAGGCCCTAGCGCCATGCGAGAGCCGCAGACATGCAGGGTGCAGCCATGCAGAGCAGAGCATGCAGCACCAGCAGGGGCTCGGTGGGGCTTTACCTGCCACTGATGTCTCCTCGGGCCGTGGCAGCATGGTGGGCAAGAAGCGGGGTGAGCAGAGATGCAGGAGCACATGTCCGGCTGAAGAGCCAGGTGCCATGGGCTGGCGGCACAGCCAGGGGTGGCCTGACAGGACCACCGAGGCTGGCAGCACCCCACACTCACCCATCAGGGCCTGATGCTCTGGGGGAGGCAGAGAAATCTCCGCCTGCGTGGCAGCCACCCACTGCCCTCCAGAGCCCATCACCAAACCTCCCATGCCGGGCACGCAGCAGTCCCTGTCTCTGGGGCACAGGGCAGGTGGCTTTGGCCCCGGGAAGCCCAGCTCAGCCCCAGTGGGAGCTGCGTCAGTCCCAGATGCAGTTTTTCCCCCGGCAGGGGACCACCTGTAGCCCCACCGCACTCCAACCTCCCACCCCAGGTGAGCTGGCAACTGGACCACAGTGTCTCCCTACCTGGCTCTCCACCAGCATGGCCATGTCCATGAACATGTCATGCAGCTCTCGGATGCTGTTCTCCAGTTTGATGATCTCGCTGTGCCGTGTCTCAATCTCATTCAGTGCCTGCTTGGTGATGTTTGAATCCATAATGATCTGCAAGAAGACAGGGCCACTGAGCACCATGCTCAGCCCCTCAGATGCCAGGATTAGGGGGACCAAGAGAGGGAAGAGCAGGAGCCCCGGAGCCCCTCCTGCCACCCTAGTCAGGCAGTTTGCAGCAAACCCCCCACCCCACCCTCCAGCCAGGATGCAGCCTCTGCTCAGGCAGCATCCTCAGGCCAGACCCAAGCACCCAGGTCCCACCTCCTGCTCATCACTCCTGTACTGGGGCCACTGTGGCAGCACATCCACCAGCCCCCTGGGATGAGGGGGCTGATTCAGCTTTAGCCTGTGTCAATGCTTACCCCAGAGGAGAAGATGGCCGGGTTGCCACTCTCTAGCATGTCCTCCAGCTCCTCGCTGGTGGTGGTCCTGCCAGCTGCAAGTGACACAATACGGGTCAGCCATGAGCCCCCTGTCCCAGCCACGGGTCCTGCAGCCCTACCGCAGGGCTCTGCTGGCTCCGTGGCATCTCCCAAGAGTGGAGCGGAGCAAAGCTTCCAGTCCCAAGAGTGCACCAGGCAGTTTGAGGGGCTGCCATCCTGCAGCCCGGCTCTGTGCCAGCCCTGCGACCCCTCTTTTTTAAGGGGGTCAAGCTGCCAGCTTGGCCCAGCTCACCCAGGAAAGCTCATCTGTCCCTCCTGGTCAAGCTGCCCATTCCTGCAGGGCAGGGAGTGGTGCCAAAGGACTGGCAGCCATCAGCAACCAGTTGGCAAGCTGTGAAGGAGGAGGGATGGAGAGCAGCAAGCCAAGAGCAGGGATGCTCTTGGTGAACCCCATCCCGGGCCAGTTCAAGGCCACAAGCACACTGGTCTCAGAGGGGTTCGCTGGCCTGGCAGGCGCTGCTGCAGTCACTGGGCTGCCTGAGTTTTAGCCCTGCAGGTGTGTAACAGAAACCAGACTCTGTCCTTCCCCCTGTGATACTGCCCCCCTCCTTGGCCCCAGGGTGGTACCTTCAGCTCCACAGTTCCTTTGGGAGCAATTCACCCGTTGTGCATGGGTTGCCTTGGACATATTCTACACTGCTACAGAGCAGAGAGATATCAATGGCTCTATGGGTTACGCTGATCCTCCACCATTAATTGCAGTGTGTTCTTCAGGCCATCAGCCAGGTAAGACCCGTGAAATTACAGTGCTGAACAGAGATGGTGGCGCTGGGCAGGCTTTTGCTGGGGCTGCCCAGTGGGAGCAGGGAGGGGGAATGGGAGCAGGTCACACCTGCAGAGAGGGCAGGAGACAACCCATCAGCGTGACCAGAAGTGAAGAGGGGCAGCCAGGCAGGAGCAGCTAAAACGAAGCAACTTTACCAAGCCTGACAAACACAAAAACAGCAGAAGGGCAGGCAGGGAAGGGCTGGGCTCTGGTACAGTGCTCCCCTGTGACATGCTGCCCACAGGCTCTGTCAGTGGTACCGAAAGGGACAATAACACCCTCCAGTATGAGTCCAGGGCACCTCTGAATGGGGGCATGCAGGAGATGTGGCAGAGTGCAGGGACAGCCCACAGGACAGTGCTCCCGGCTTCCAGCAGTGCCGGACCAGGGCTCAGACCAGGGCTCGGACCAGCGAGGTGCCCAAAACCTTGAATCCCATCCAGACCTTCACCACAAGTGTGTCAGTGCCCCAGGGAGCACTGTGGGGGACCCTGCCCATCCAGCCATGTCTGGCCACCACCCCACAGGCATGGTGCTTGCTGCCACCCGACCTGGGGAGCTCCTCCAACAGGGACACCTCCACACTTCATTACACGTCTCTTTCTTCGCAGGGTCCTGCACCTGGGTCAGGGCAATCCCCAGTACCAGCACAGACTGGGGGATGGATGGATGGATGGATGGATGGATGGATGGATGGATGGATGGATGATGGATGGATGGATGGATGGATGGATGGAGAGCACCCTGCAGAGAAGGACTGGGAGATACTGGTGGGTGACAAATGGGACATCAGCCGGCAACGTGCACTTGCAGCCCAGAAAGCCCAGCGTCTCCTGGGCTGCATCCCCAGCAGCGTGGCCAGCAGGGCGAGGGAGGGGATGCTCCCCCTCTGCTCCGCTCTCCTCACACCCCCCGGGAGCCTCCAGCTCTGGGGTCCCCAGCACAAGCCAGGCATCGACCTGGGAGAGACGCTCCACAGGAGCCCACCAACATGGTCCGAGGGCTGGAACACCTCTGCGGTGGAGAAAGGCTGAGAGAGTTGGGGTTGTGCAGCCTGGAGAAGAGACGGCTCCGGGGAGACCTTCCTGCCACCGCTCACTACTTAAAGGGGCTTCTAGGCAAGAGGGAGAGAGACTTTTGACCAGGGCCTGCAGTGATAGGACAAGGGGCAGCGGTTTTGAACTGAACGAGGAGGGGGTTAGGTCGGACATAAGGAAGCAACATTGTACCATGAGGGGGTGAGCCCCTGGCCCAGGTTGCCCAGAGAAGTGTGGCTGCCCCATCCCTGGAGGGGTTCAAGGCCAGGCTGGACGGGGCTTGGAGCAACCTGGGCTGGTGGGAGGTGTCCCTGCAGGGGGGTTGGAACTAGGTGCTCTTTAAGGTCCCTTCCAACCCAAACCACTCTGTGAGTCTATGATTCTCTTGCCCTGAGATGCAGAAACAAAACCACCGAGAGCTTGTGTGCTCTGCTCTTTGCTGGGGCCCCACACGCTTGGGTGCTCTGAGTGTCCATGACGGAAAAGTGCATTTCTGGCTTTGTCTCAGAAAACCAATGCCCTATCAGCAGATATTGGTGGTGATGGCAGCAGGAACACGTGGGAGCCTGCAGGCTCTGGGCAGCATTACCAGCACCATGTGGAGGTTGTTTGCTGTCTCCTGTGGCCAGGAGGCTGCACAAAGGGAGAGAGAATAAACCCAAGCACACACATCTGATGAGGAGGAGACTCCAGTACAAAGGCTTGGCTGTCTGCTAACGCTCATCAGCTCTGATTTCCCACCAGGACAACAGGGTTTACACCCATGGCTGGGCCGGGAATGTGCAGCCTCCTCATCACAAGCAGGGAACAAAGCTTTCTGGATGCTTTCTGGGCCAATGTGATAACCACAGCACCAAGACCGGGGAAGGGTGGCAGGGTGCAGGAATGTGCTGGGGTCCCTTGCAAACACCGCCTGGGACCTGGATCTCTGGGAGGCTGGAGGGCACACTCCCAGATGTGTAGCAGGCAGCTGGGATCGTTCCCCTGACCTGCCTCGTGCCTGCACCTCCTCTGCCGGCAGTGAGAGTCTTGCACGGCTCCTTGTTGCCTGCACCAGATTTGTTTCTCCTCCTGGGAACACAGGGAAGCGAGGAGTGGGCTGAAGGGAAGGCAGCTGAAGGGAGCAGGACTTGCTAGAGGCTGTGACAGTGCCCCGAGCACAGGGGACAGAGCCTACAGGGTTGTGAAGGGACCTGGCAACCCGAGAGGTGAGGTCTGAAGGCTGCGACATCCCAGCCGAGCCAGGCAGGGCTGGATCCAGCAGCTCCCCCAGCACCCGCCGCAACCAGCACAGACGGGACACGGCAGGAGAAAGCGTGAGCTGAGAGGCCGTTCATGCAGCTTCTAAAAGCAACATGGAACGGTGACAGGCAGGCGGCACAAGAGAGGAAGGCATCTGCCGGGGTGTCCAAAAAACAGTTACAGTTGGAAGAGAAACAGAAAATAAAAAAGAACAAGAGGAAAAGCAGTGGCCAGGAGGGAAAATGGAAAGTCATTAAACCAAAATTTTTCTTTTATTGTTTTTCTTGAAATTAAATACTTTCTCTGCAAGTTAACTGCCCACGGCCAGGAAGGAATTCCTCTATTATTTATGTGACTAATATTTCATAGTCTAAAAAGCTAACAGGGTTTGTATTTTAATAACTGACAGGAATGGTTCAGTGACACTGTGAGCACAGCCCAGCTGGCTCTCGCAGCAGGGATCCAGGGCACAGACCCTACAGGAGCCAGCACTGTTCCTAGCACATCCAGGGCTGTCTGGAAGGAGCTTGAGACAGGCAGCCCGGATGCACGGGAAGAGAGCAAAATGGGATGAGCTCGGTCCTGCTGTGTACAGACACTGAGCTTTCAAGGTAACAGAACGGCTCCTGGGCCACTGGTTAAGGTCATGGCAAGCTCTGGTGTTGTGTGGGAACTGGAGCACCCAGGCCTCCCTGAGGCCACACACTCACCAGGGGGCCGCAGAGAATGGTGGCCCAGGTGGGCGAGGGAGAGCACCAGGGTAGCACCACCACGTCCCCTGGCCTCGGGCTCTCCCAGCAGCAGTTTCTACTGCTGTTACTCTTGGGGGACAAGCAAGTTGCCTTCGACAGACACGAGGAGCCTCAAATGAGCCAGCTCCTCCCCACGGTACTGGGGGCTGGAGGGAGGAACTCTGCCGGGTGGCTCAGCGGGGAGCCCAACCCACAGCTCATCGCTTCTCCTCTGCAAACAGAGTACATCTGCAAATCCAGCAGCATACTGCAAGGAGACCAAATAACGAACAGAGCAGACCTTAAGAACACCTTTTAAAAGTAAAATAAAGCTTATAAAGAGGAAGAAAAGGGACTTGCCCAACGCAGTAGAGAGATGACCCATGTGCAAGATGTTGGCACCAAGAACCAGAGAGGGAGAGGAGTCACAACTTGCTCTTCTGTGCTTGGTTTGCAGCTCCGAAGAGAAGCAGCTGGAGCCAGAGGACAGGGACCCCTGCCCCACAGCAGGGGGGTTGGACTGGATCAACTTTGAAGATCCATTCCAACCCAAACCACTCCGTGAGTCCATGATCCTATGACATGACTACAACAAAGATCCAAAGTCCCAGGAGACAGGGCTGGAGACAAGGTACCTTGGACCTGAGACTGCCCCAGGAACAAGGCCAGAGTCAGGCTGAAGACAGGCACCTCTGCAGCATGGCTCAGATCATGGAATCATAGAATTGTTAGGGTTGGAAGAGACATTAAAGGTCATCTAGTTCCAACCCCCTGCCATGGGCAGGGACACCTCCCACTTGATCAGGTTGCTCAGAGCCCCATCCAGCCTGGCCTTAAAAACTTCCAGGGATGGGGCTTCCACCACCTCTCTGGGCAACCTGTGCCAGTGTCTCACCACCCTCATGGTGAAGAAGATATGGGCTGGGTGCCCCAGGCCTGATCTCACACAGCTCCTGGACTCATTTCTATCCCTTGTAGAGGCAGAAATCCTGTGTGAGGCTGGTAGACAACTAAGACCTGATAGTGCCCCCAAAGCACTGAGAAGCTACTTGCAGCAAGAGAACAACCTGACCCTCGTCCGTACCCGTGTAAGCTCACAGCTGCAGGCGAGGGCTGAGCTCCGCCGTCTGAACGCTCATGGGTCTAAGGAGCTGCGTAATGCCAATGACCCTTGGGCTGACCACCCTCCCCACCTTCCCCAGCTCTGGGAAGGGTCCAGACACCACTACATGTTTTAGGGTGACAGAGCATCACTCTCACAAAGGGTGACCCATGACACCCCCTTCCTGCCTGTTGGCTCCTTGCACTCAGCTGAAACTGTGCTGGTTCGAGGAATGGAGCACAAGGGTTCGAACACCACAAATTTACAAACCCTCCTGTTGACCGTGCTCAACTCCGAGAAGTCACTGGCACAGTGACAAGAAGCGTGTCAGGCACAGTCCATCAGGGGCTACTTGCTCTGGCCAATTCAAGCCAAATTTGAAGACAGCCTCAAGGGCAAGCAGTGGGATCAGCTCCAGGAGATGCCACGTCTCTCGCAGGCAGAGGCGGAATGGGATGAAGGATACATGGTCTAATCCCAGCTCTCATCACCTCCTCGCTGCCCCATTCCCCTGTTGCAGAGCATGGGGCTGGTAAAAGCCGCAGCGAGAGCAAAGACTTCACATGGATTCACAACCGGCCAGCTAGTGCGGGCTTGGCCAAAGGCCATAGCTGGTCAGGAAGAGCTTGCTTTAATGCTGAGCCAAAGCACAAGGCCGAGAGGCTGCATCTCGCCCACGCCGTCCAGCACAATGCTTGCCAAAGCTGTATAACCAACCTGCAGGACCCCTGAGGACTTCCCAGGGAGTCCACTGCCTTCTGGATAGGTTTCCTGGTTTGGAAAGGCTGTCATTAGCTCCTCAACAGCAATAAAATCAGATTAAAGCATGCTAGATACTTGGTTGATCTACTGCCCACATAACCACAGAGCTACTGCACAGCCACAAGTGGGAATGAAAGGACTGAGTCAATGCAAGGTGCCCACAAAGGGGGAGGAACCTGGGGAAAAACCCTGGCCTGAAACTTGGCAAAACATTGGAAAATCATGAGAACTCGACCTCTGCCTCCCCAGAGAGCTCCAGAGTACATCTGCCTCTTACTTGGCATCTCTAGAAATTAAAGTTTCCTGGGGAGCAGCAGCTCTGGCAATGAGCAAAGAACCACAGAGCATCGCTGAGAGCTGCAGCACAAAGGGAGAAGCAAACTCAGCCCTGAGCTGTTGAGGAGAGAACGACGAGAGACGATGCACAGGTCATGGTGCAGCAGGGCCATCAGAAGCTCTGGGACAAGCAGAGACATGAAGCCACTGAAGAGACTTTCCACCTCAAGGCCACTGCACAATCCTGTGATGCTCAGCTGGAGGGAGTGATGGTCCCCATTGACCAGCTCCCAGGGGATGAGGCATGAGCAGCTCCATCAGGGCATGCAGAACCCTGGGGAAGTGCCCAGGGAAGCCTCCAGTGCCTCAGTTCACACCCATCACCCAGCTGATGCCGAATGCCAGTTTGCCCAATTCTGGATGCCAGACACTCTATAAATAGGGAAGACTTCAGGCACCTTGGGGCTGCAAAAGTCAAACATGCCATGGCTGAATCAACTGTAACAGCTCAGCTGGGCTCTTTCAGCTCGCAGTACCCCTCCTCCTGGCGGCAGGGCTGCACGAGCACCCACAGAGCAACAACTAGGGCTCAGGTTGGAAGCACTGAGGACGAGGCACCTTCCAAAGGCTGGGATTCTCCGTCTGGGTCTGTCTTCCAAGCTCTCATTAGTTACAAATCCATACGACTCACGGAGAGATGCCCCATCCACCCATGCATGTAGAGGCAATGGGTACGAGTGACCCGACCCACCTGGCCATCTCCCAGCTCAGGCAGGTTAGCACTGCCGGCCGTGGTGTTGGGATGAGCAGACTGCAGCTATAAAAGCCTGCCTAGCACGTCACAAACTGCCACTCACCTCCCTGTCCCTCAGGACCCCTTCTGCTTAGCCTAAGCCTGGCGGGGGGAGGGCTGCAGGGGCCAACTTCCAAACGCTGTGCAGGCATTTTCACATTTTTAGCTCAGATAAATCCTGTGGCCATTCCTGAGATGAAAATGTCACAGGAATCCTAAATGAGCATGTCCGGACCATCCAAGGCTGCCCGGAGGAGCCGCCAGGACCGGAGCAGCCCCCAGACTCTCCGGGCTCAAGGGTAGCTTGGGAAGCATCCACAGCTTGCCTTTCTGCACATCAATTAACCTGGTCTCGCACAGTGGGGCGGGGGCTGATTAATTCTCGCAGTGCCTTTGGAGACAGCAGATGCTTTATTTTTGGCTCCTTGGTCTCGCACATAACAAAACATAAAAACAAGCAGCATCTGTGCAGCACCTCCACGGCTTCAAAGCTGCACACCCATCACAGAAAGATCCTCCAAGCCTCAAATCCAATTTCTCTGGGAGCAAAACGTAATTAGATTTAAGATGTCATTTCTCCTAATGGACAAAACAGAGAGGAAAGAAGTGAAGGAGCGACACCTCCCACCGTAGGCAGCGCAAGGCTCGTGCCCGGGGAGCATGGCTCCCAGCGGCAGATGCGGGGAGAGGCACAGTCCAGGCAAAGGACAGCCACCAAGCATCTGTCCTGCCGCCACCAACCCCAGGACGTGGCACATCCTGCGATCTTTCCATGGCATCTGCAGTCTCAGTGTGTTTGGGAACAAGGTGAGTGAGTAAGCAAGGATGGGGGGTGTTGAGGGCAAAGATTAAGGCTGGGGCAGAAGCAGTGGGAGAGGAGAGGATACCCTTTTCACCATGTCAGACAGGCTCCCAGGCAGGGGTGGCAGCGAGGGTCACCGAGGTACAGCCTTTGGCACACACAGACATGGCAGTGCCTACACAAGGAGAAGGGGCAGATCCTGAGGGGGCTGTGGGGAGCCCCAGGGGCTATGGCCTGGAGCAGTGACTCTACATCACCATTTCTTCTGCAACTGTCCTACTTCCAGAGCAAGAAGCAGATGCGGTTAGGATGGAGAAGCTTGCCAGGCGCCTGGGAGCCTCCCCAGAGCAGTTGAGAAGTCCCTGCTCTCATACCTTCAAAACCCGAGTGATTCACTGTGAGAGCTCCTGGCACTTTCTATCTTTGGCTTCATCAGCTGAAAACGAGAGTGAGGATTTCACAGAGCTTTGTGCAGCCACCACATCCCAGCTGAGCTCTGTTCAAAAAAGCCTGTTCAAGAGCCCCCGGAGCAGCAGGGACTGAAGGTGCTGGCTGAGACACCCCAGAACGAGCGGAGCCCTCTGCCCCGGAAGCACTCCTGATAAAACCTCAATAAGCTTGTTGCTTTTGACAAGAGTTTTTGCGAGAAGAGATTTTTCAACATCCTGACAGACGAACCTGGCTTTTGCAAAGGACTGTGCAGAGGACTGTGCACCTTCCCAGCACAGGCCCCATCCTGCACCTGCTCCACACCTCCACCCCAAAGGGAAAGCATGTCCCTCAACGTCACTAACTAGGACACCTCCTCTGCACCCAGCCGCTGCACCGCGGTGAGTGCTGAGCAGCCTTTCCCTTGTGCCCATCAGTGCTTTGTCAGGCACTGACAGCCTGGCAGAATGGACAGAGCAAAGGCAAGTATAATTTAATATATCTCCATAATTTAAGCAGAGCAGCAGAGTCCTTCCAAAATCCGGGAGTAGAAAAAGAAGAGGAAGGTTTCTTTCAGGTCTGCAGACCTGGCCAAGTCCTTTCAAATCTTCTCTCTTAGAAGGGAGGCATAGCAATACCTTAAATTCCTATTTACATTATAAGACACGCCTGTGGCTGGGTATCACCTACAGAATGGCTTTAGCTGATGAATGAGTCAGTCCGCTGGAGCAGTGACACACTCACCATCCTGCTTTACATTAAACGGCAAGCTCTTGTTGAGCCTCATGTCAGTGAATCTTTCCATTCAGCCAGTGTGAAACATTTCTACTATTATTATGCATCATAAAGACTAATCTTAACAGAAGAAAGGCTTGCACAGCCATGTCTCCTTCTAGCCCTCCACGGAAACCACCATACTCCACTAGCACCCAGATTCCCAGGCATCTGCAGCTCATGAAGGACATTCCCACAGGTGACCTTCATGGACACCGTTCTGACTCAAAGACTCCAACCTTATTATTCACACTGAGTTGTGAAATGGAAGAAAAACACCCATTTGTTTGTCAGGAAAAAAACAACACCTGGACTAGGCTTCAGATTCTTTCATTTTGAGCACAAAAAACTATGATACCTCTCTGAGGTGACATTATTTGCAAAAATAGATGAGATTGAGGTGAGGTGAGATATGAGATGAGATGATGAAATGAGATGAGATGATTTGCAAAAAAAATACTCTTTTAATCTCTCCATGCCCTGACGTCTCCCTTGCTGGTCCTTCTTTGCTGGGAGATGACTACATTTCTCTAAAACTAACCAGGTATCACCAATTGCCCAGAAGAACAACCAGGAGAGCAGGTTTTGTGGATGGGCTCTGAATGATGCCTGGAGATCTTCGCGCCACGGTGGTGACAGCCTCAAGAGGTGTCACCTGGGGCCCACCTTCAGCCAGAAGACACCACAGCTGCTACTAAGAGCCATCATGGTCCTGGGTCCCGGGAGCTGCCTGGGGCAGGCACCAAGGCTCGTGCTCCTCCTGCAGCAAGGGAAACGGCCAGGAGCTGCAAGTGCCCCCATCTCAAGAGCTCGCTTCTCTGGTTCCACATTTGGTTCAGTTCACCCGCAATGAAAAGCACCCAGGGGGAAGGCAAGGCAACACACGGGAGTCAGGAATTCCTGCTGGCTACTTCGATTTCAAAATTAGCTGCAAATAAGGAAGAAATTTCTCTCCTTGTGCTCTCTGCGCTCTCTACGCAGCATTTAAGAAAATCCGAGGGGAATTTTTGCGCTTCGCTGGATGCGTTTTGACACTGAAATGCAAGATACTACTACCTGTCTACCCACCAGCAGAAGCCGTGTCCCAGTTGCTCCCACAGCCTCCACGCACCCCCGGGTTTTCACGAGGCAGCTCTGCACAGCTGTGGGAGCAGCTCTGACCCCGACAGAGCCGGTGGGGGACGCGGCCCCACGGTGCGCACAGCCCGGCTGTGTCCCCCCTCTGGTTTTACTCACTGATCTCCAGCTGCCTCTGAATCCTGCCCTTGCAGCGCTCCCGGTAGTCGGTCTGCGTGGCATTGTACTCGGACATCACCTCCACGAACTTGCGTGACAGCGTTGAGTGCTGCGGATGGGAGAGGAAGAGAGAGCAGGGGTGAGGGAGAGACCTGCCACCCCCGAGCCGGAGGAAGGCTCAGCCCTGAGCACCCCACACACCTCTAGCAGTGCAAAAAGCATTTCCAGCCCAAAAGCTGCTCCAAGGAGTGTGACAAAGCACAAGGGGAGCAGGTGGCAGCAAGTGACAATGGCCCCGGGGGGAGTGAACCAGATGAACCCCTCACCCAAGCCCAACCCTAGTGCAGCCTTCAGCCCCCAAAGGACACCCCAGGGTGGTGCCAGACCCGTGGGTCATGGCTGGCAGCACCCTCCTTGCACCGCAGCTTGTGCCCAAGCAGCCCAGAGTCGAGGCCACAATGGTGCCCACAGTCGAGCCCTGCCTGCCTCTGCCACGCTGCCAGGATGTGCCAGACCTGGCATGGGCACGGGATGGACCAAACCTGCCCCAAACCGAGCGGCTGCCTGCAGAGCTGCCAGCCCCCTGCACACAGAGCACCCTCATCTTATCAGGCTGCTTTCTGTATTCCAGGAAACGTACCAGAAAACCTTGAATTACACCTGACCAGGGGTCCAGCTGAACATGTTGACCCCCCCCAGTGCTGGCTGTTGCCCCTGCGGGATGCTCACTGCTGCGTGAGCACCCACCCTGGAGCCCGGCTTGCTGTCTGCCAGGCTGAGTGCAGCAAACAGCCCTGAAGATGTCCCAGGAAGGCCAGGACAGAGCATCACATGCATCCTCCATCCAAACACTTGTGTCTCTTGAATGAGCACTTTCCCCCATACGCCAGAAATCGAGTTTCATACGGCGATGGACTCACAGAATGGTACAGGTCAGAAGGGAGCTTCAAAGATCATCCAGTCCAAACCCCCCATGTTTGGGGGGGGGCAGGGTAGTGGGCAGGGACATTTGGGATTGTGGAAGTCTTTGTTTGGAGGTAGTTTTGCTTGCAATTAAAAAAGGGCTGCATTTCCCTCATCTTATTCTTGGGAATGGTTGGGCTGTTTATAAAGGCACAGAAAAACCTACCCTGCAGCTAGGAGCTTCGCTCCAACTGATGGTCCTTGCACAACATGGAGAACCACCACCAGCAGGACACCCAGCTCTGCCCGCCAAGTGGGGCTGGAGCAGCAGCTCCGACAGTGCTGCCTGCTCTCACGCTACTCTGAGCTCCTCTCCCTCCATGGCTGTCGGCATCAGCCGATCCCTGCAGTGTGCTCCCATCCCCTCCACTGAACCAGGAGGGAAGGTCTGGCAAGGGGGTGTCACGGGTTACCCTTGGTGGGAGTGAGACTGTCACCCTAAAACACGCAGTGCTCCAGGTGGTGTGAGGAGAGCAGAGCAGAGGGGGAGCATCCCCTCCCTCGCCCTGCTGGCCACACTGCTGGGGATGCAGCCCAGGAGACGCTGGGCTTTCTGGGCTGCAAGTGCACGTTGCCGGCTGATGTCCCATTTGTCACCCACCAGTATCTCCCAGTCCTTCTCTGCAGGGTTGAAAGCCTCCCTTTCCAGGCAAATCTGGCACACGAGTCTCAAGCGAAGCCAAATCCAACACTGTGTCAAGCAAGAAACACATGTGTGCTTCTTCAACCATGCAGCAGATGCAACAGCATGTGACTGACGGGCCACATCTCACACACCCGTCCCGGGCACTCAGCATCACTCCCACGTGCAGCAGGCACCAGCGAAGTGGGACCGGTCGATGGTACCGCTGCAGGGGGGGGAGAAGGGTGTTACCCAACCTCACCCCTTGAACTGCTCGTGCAGCCCAACCCCGGGAGCAGGGACCAGCAGGAGATAAAGAGAAATGGTGGAAAGAGAAAGGAGAAGAGGCAATGATAAAGGGATAGGAAAAGAGGATACTCAGAAAGGATCAGAAAGAAGATATGGAGAGAATGACACAATGAAGAAACTCCTGATGAGTGTTCTCCCCAGGACTTTCAGGGCCACCAGCACAGCTGGAGCTCACCCTTAGAGCGTTAGAGCTCACAGAGAGCCGAATCGAAGGGCTGCACCCAGCCCTGCTGAGCTGGAGCAGCTCTCAAAGCCTCTGCACATGGGGGGACCGGTGCAATGCAGCATCTCTGCAGGGTCAGCTGTGCCTGGTGCACGCTGGTGCTCACACACTCCTACTGGGTGTTGGTACACCTGGAGCAGCCCCAGCCAACACACTCTTTCCTCCAGGAGACAGCATTGGAGACATCCTGAAGATATACTTGCATTTGCTTTGCAGCTATTCTAAGCAAGCAGCAGCTTGGTATTTATGGCAGAGACTCAGACTCAGCTCATTTATTCCCGCTCTGATGGCAAACCTCACATCAAAGCCCCTTGGCAGCTTCAGCTTCAGCAGGCAGCCTCTGCTCGAGGTGCCCAGCCCAAAGTAAAGTCAAAACAGCTCCTGAGCATCATGGCTTGAAATCTGGCAAAGATGTGATGTGCCATCCAAGCGACTCTTCCTCTGCCTTTTCAAAATTGTTTTCCTAAAATCCAGTTCGTTCTCATTCAGATTGAAAGTATCAACATATGTTGATCTGCAGCCAAATATAACCTGGGTGTTGAATGACCCCCCTTTCTGACAATCAGTGTACCACGCCACACCTCTTTTACTTAAGAAGTTATTTAACTTAGTGTTTATTTTGTCAGATTGTTATTTTATGTTCCCACGAGCATCCCACATGTCTACAAAATGTATTTGATTTTTGAAGGAACACAGAGTTTCATGCAAAATGGGCTAGAAAAAACATTTTAAATAGCTTTCAGTCACTAAATGAAACTACCTCAATATTCAAAGTAAATAAAAAGCACATAAAAAGGTACCTTCCATATGAAAGAAAATATTAACTAAAATTAGGAAATGAGGTTGTTTCACCTGGGGCTAGTGACTCTTCACTCCCCAAACTTGGGGAAAGCAGTCCAATTTGCAGAACCACCAAGCTGGATTTCCAAAGAGCTCATACAGCTCTGGGTACCCACAGTGGGCTTTGAAACCCCCACAAAGCATACTCGGAAACCCGGGACCTTGGCCTTCAATGCTTTAATTAAAAGAAAGACATTTCTGAAGTGCTCATCCCCTAGGGGACCCTGGGGAGGGGGAAATGCCAGCCTTCCTCTTGAGCCCGTTGGGGTCACAGGGGGAGCAGAGATCCCACTCCCAGGTTCACACCAGCTGGGTTTGTTTCAGTGGTTGAACTAGTCCAAGCGAGGTGAATATTTCCACCACACCAGCTAGAAAAACCAAGCCCAAAAGCAACTAGAGCAAAAGCTATTCTGAATATCACAGGTTCCATGAGTACTGACATTTGGAAGAATGTAAATAGTAGTTTTTGGTCTGCAATGAACTCAAAATTTGATACTTATAGAAACACGGAAAATACTGTTGAGACGTCTGGGAACCTGCATCACTTGGCAACGTTTCTGGGCTGGGGATGCCCTTGGGAGCTGCCACCACAAAGCCCCTGTATCTCTCTGCTGCTGGCGACCTGGCCGAGGCAGGCTGCTTTACTCAAACTGCTGCTGTCAGACGGGGACAAACAGAGTGGTTTTAACGTAATGAATTCAGAACATGAAAACAACTTTTCCTCAGTGCAGAAGCAGTGCAGGAGCCAGGCTGCCCCTGGGACCAGTTTGCTGTGGGCTCTTGGAATCACAGAATCATAGAATCCCAGGGGATTCTATGGGAAGGGACCTCAAGGATCATCTGGTCCAATCTTTCTCGGCAAAAGCACGGTCCAGACAAGCTGGCCCAGCACCCTGTCTTAGAAGTGTCCAATGTTGGGGAATCCACCACTTCCCTGGGGAGATTATTCCAATGGCTGATTGTTCTCATTGTGGAAAATTTTCCTCTTGTGTCCAATCGGAATCTTCCCTGGAGTAACTTGTACCCATTACCCCTCGTCTTTTCCATGTGACTCCTTGTAAAAAGGGAGCCTCCACCTTCTTTGGACTCATGCTCCCATGGAAGAGGCCAGCACTGTTGGCTGCCCCAGGATTGCGGCAGGCAGGACCAGTCCAGCTCAATGTGCTCACATGAGCCTCCCTACCTTGTTGGCTTCAACACAGCCTGGCCAGTTGGCCCAGGGTGAGACAAAGCCATTCCTATGAAAGCTCCAGGTCTGATGAGGCTCTTTTGGCGGGAGATGACAACAGCACAGCCAGAATAAAAGTCCATAATATTAATGCTCCGTTGTTCGTGATTTACAACACGTTAACAAAGGGGGGAATCAGTTCCTTACTCCTCCTTTTACTCTGTGATTTGCTCACAGAAAAGTCCATACAAACTAGTGAAGCCCTTGTTGCAGAAATACCTATGCAAGGACCATGCTTGAAGTACCAGGCATATCTAAATCAGCTCTCCAGTTCAACCCACCCCAAATCCCACACGCAAATGGAGGAAGGGAGGTGGGAGCGCGGCTGGGCTCTGGGGGAACACAGACACATGGCCCAAGCACCCCGGGAGGAGCTGGGAGAGCCAGAGCTCAACTGGAGCAGTGTGAGGGGCGTGTGGGGCAGGAGGATGGGCTGCTCTGAGTACAAAAGAGCCTAAGGAAGGCTAAGGAAGCTGTGGTCCCACTGCTCAGTGGCGCAGGAGCTCTAGTGACCAAGGACATGGCAAAGGTTTCCATTTCTTCTTTTGTCTTGGTGATCACTGGTAAGGTCTGTCCTTGGCCTCCTGGTGCCCTCTGAGCAGAGGCCAGTGGCATGAGACACTACCCATAGAGAGGGATGTCGACTTTGAGCATGCTTAAGTCAACTGGAAATACACAGGTCCATGGGACCAGGTGGGATGCATCTGAGCATGCTGGCAGACCTGGCCAATGTCACTGCAAAGCACCTCTGTGCTATCTTCCAAAGACAGAGGGCATCATGGGTGGTTCCAGAGGACTGGCAAAAAAAGGCAAACACCACACATTTTCTGGGAGGAGAATCTGGGGAACCCCTCAGCCCCCCGCCCAGTCACTGGGAAGGTCACTGAGTAAATCCTCCCAGAAGAACAAGACGGTAATTGGAAACAGACAGTGTGGATTTACTGGGGGCAAATTGTGCCATGCCATCCTGATGGCCTTCTCTGATGAGACGACTAACTGCGTAGATAAGAGGAAAGCAGGGAATGGTGCACACCCTGAGTTTAGGGCCTTTGACACACACTCCCACAGTATTCCTATAGCCATTTTGATAGGACACAAGCTGGATAAGGTTGGTGGAAAATTATCTGGACTGACAGGTCATGATCAGCGATACCAAGTCCAACCAGTGGCCAGTTCCTAATGGTAAGCCCTCAGTGAGTGATGTTGGGTCTGAAATTACCATTAAATATCTTCACCCATAACCTGGGATGGTGGAGTGGAGTGCACTTTCAGCAGGTTTGCAGAAGAAACCAAACTGGGAAGAGTGATAGAAGACAGGGCTGGTATTCAGGGGGACCTCAACAGTCTGAAGAAAGGGGCTGACAGGAATCCCATGCAGCTCAAAGGCAAATGCAGTGTCCTGTGTTGGGGATAGGATGCACACTGCAGGACGAGCTGGTGGCCAGCTGGCCAGAAAGCACCTAGAGCTCCCGAGTCCTCATGGACACCAGGCTGCCCAGGAGTCAGCAGGGAAGGTAAAACTCATTGTGGCCTGGGTGAGTAGAAGGACAGTCAGCAGGGCAAGGACAGGGATTATTCACTTCCACCTAGCACTTGTGAGACCACAACTGTGTTCTGCTCAGGGTTCCCCAAAACACATTGCGTGGGAGTGAAGCCAGTTGAGGCCATCACGGTGATCTGGGCTGGAGCACAGGACAAATGAGGACAGGCAGGGTTTGACCAGCTGAAGGTGACAAAGCTCAGGGAGATCTTATTGCTGCCTACAACAACCCAGTGGAAGAACGAAGAGAAGCTGAAACCACACTCTTCTTGGTGGTGCACAGGGGCAGGACAAGAGGCGACAGAACAAGACAGAGGGAATTCCAGTTAAATATTATGGGGGAAAAAATCATCATAAGGGTGACGCCCATGGCATCTCCGTCCTTCTAGATACTGATAATGCAGCTGAACAAGGCCATCAGCAACCTGATGCGGCTGGCGCTGCTCTGTGGCAGGGGCTGGGATCTCCTGAGCTTCTTTCTCACCAATGTGCTGTGATCCCATGAAAAGGAACAAACCTGGATGCCAGATTTCTAGTTGGGCCATTGCTTGTCCCTGGATGACTGGGAGTCCAAGGGGGACACCCATGTTACAAATACAGCCAACGCCAGCTGCTGTAGCTCCATTGCAATGCAGCGTCCCTGCTAAGGTTCTGTCCCATGACACCAAAAATTCAAAATCGCACCAGCAGTGCACTGGGTAGTGAAGCAAAACCAACACAAGCAAGGGCCAGGGACTTTTTCACACTAATGTCATGTTCCAGCCAGAAAACTGCCTTAACTCAAGGTCACCCCACACTTCCTCAGGTGACAGCTACAACAGTCGCATCGGTACAGCTCACCCATCAGGCACACACAGCCTGTCAGCGCTGCCTGCCAGCCCTGCCAGAGCTGTCAGCTCCTCTTACCCGCACTGCGTGGTGACAAGAAAAGCCAGCAACGCAACCCTGGGACAACACTACCCTGTGCCCAGTTCACCTCCCGTCCTGCACATGCGAGCATGCCTGCTGGGCACACGCACCGCTTGGCATGGGGTCCACATCCCTGGGGAGATGGGAGCCTAGAGTCGGAGACCAGACAGGTCATAAGCCAAAGCCCCAAAGTGAAGCAGTGTGCTACATCAGCCACCTCAGTCTCCCAACGCAGGGACTCCAAGCTGCAGCCTGGAGGAGCTCCCTTCCCCAGTTACCTGCAGAGCCTAGAGAAATGCTAGGAAATGTCCAAATTACAACAAAATCTGCCAGTTCCTTGACTCAGTGGTCCCTGACTGAGAAAGCTGGGGCTGTGCAGCCTGGAGAGGAGATGGCTCCAGGGAGATCTTCCTGCAGCTGTATAAAGGCAGCTTATAAGAAAGAGGGAGAGAGACTTTTGACCAGGGCCTGCAGTGACAGGACAAGGGGCAGCGGTTTTGAACTGAACGAGGAGGGGGTTAGGTCGGACATAAGGAAGAAACGTTGTACCATGAGGGGGGTGAGCCCCTGGCCCAGGTTGCCCAGAGAAGCTGTGGCTGCCCCATCCCTGGAGGGGTTCAAGGCCAGGCTGGACAGGGCTTGGAGCAACCCGGGCTGGTGGAAGATCAGGCAGCTTGGACTGGATGATCTTGGAAAGTCCTTTCCAATCCAAACCATTCCATGACTCTGTGGTGGAGCAGAGCCCTGAATCCCGCTCTCCCACATGCCAGCATGATGTCCGAACCACAGAGCTTCAACATGGAGCAAATCTAAACCCTGCTCAAATTCACATCCCTGGTCTACACAGCACCAATTTTTGGCCACCTGTAGTTTCCTTGGACACTGCAGAAGTAATGCCTTTGCCTGGAAAACATGGACACACCATAGTTGACACCAGGGACAGCCACCTTCGACTGCCCCCTCCCTGCCCTCCCCCTCCCTGCCACTGCCACCCAGCACCTGCATTTGAGATGGCAAACAGCTCCTGAAGGGCACAGCTCAGAGCACAGCAGAGTGGAAGGCCTGGTGGGGGTTTCACAGCACTGCTGTCAGCACGCAGCAGCATCTCTGCAGTGGTAAAGGCAGAGTTTTTTTCTGGGAAGAGATGTGCCGTCTCCCCCCAGCACTGCCCAGCCACAGCAGAGCTCTGCCCATGCCAGGAGGGACAGGAGAGCTGGCATGCACAGGGACTCGCTGCTCTCCTGCTTTGCTGTGTGCTGTGGCACTGCCCTTTGCTTTGGCTTTGCCATGCCCCAGCAATTCTCCTTCCCACTTGCTCTAGAGACAACTCTCAAGCCTTTCTCTTGCTCGCGCAGGGCCAGGAGGTGCCGGGCTCCGAGCTGGAAGCTGCCTCTGCTGGAAGCTGATCAGTTAGCATCACCGCTGTATTGATTCGCCACTGACTGCGGCATGGGAGAGCTGACTACGCGAGTGGCTTCCCGGGCTGAAAAGGAGATAAACGCCAAAACTCCTCTGTCTTCACTGTGGAGCACTTAGAGAAAGTAGGATTTTTACTGAACTGTATTTGTGCGTAAACCCCCTGTGAGAGCAGCAGATCTATGCTTGGATCCCCACCCCAGGTGCTGAAGAGCAACGCTGGCAGCTCCCACTGCCTTTATCAGTTTAACAGTTACACAATCCTCACTGCAGAACAAGGCCTTGCTTCGCTGCTCTGAGACACCTTGTTTTCACCCACATCCTCCAGTATGACCAGTGAGGACACGGCACTGGAGCTCACAACGCAGAGGCAGATTTCACCGCTGGAGCAGTGACTGCATCGTGCCAGGTGCTCTCTCACCAAAGGACCACCAGAAGGTTGGCCAACCTGCAGTAAAAACTACACAACAACCCTGCATGGTGGGGCAGAAGACAAAGCTTCAGCCCAGAGAAGGCTGATTTTAAGAAGCTGTGACAACGAGATGGAGGATCTGAAGCCATCAAATATCACGGTCTTTTCACAGTCACTTCCCCACAAGAATTAACCTGCATTTTCATCCCATTACTGAGTTATATGGCCAAGTTATACCATCTCTAAATGAAACACGTTTGCTTTGTACACTTTTTCTGTAGATGAATAATCTCTGTCTAGCGCCATTTCATCAAGCTAAACTAGTTCAGCTTTTAGAGCTCAGGCCACAGCTGACAATGGATAGACTTAATAAAAAAGTGCCATGGTCACACGACATAAGGTGCCAACCCAGCACAAATTCACTCTTTTGGATCCACTTTCCTCTAAAACCTGGAGTTAACAACATGTTTGTGGGTGCAGCATCAGGTGCCACCTACCCTTCTGCGTGTGGTACAAGCAGAGTGTGGCAGCTCTGGCCAGCACAGAGCCTTGCACATGTGCTGGGGCCAAGGCGCTACCACGCCTATGCCTGATCCAGATAAATTTACACCACTGGCTGATCCAACAGAGGCCTCTAGAGCCACAGCCTTGGTCTCTCCTGCCTCCATTCCCACATGCTGTGCAATCCTGGGATGTCCAAGACAATTACATAGCTCTGATTTCAGAAAATCAGTAAAAGTATGCCCTATTTTCACAAAGTACACGTTATTTAGGAATTCAAGCCCTGGTTTCAAAAGCAGCTGTAGACCATGGGGAACCTTGTCTTATGAGACCTGAAGTCAAATGTTTCTGAGCTAACCTGAGACCTGTGAAGATTCCGCAGGCTGTGTGAGTAGTGGATGGAGCTCGGTCATCTCCCCTGTCCCCTGTTTCCCTCAACGTCCTTTCCCTCGGTGCTCCCCAGGCACTCTGCACTGCGCTCCCAGTTCGTGCCTGCCCGCTGCTTCCCCACGGAAATTTTCTTCTGGCACTTTCTGCCATGTCGTTGGCCTTGCCATGGCCCCATTGACTGTGCTGTCTCTGTTGATGTGCTCTGAGTCTTCCCACTAGCAGCCACCACAGACATCAGAGAGATGTTTGTGACCTGTCCTCGCTTTCCAGCTGCCTCAGGCCAGGATCCGAGCAGCGCCCAGCAGGGACATCTGCAGCAATCAGACCTTCCCACTGCAATCAGCTGCTCCTGAGAGAGAAAAGCCTCTCTACAACACACTCCAGCACTTCTTTCATCAAATATTTCTAAGCTATTTCTTGACTTTGGAGGAGTGGGAGGGAAGTTACTCAGAACAGCAGGATAATTCAAGCTGGAAGGGACTTCAGGAGATCATGCAGCCCAGACTCTGGCTCAAAGCAGGGTCGGTGACTTCCAGTTTCTAGCGCATACTGTTGGACTCACGGACAAGCCTCCTGTCCCTCAGTGCCCATCTCTTGAGGGCCAACACTCTCCACCCTGCCTTGGCTGCAGACAGAAGCGCAAGCAGCACAACCGTTCATCACAACAGAACATAACGCAGCCTCGGGACCACCCAGGCAGAGGAGAGGGACCTCCACCCCCTGCTTAAAAAACTCATCAAAAGAAGGTGCTAGTTACTGGTGGTTTCATGAGAACGTGAGGAAGTTGTGTCAGCCCTTCAAAAGTCTAACGTTTCCTGGACTGCGAAGCCAAACCGCTGGTGGAGGGGCAACTACAGCCCCAGCAGAGAAGAACTCCTCCAGCAGGCTGCAGGCCTGCACAGTACTCTCTGAAAAACCACCTGTCTTCTTAGATTAAGTGAAATTTTAGGTGAGTTACCCAGCTGCATCAGTAAGCCTTGGTCTCGCTTACGAGCTGCTCAAGCATGCTTCCAGGCACTGCAGAAACACACAGAGACTTCGGATTTCTGAACACATTGCAGGCAAGTGTTCTCCCCCGAAGCTGGCACTTGAGAGGGTATTTTTGCCCCAGATAAAATCACCTTTAGTGAGATGCTTAACATAGATGTGCAAAAACCCACCCACCTGTTCGTCCATGCAGACGCCCAGACTTTACACCAGGACGCAGCTGATGCTCGCTGCCCCCCCCCCCACAGCTCCTGCTGCACGGACTTCTGTCATGGGTCTTTCAGGCTGGCTTTTCGCTGATCCATGTGCTGCATTACTTTGCCCAATATTTGCACACCAGAACTTGACTGCTCAAAGCCAAGCACAGCCCTCCTCTCCCATCACCTCCTGGGATCCCTCAACTGCCTCCAGCCACTTCCCACCCTCCCCTTCCCGGTGCCCCGTGGCAGAGACTCACCTGAGTTTTCCGTATCCGCAGGTCAGCAGATGACCTGTTCAGTCCTTCCTCTTGTTCAATACTCTGCTCAATACCTGGTTGGGGTAGAAGGACACAGATTATTTTGTACTGTTTAAAGTAGAAAAAGGGATAACAGGCAAAAGGATTGTAAAAGACTGAAGGCTGTGAATTGAGGAGCATCTGGCACTGAGCAGTCCCCAGCTACTGACTCTAGCCCACGGCTTAGCCTGGACTGGCTGCAAAGCCCCATTCCATTACTGCAAAGAACTCGATGCCTGGCTATCGGCCGACACTTGGTGCTGTTGAGGGCAGCACCCATCACTCCCAGGCTGGTAGGCAGGGGTTTCAATACAAAATTGATGTAATGCTCGGGTCTGACCTCTGCACTTTCCAGTACTCAAACAAAATGCAGTGCTGTTTTCCCCCTGCTAGGCAGCAGGAGGAAACCCAGAGCTAAAATGTCTCTGCAAAATACTGACGCTCAAGACTTCTCCAGGGACCCTAAAAATAGCAGGTCTGACAGCTGCCTGGCCTTGCACAGGGAGGACCCACCAGGCTGGCGGAAGCTGAACAGTCCTCTGCAGCAAAGCAGAGATTTGCCCTTTTAATTATGCTCAGTAGTGCAACTAAGTGAGATGAATCCTCACTTGCCTAAAGACCATAAATGGTGGCAGGGAGGAGCACTGCCCTGCTCAGCATCCCACTGTGGTTTGGGCATGGAGAGGGCAGGGGGTTGCAGGACACGAGGTCTGGCACAGAGCAAGGCAGTGCAAATCTGCTCCTCAAGGCCAGCTCGGGACATGCTAATTCAAAATCTTCAGGGACTTCAAAAGCCTGGAAGAAAGCTCCCATCAGCAGGCTGGCCCAGTGTGCAGAGATACATGTTTCCATGTAGACCACCAGGCGTGAGCTGGTGGCATCCCTTGAGTTTGGCCGATGACTCCATTCCCAATGCAGATGTTCCACAGTTCTCTGAGCCCGGCTGTCCCCAGCATCTTCCACGCTGGAGCAGGTCCCATGAGCCCAGCATGGGGCAAGTTCACAGAATCATAGAATCACAGAATCATAGGGTTGGAAGGGACCTCTGGAGATCATCTGGTCCAACCTCCTGCCAGAGCAGGGTCACCCAGAGCAGGGGCACAGGAACGCATCCAGGCAGGGTTGGAATCTCTCCAGAGACGGAGACTCCACCACCTCTCTGGGCAGCCTGTGCCAGGGCTCTGCCACCCTCACAGCAAAGAAGTTCCTCCTCATGTTTAGGTGGAACTTCCTGTGCTCAAGTTTGTGCCCGTTACCCCCTGTCCTGTCGCTGGGCACCACTGAGAAGAGCCTGGCCCCATCCTCCTGACACCCCCCTTTCAGTGTTTATAAGCGTTGATAAGATCCCCCCTCAGTCGTCTTTTTTCCAGACTGAAGAGACCCAAATCCCTCAGCCTTTCTTCATCAGAGAGGTGTTCCATCCCCTCAGCATCTTGGTAGCCCTTTGCTGTCCCCTCTCCAGCAGTTCCCCATCCTTCTGGAACCGGGGAGACCAGAACTGGACCCAGTGCTCCAGGTGTGGCCTCCCCAGGGCAGAGCAGAGGGGGAGGATGACCTCCCTCCACCTGCTGGCCACACTCTTCTTGATGCCCCCCAGGATGCCATTGGCCTTCTTGGCCACAAGGTCCCATTGCTGGCTCATGGTTATCCTGTTGTCCCCCAGGACTCCCAGGTCTCTTTCCACAGAGCTGCTCTCCAGCAGGTCAGCCCCAACCTGTCCTGGTGCGGGGGGTTATTCCTCCCCAGGAGCAGCACCCTGCACTTGCCCTTGTTGAATTTCATAAGGTTCCTCTCTGCCCAGCTCTCCAGCCTGTCAGCAGGGGCTCTCCGTTCCCTGGAGCTGCCCAGTGGCTCCCAATTACCATCCAGCACAGCAGGGCAGAGTGCAGGACACCACCGTCACGGTAGACACCTGTGTTTCTGCTGCGTGCTGGTTAGTTAGCATGGACGGCCCTGCAGTACCACCCTGCAGAGAGCAGCAGCTCTGTAAGGAAGACTGTGGGCCTGGAGAACCCTTCGCGGTGCTTGCAGAGGGCGTCCAACGGCACAGCATGCTCCGAGGAAGTGCTGGGGAACATCAACACAAATTCTGCACGCACTCCTGTTCCCTCCTGGAACAAGGTGTCTGTACCCAGAACCGATCTGAAAGGTGCCGTCCCACACAGCCAGACGGCCACAGTGCTTCTCCTGCGCACCCCACTGCCTGCGAACGCCCTGGCTGCTGCCTGCCCAGCATACTTCATCAGCAATTAGTCTTCCTCCACACTTGTCATAAACCATTCCCTGTTCCCAAAGAACAGTATTGGCAAACATTGTGCATTTATGACAATTAATAAAATCACATTTTCCCAAGAAGCTGGTAATTAGAATTAGCCACTGCATGAGCAATGTCTGTCCTAAAGAAGTCAATTCGTTATCAGCAGATGGTGTTTTTGATCAGTCCTGACTGTTTTTTTCACTGATCACGCAGGCCATGAGGCAATATGGGACAAAGCACAAGGACTAATAATCTCGCTGCTCCAGGTAAATACAACACCAGTGAGTCTTTTCTGGAGGAAGAAAACAGGAATTGGAGCCTGACCTGCAAACCTTCAGGCTCTCAAAGCCCCTTAAAAAACACAGAACAAAGCACTTATGGAAAAGAACTTTTGTTTTGCACAGGCTAAACCCTGTCCCCACCTGGACACCAGGGATCCCAGTATGGCCGGGGCCTTTGGTCTATGGGAAGGGTCCATGGTCTATGAAACAGGTAAGCTGGCTCCTAACTCTCCTTCAGGTCTAGCTGAGATCACATATCAGGAGGACAGAGGGCAGCAAGGGGACAACAGTGGTACAAGTCTTCTGCCATACACATGGGACATGGTCATGCCATTAGTGACAAACTTGACAAACAGCTCCAGCCATATCCAAGTCCTCCACGGCTGTGGAGCTCCCACAAAACCCTGAGATTAGGGAGAATGCTGCTGCCATGGGGGAAGCACCAGCTCCTCTCCCACCCTTCAGGCATGTCCAAGTATCCTGCAACAAGCTCAAACAAATCCCACGCTGAGGGCCAAGAGCACTGCAGGCCAATCTGAGCTGTGCTGGGGTGACATGCCTCCTACCTCAAGGTGCTGCTGTCCTCACTGACCCCCTGCATTCCTGGGATCCAGTCTTGGGCTTTTGGGCTTGTCTTGAATACTCCAGCACAACCCGGGCCATCGGCAGGCTGACAGGCATGTTGTTCTTACTCCCTGCTTGTCAAAGAGATCGATTGACTCTTCTGATGGTGGAAACCAACAGTGACGTTGGCCATGCTCAGTCCCTGCACTCCCAAGGTGGAGGCACACCAAGACAATGGGGTGTGCTCATGAGATGGATAACCTTCCCAAGCCCAACGGCCCCTTTCTTCCCCACCACCTGCCCCACAGAGCCCATGCCCAGGGGTAGCAGTGCCTCCTGCCAGCGCAACCGGGATGGGCAGGGGGCACCGCTGCCTTGGGCAGAGCCACAGCAATGGGAGTCTGTGCTGGGGATGGAAAAACAAGGGAAGACAAGACCAGCCTGGTGGGAGCAGGATGCGGGCAGCGAGAAGCACGAGCCCTGGGGCAGCAAGCCCTGTGCTAGCACACCGCCGGAGAGCCAGAAGCACTACCTGGTCCAGCTGAAGCCACAACAGGGAAGAGGAACCATCGCTCTCCAGATGGGACCCCTCGGTGCTGCACCTGCCTAGACTGCCTGTGCCAACCTGTCTCACCAGGGAAGAGCCAGCTCTTCTTGGAGGCTTGCAAGGGGCACAGCAACACCTCTTCAACCACTCAGCCCTGGCAACCCAGCCTTTGGCCACGCCATGGCTTTCCTCAGGGCCAGGACTCACCTGGAGAGCCCAATGACTGCCAGTGCTGGTGGCATGGGACTTGCTCGCAGCCCATCAGGTTCTCGTGGCCCCGTTTCCTCACCTCCATTGGGAATGGGGCACAAGGGGGCAAATTCACAAAGGGCAAATAAAAGCAACCAGAGGATGCTAGGAGGAGGGAAGGTGATGCCTATCCCCAGGCGATCCCTGCAAAGCAATCATCACAGGCACCACTTATGGCTGTCCCTTCCCCCAGCTCTGCAACCCCTCCCAGCACCAGCTCAGGATGCCAGGGGACACACAGACAGGGCCAAGCTGTGCATCTGTAACCTGTCCTTTCCCACCTAGAGCAAACCACCCCAAAACTGTCTTGACCTGAGTCAAACACCAGCTAGCGCCAGCACAGGGTTGGTATGACAGGCAGGGCCCCACAGCATTTCTGGTCACAGGGGTTGAGTGGGAAGCGCTGAGCAGTGGGGGCACGGAGCCAGACCCGGGGCAGCAATTCTCCCTGCCTACTGCATCTCCAGCCTGGGACGGGAGCCGCGGTACCCGCTGCCCGGGGCTGCAGGGCAAGAGCGCAGCTGGCAGAGCCCTGCAGCAGCATCGCAGGCAAATACTCACTCTTTAGCTTGGAGCGCACTTTGTTCGCTGTCTTCTTTATGTCAGACATCAGCTCTTCCAGCTCCTCCTTCGTTTCTGCAGAGAAAGAAAAGAGAAAACACAGATGTGTTGGTGTCACTGATAAAATCTGCTGCTCAGCCCCATAGCATGTGGAGACCAGAGCTGCGAGCACTCCCACCTCCAGACTGGGAGCACTCCCACCCCACACACCCCATTGGACTCTCCTCCCAGTCCTGAGCCTGGAAATGATGCTGCTGCTAGTTGGGAAGCAGGGAGCTGGGGAGCCGTTCTGCAGGATCTCCTGCCCCCACAGCCCTAACCTGCCTCATACCCGTCTCTCTGCAGAAAGTGGAAGGGATGGGACACACAGTGCTGGTTCATGCAGAGGAGAGAAAACCACTGCCGGACACCAAAAATCTTCGCTCATCAAGGGCTGATCTCTCCAGACTCCTGCCATGCCAGTGAGCCCTCCCTAGGGCATTATGAAAGGTCACATCTACCACTGGCACCCCCTGACTAACAGCCAGTTTGTGTGTGTGTGTTCACTTCCTAACCTGAATTTGCTGCTTTTGCCAGAAAAGTAAGGGCTGAAGTGCCCAGAAATCCCCCCAGTCCCAGAGCCCACATCTCAGGAATGACTGGGAGCAGCCCAGCAGTGGCGGGAGGGTGTAAAGCAATTCTCATATTTCAATGGGCAGGGCCACAGGAGTTGCAAATAAAAACAAGGACAAACAAGTCCCTTCCTCCCTATCCCCATGGGCATCCCAGGTGCGCCTGCATGACCTGCACGCATCTCCCACTGGGAGAAGAGCCCTGCTGAGCACGGAGCCCATCGGTGAGTCTCAGCCTCTCCCTGGGGCCACCCATCCAAGACTGTGAGGGCTTATACAGGAGTGTCCCAGGCTGCCAGGACTATGGACTCAGCTAGAGAAAGGAGGAAACTACAGCATATGCCACACGCGAGAGAAGTAAATAGGCTGGGGAAGTTCCGAGACCTGCCTGACCGACAGGATCTGGCACAGGGCTATCTGCCCTCTCTCCTGTGCACAAATGCCACAAATTGGCTCTGAGACCACCACTACCAACAGCACAACCATCACCACATCTCCAGGCACTCGTGGCTTGTATGACTTTTCTTGACATTGCAGCAGCATCTCCAAGCCACAAGCCATGCTCAGCAAACCCGGATTGGAGTGAAGCTCCTTGATGAGCTATGCAAAGGACTGAGGGTGGGTGACAAACGGGGACATCAACCCAGCGTCTCCTGGGCTGCATCCCCAGCAGCGTGGCCAGCAGGGCGAGGGAGGGGATGCTCCCCCTCTGCTCCGCTCTCCTCACACCCCCCGGGAGCCTCCAGCTCTGGGGTCCCCAGCACAAGCCAGGCATCGACCTGGGAGAGACGCTCCACAGGAGCCCACCAACATGGTCCGAGGGCTGGAACACCTCTGCGGTGGAGAAAGGCTGAGAGAGTTGGGGTTGTGCAGCCTGGAGAAGAGACGGCTCCGGGGAGACCTTCCTGCCACCGCTCACTACTTAAAGGGGCTTCTAGGCAAGAGGGAGAGAGACTTTTGACCAGGGCCTGCAGTGACAGGACAAGGGGCAGCGGTTTTGAACTGAACGAGGAGGGGGTTAGGTCGGACATAAGGAAGAAACGTTGTACCATGAGGGGGGTGAGCCCCTGGCCCAGGTTGCCCAGAGAAGCTGTGGCTGCCCCATCCCTGGAGGGGTTCAAGGCCAGGTTGGACGGGGCTTGGAGCAACCTGGGCTGGTGGGAGGTGTCCCTGCCCAGGGCAGGGGGTGGCACTGGATAGGCTTTGAAGGTCCCTTCCAACCCAAACCCCTCTGTGAGTGTGTGATCTCAGACAGGTTCCTCTCCCAGAAACCAGTGTCCTCGAAGGAGCCAAGATATGCAGGCATGCCCCTCGCTACCCTGTGCTTCAGAAGCTGCTGGACCCCCCTGAGCTCAGCAGCAGGGCTGGAGCAGGTGGCACAGCACCCATGGTGGCACAGCACCCGTGCCCAGCACGCAGGTACCCAAATGTGCTCTGCCTGCGCAGCCTTTCATGCTGTGCACCTGCAAAAAGGATAGGTGGTACGAAACACGCTGGGCTCACCCACGGGCTTCTGGCAGCCCAGCTCGCTTGCCAGGGACACAACCATGCCCTGACCATGGGCCTGGCCAACCCCAAAACTGAGCAGTGAGACCAGCACGTTGCAAAATCTCAAGATCCAGATACTAAAGAAGGTACAAATCACCTGCCATTCAAATATGATTTCTTGGAAATGCTGCCACCCTAATGCTCCCTCTTGATTTTGATGAGATCAAGACTTACTTAATTAAATAAAACTTTGTTTAATAGACTCTAGGCACATTAACTGAGTCATTTCAATGACTGTGGTAGCTCTGATGCTGTACACTCCCAGCTGGCAGTCACAGGCATAATTAGAAAATCATGATGATGGGAATGTGCTGGGGAAGGTCACATCCTATCGACAGTTGTACACATTTTTCTGACTCAGAGCTAAGAGCTTCGGCACTATTGGGAAAAGGAGAAAACAAACACATCTGCAAACACCTTCACCCCAGGCTTCCGGTATTTCTGAGCAAGCCAACACAGTGGTCTCACCTGGGAAGTGGTACAATTATGGATTTGCTAGAGAATAAGCACAAATGCAGGGAAAGGAAGAGGATATTTTCAGTTTGAATTCTCATTTGACTAATTATTTTTTACCTGTTCTTGAAAGAACTTGTATTGGACAAGGAAACAAACCAGCCTGGGCTGAGTAACCCCCTGCACGCAGACAGGCTGGGCCAGCTGGTGGGGAAATGGAGAAAGACCCAGGAGTACCGGGGGACAAGAGACTGCCACAAACATGGGACAGGCCAAGAGCTGGGCTTGTTCACCTGGTAAGGGGAAAGCAAAGGGGGTTCCCAGTGCTGCCTACGACTACCCAGCAGGAGGGTGGAGAGAAGCTGGAGCAAGACTTCTTGCTGGTCCTTAGAGGAGACCTTCAGCTTCTTGCTGAAGCTTGGAGAAGACAGGGCAAACAGTCATTGACCTAGCTGGGACAAGCAAAATTCAAATTAGATAGTAGGAAAACGAGTTGTCATCATGAAGGCGGTCAAACACTGCACCCAGAGAGACTATGGGATGTCCATCCTTAAGGATATTCAGCATACGGCCGGGTGAAGACCTTATCAACCTGATCTAATGGACCTGCTGGAGGGTACTGGACCACCTGTATCCACCTTCGATCCTATGAAACAATTTCATGTAGCTCACTGCTACGTACTTTCCCTTCTCCCTGTCAATTCCAGCTGAGGGATGCGCTGCAGTGGTGCTGTCATTGAGGATGCACAGGGCAAGCGGTGAGTGTGGGTGAGCATCCCCCTGTGCTGGCTGCTCAGGAAGGGGACACGACCATGTGGACGGATGGAGGGGGACACAGAATGGGGAGCTAGGCTGCCTTCCCTGGAAGTATTTCCATCTGAGCAGCAGGGAGAAAACACTCCTTCTAGCTGGCTTTGAGTCACAGGACATGTGAGGATTACTTGGTGACCTGGCAGGCACAAGCTTCCCAGACAATTATTTTCACATCCATGGCGTCTGTTTAAGTGACTCACTCAAATCTATTTAACCGTTCAAGGCGAGTAACATTCAGCAACAGGAATCTGAAGTACCACAACATCACCGCCGCCACAGCTGGAGTCACCCTGGCGAGCAGAGCAGCAGTAAGGAGCAAGATGTGATATTTAGGAGGATGGGCCAGGCTCCCCACATCCCACAGCTGACCAGGGACATCTGCTCCACTCCTGCTGGCCCTGAGCACAGCAGGGCAGCAGGGATGGCCCCCATGGCCACCAGCACTGTGGGGCCCTGTCCCCAGGCCCTTCTGGGAGGGGAGAGGAGGCTTTGATCCAGGGTCAAGCCGATGCCCAGAGCACCATGCGGGATGCTCCTCAGGGCAGGGAGGACTCCTGCCTGCAGCCCGACACTCAGCATTGCTGTTCAGCACCATCAATAAAGGAGGGAAAGAGCCTCCAAACTGACTAGCAGCGAGTAGGGCAGTGGCAGCAGCAGGCACCAGACCTCTACTCTTCACAGTCAACTGCAGGCGACTGACACCCCCCTGCTGCAGCACGCCTTGGCATCACTGTGATGGTGACACTGCACACACGACAAGGTTCTCAGCCGTCGAAGCTTCCTCACTCACTTCTTTTTCAGATTAATAAACTTTCACCTCTTTGCAACCTGCCATTCTTTACTGACAAGCACCAACCAACATAATCAAGAAAAGTACAGCTTCAAACTAATTCATGACTGAGTTAATCACAGAATCATAGAATTGTCAGGGTTGGAAGGGACCTTAAAGATCATCTAGTTCCAACCCCCTGCCATGGGCAGGGACACCTCCCACTAGATCAGGTTGCTCAGAGCCCCATCCAACCTGGCCTTAAAAACTTCCAGGGATGGGGCTTCCACCACCTCTCTGGGCAACCTGTGCCAGTGTCTCACCACCCTCATGGTGAAGAACTTCTTCCTAACGTCCAGTCTGAATCATCCCATCTCTAGTTTTAATCCATTACCTCTAGTCCTACCGTTACCCGACATCCTAAAAAGTCCCTCACCAGCTTTCTTGTAGGCCCCCTTAAGATACTGGTAGGCCACTATAAGGTCTCCCCGGAGCCTTCTTTTCTCCAGACTGAACAACCCCAACTCTCTGTCTGTCCTCAAAGGAGAGGTGCTCCAGCCCTCAGATCATCCTCGTGGCCCTTCTCTAGACACATTCCAGCACATCCATATCTTTCTTGTAGTAGGGGCTCCAGAACTGGACGCAGTACTCCAGGTGGGGTCTCACAAGAGTGGAGTAGAGGGGGAGAATCACCTCCCCTGATAAAGTTGGGAAGAAGCATCTTTTTGGCAAAGATTTAGCTTTTTCAATAAAAAAATTAAAGAAGATCCTGATTTCAGTTCCTCCAAGGAAATTTTAAAAAATAAACCTTTCTTGCCTTAAAACTTTTCTTCTGTCTCTTGCAGGTTAACATTGATGTGCCTCTTTATCTTGGCACTTACATTTATGAAATTTGGGGTATTTTTTAAAAGTGAATGCAAAGCGGAAGCACAGACCTGGCAGCCCCAGGAGCTATCTGGTCTCTGGGAGAACACTGCTATGGGATCCTTCCTAGGGATCTACGGAGTTTGTTGAAACATTTTCCATAGTGTTTCATGGAGTTAAAGTAATAAAAATGAAACCTGTTTTAAAAACCACCAGATTTGCTAGAAAGCCTGTTCCAGCCCCAGGCTGGTAACTACTGGCCAGTCAGCCTTACCTCCATGCCCAGTAAGATCATGGAGTAGACACGTCGAAACATATGGATGACAGAAGGTGAGGAGAGACAGCCAACATGGCTTCACCAAGACCACGACTAAGCTCGTGGGCTTCTACGATGGAGGGACTGCATCAGTGGACAAAGGAAGAGCTACAGATGTCACCTATCTAGACTTCTGTAAGGCCTTTGACTTGGTCCCCCACAATTTTCTTCTTATTTGGAGAGATATGGGTTTGGTGAGTGGACTATAGGTGGATAAGGAATGGGGTGGATGGCCACATCCGGAGAGTTGCAGTCAATGGCTCAATGTCCAAGCGGAAACCTGTAAGGAGTAGTGTCCCTCAAGGGTCTGTACTGGGACCAATACTATTTCATATCTCCATCAGCGACACAGACAGTGGGATCAAGGGCACCCTCAGCAACTTTGCAGGTGACACCGAGCTGAGTGGGGCAATCGATGCACTGCAGGGAAGGGGCGGCATCCAGAGGGACCTGGACAGGCTGGAGGAGTGGGGTCCCTATGAGCCTCATCAAGTTCAACCAGGACAAGTGCAGGGTCCTGCACCTGGGTCAGGGCAATCCCCAGTACCAGCACAGACTGGGCGGTGGGAGGGAGAGCAGCCTTGTAGAGAAGGACTTTCCAGCAGAAGTTCCATCCACCAGAATAGATTTGGGACATCAACGACCTCTATGCAGTCCTTCAGTTCCCAAAGGCTGATGTTCCTTCTTGGAAACAGAGCTCAGAGTCTGATGATGCAGTCTGATGAAGATAAGTAAAACAAGAAGAAAAAATGAGACGCTCGGTTTGCAAGAAGCTGACTCAACCCCTTCCTCATTTTCCAGAATTTTTTCCAACTCTGATCAATACAACCAATTGCAGCAGGTATGGCAGAACGGGGGAGCATGCAAGAGGGGTGGGCAGGAGAGAGCTGCGCAACCACCGCCCCAAGCAGAGCTGGGATTGTCCCTTCCACACAGAAGCAACACAAGGAGCTCCATCTGCTTGCCAAGCTGCAGAAATAGGACACGGCAATGCCGTCCATCTGCCTTCGCCAGGAGCGAGGGCACAGGAGACATTCATTACCACCGTGAGGGGCCAGCAGCCCTGGGATTTTTAACTTCCAGTGTGCTATGACGGACAGATCCTGCTCAAGATGCAGCAAGAAGCAATGCTGCCAGGGTCCAATGTCACTGCAAAATGTCAGAAGGCTCCTACACAGGAGCAGAACAGAAATGATGCACAGAAGGGTCTGATATGCTCTTACGGATCCTCTGGGACTAAATGTGCTCCCCAAAACGCCTCGTCTGTACCATCTGGCTGTGTCTGAGGTGATCTGCAACAGACTAAAATTGTAGCTTTTGACTTTTTAAGTCACTAAAAAAGGAAGCAAGTGAGGTGTTTAACTGATGTTTCTATTACATATTATTAGCTAATTAAAAGCTGGCACTCAGTAGTGTTGGTGGGACTGCTCTTATAAAATACCCTTTTATATTAGCGGTGATAGATGCTGTTTCACCCCTCCTGGAAACCCAGCGTGCTCCTGGTCCAGCCAGGCAAAGGTGCTGAGCTGGAGGCACCGAGAAGTGTGGAGTCCGAGTCCACTGTCCAGGCCCTGGGAGTTCTGCACCAACAACTGGGCTCACAACGATGGAGCGGCCACAGGCAGCCTCGCAGCCCGGAGCTCAGTGTGCAGAGCCCTTTCGCAGCCTGTCGCTAAGCTGAGCTCATCTCAGGATGAAGGGAGAGCAGTGCTATGCATTAACTGCTCCTCCTGCAGCCAGGCTTGTTGATTACTTATAAACCAGCAGCACAAATGATGGGATCAGTTTGCTTGCAACAAAGCATTTTGGTTTGGTGATGAACCTGTGCAAAAGGCAGAGACAGTGCAGTGCAGTGCCTTGTTCCAGTTTCTCTTTTTTTTTTGGAGAAAGCGTTGGGAGTTCATTTGGTTTTCCAATTACTCACACTGAAAGAGCAATTTGCAGCTGATGATGAAGAGCCAGGGACGAAGGGGAGCCATGCAAGTGCTGTAACTCCGCCTGGTCGTTCATGTGAGCTCAAATCCAACTTGTGCAACAGCACATCCTCCCAGATGCACACCCGTCCTGCCTGCAGCGGGCTCCTGGGGCTGCCAGCCACCACAGCCATGGAAGGAACGGTTTGCATTCAGCAGCAAACCTAGTGGGACCCACAGCTTGCCCCCGGCATCCCCAGCCCGTCACATCCCGTGCTGGTACTCCAGCTTACAGCTCCACCAGAGCCGCTGTTTGGAAAGCGGGAGGTCGTGGAGCTGACAGGAAAAATCAAGCACCAATATCTCAAAAAAAAGGGAGTTTATGACATCTTTTAATTAATTTTTCAGCAATAATTACGTACCCTGCATGACAGTGCAAGCTGGAGAGCGTAGTTCTGTTTGTACAGCAATGAGGTCCCACTAAAACACGTCTTAAAGGCAGCTACAGCCCTGATGAAAGCACAGTAGCTTTGCACAGGACACACCTGGTGGGCCCTGGGGACTTACCCCATCCCACAATGGACCTGCCCTCATGAGGGGCATCCAGTTAAGACAGCAACATTTATGTGAACCAACAGGTTTGGCTGGCTGCTCCCACCAGCTGCGAATGTCAGAGATCTCTGGGTGGTTTATAGCATCACCTGCAAGGTTTTGGGGCACCCACCTCTCTGGGAGCAACCAGCCGGCTGATGAACAAATCGCTTCTTCCCTTTCCACAGCCTCCTCCCATGTTCTTCGCAGTGCCCCATCCTCCCCCATGGCTCTCCTCCAAGCCCCTTCATCCACCCCCCCATTTGCTCCACGGTGACACTAAACACCATTGTGAGCTGCGCCCTGTCCCTGTGCCGCCCGCTGCCATCCCGCTCAGGGCCACAGGCAAAGCCTGGAGCTGCGGGACAGTGTGGGGCGCCGGGGGACAGCAGTGCCGGGGCTCACGGGGAGCAGAGCTAGCCCAGCCCTCCCGCGGGCATGCAGGAGGCAGAGGTACCAACTAAAGCCGCTCACGTCCATTTTTACATTAATTATCTTACCCTTCTTTAATTCTCTTGATTGAATTCCACTTCAAATACTCCATTATTTTGCCCAGAAGCAAGGTCAGGTTAATCAGTCAATAATTACCCAGCTCATTCCCTCTCTCTTTCTTTAAAAAATTGACTCTGTGTTACCTCCCAGGCTCCTGATGCCCATCAGGTATGTGGAGACTTATTGGAAATCAACACTAATGGCAGAAGCACCGTCTTACTCAGCTCTTGGAATACTTCCCGATCGATAACCTCAGGTAGATTGGATCCAGCAGTGTCTATTTTTGGTACTAACTGTTTAGAAACAACCTGAATTACTGTTGGAACGTAAGAATTTAATCATCGTAAGATATATCACGTGCTTTCTCAAACACTCAAAAAAAGCATTTCCCATATGCTTCTGTCATTTCTGCATTATTCTCCCTTTTTCCATTATTAATGCACCAAAACAGCTGAGAGGTTTCTGCTCTTCTTTAAGCACGTCACAAAAAAATTCAGATGGTCCTTCAGGCTGGTGCTTGCTGGGTTTCCCAGCTCCCCAAAACACCCAGCTCCAGTTTGTGTGCCACTGGGAGAGGATGGGAAAATATTCTCCTCCTCCCCACTACGTATGGGAAAATGGAGATGAACGTAAACCAATGTCAATTAAAACTCCAAAAATAGGAGTTGCAGAAAAGTGGTAAGAAATGCAAAAGGATGCAGTGAGAATATAGTGCTTTAAATTTATTCTGTGTGCACATGACATAAAGGAGCAAGTCACGATCACCTGCACCAAAGCTTCTCACTTTTCATCTTGTACTTGGTTCTCCTTTATGAGCTGAGACAAAAGGGGACTGAGGCTCTTCGGCGCGGGTATGGCACATCTGCACGACGTGAAGATTTGCTTCTCATTTCTACCAAACTCCAAGCTGTTGCACGGACACCCAGCCAGCCCCAGTGCTGAGACCTGAACACAAGCACCGCTGGTGCACAGGGGGTCCTTCCCCCCCAGGCTGTGACAAAGGTATTTCACATTCCAGCAATACAAATCTTTCTTCTAGGTCTGAGTACCACAAATTAGGCTGAATTTGGAATCACAAAAGAGCAACTGCAATTCCCTGGTCTTGTAACAGAGGTGTCTGGGACAATGAAAAAAATTCCTTTTTGTCCTGTGCTTTAATCATAGGATCGTGGACTCACAAAGGGGTTTGGGTTGGAAGGGACCTTGAAGCCCACCCAGTGCCACCCCCTGCCCTGGGCAGGGACACCTCCCACCAGCCCAGGTTGCTCCAAGCCCCGTCCAGCCTGGCCTTGAACCCCTCCAGGGACGGGGCAGCCACAGCTTCTCTGGGCAACCTGGGCCAGGGGCTCACCCCCCTCATGGTACAACGTTTCTTCCTTATGTCCAACCTAACCCCCTCCTCGTTCAGTTCAAAACCGCTGCCCCTTGTCCTGTCACTGCAGGCCCTGGTCAAAAGTCTCTCTCCCTCTTGCCTAGAAGCCCCTTTAAGTAGTGAGCGGTGGCAGGAAGGTCTCCCCGGAGCCGTCTCTTCTCCAGGCTGCACAACCCCAACTCTCTCAGCCTTTCTCCACCGCAGAGGTGTTCCAGCCCTCGGACCATGTTGGTGGGCTCCTGTGGAGCGTCTCTCCCAGGTCGATGCCTGGCTTGTGCTGGGGACCCCAGAGCTGGAGGCTCCCGGGGGGTGTGAGGAGAGCGGAGCAGAGGGGGAGCATCCCCTCCCTCGCCCTGCTGGCCACGCTGCTGGGGATGCAGCCCAGGAGACGCTGGGCTTTCTGGGCTGCAAGTGCACGTTGCCGGCTGATGTCCCATTTGTCACCCACCAGTATCTCCCAGTCCTTCTCTGCAGGGTGCTCTCCATCCATCCATCCATCCGTCCATCCGTCCGTCCATCCCCCCATCCCCCAGTCTGTGCTGGTACTGGGGAATGCCCTCACCCAGGTGCAGGACCCTGCACTTGGCCTAGTTGAACTTCATGAGGTTCACATGCCTTTGTAACTTTATCCCTAGCACTCCAGCTGTACGCTAAAGCACTTTGGCCCATCCTTCCAGTTTTATCCTCACCTCCTTCGGGAAACTGGCTTTGAACCTCGCTCAGGCAAGCTGCCTCCTGCGATGAGTGCTGACCTGGACATGCTCTCCACTACCCCAGCACCCCATCCCACACTGCTTTCTCCCCAGGCCACGAACAGCACTCATTTACCTCACCCTTTTCTAGAAGGCTGAATGCAATGCCAGGTGAATCAAACTGGGTTAAAAAAAATAAAAATAAAAATAAAATAGTTCTGGACCTCTCCAAATCCCAGAGCCCAGAGTAGGAGTCAGAGCTCTGGAGGGCCACCGGCCATCCCAGGCCACCTCAGATGGCACTCTACACAACAGCATGACCATACATGCCGCAAGCCTACATCAGGACCTACACTGGACATCTCCTCTGGCCTGTCTGGTGGACCAGTCCCCTTGGGCAGGGGCAGGAAAAGCTTTGCTGGGAGCAGATGGCTTCCCTGGAGAAGGTCCCACAGGTCCACCAATGCAGCCCACTTCTGCATGACCCACTATGGGCCCAGCAGTTATTTGACCCAGGACACACCACGAGTCTTCCCCAAAGCAGATGTACCCCGAATGCCATATTTAAATTGTAGAGGATGAGAGAGTGAGTCCAAACTGCGCCAATGAGGAGCCCTGGCCACTGAGCAGACCAAAGGGCAGTGGACACGTAGGGCCTGACTGAGGAACTGGCTCCACAGGAGGACGGAAGTGCTTCACTCCATGCACAAGGTGATGCAGATCACCTACGGTGACCCCATTTGGACAGAGAGAAACAAGGCTTAGTGCAGAAAGGCAGCCAGCCAGGGAATTGTGGAAAGGTTATTTTTAGAGTTGTACATTTCCATGATAAAGACCAAGTATCACCTCTAGCTACAAAGAAATCTTTTCAAGCACTAGTGGAAAAAAATAACCTGAAGAAGTTCTACAACCCGGAGCTTCAGCTGTAAGAGAGTGCTCTTCAAGACAGTTATTCCGTACCCAAAGCAGCATCTGCAAAATAAAGCCCCAGAAAGCACTCACTGAAGAGTTCAGACACCTCTGCTGCCCAATCCAGCATTTCTTTCTTTAAAAATATGGCCTGATTTATATTTTCAAACACGGGCCGAAGTGCAGGGTTGTGACTGTTCACTCAACTCCTGCTTGGATTTTGGCTAACACGCCCCGTCCAGCCTGGCCTTGAACCCCTCCAGGGATGGGGCAGCCACAGATTATCTGGGCAACCTGGGCCAGGGGCTCACCCCCCTCATGGTACAACGTTTCTTCCCTATGTCCAACTTAAATTTTGCAAGGTCGCTGGCGAGTACATCAGCAGCCTTTGATGGGTCCTGCCACCATCGCCCAGCTCTCCCCAGCATCTCCCCATCAACCAGCCCCTCCAACCCTCCAGGCGCTGCTGCTTGTCAGTTCTTCCTGGCCTCCTCCCACCCTCGCTGGCCGAGCCAGCAGAGCCCCGGCAGCCGGCAGCCCTGGGCAGCACCGACCGCAGCATGCCATGGCAGGCAGTGCCGACGTGCTCCCCAGCACACTCGCTCCAGCATCCCACTCCTCCCCAGCACAGCGTCAGCCACCAGCGTCACCGACGTGTCACCAGCCGCCTTTTCCACGGCTCTTGTTAATTCATCAGAGGGGAAATCTCCTCTCCGATGGAGGAGGAACAGGGAATCCCAAAAGCAAGGGGACCACCGTGACCAGCAGATCTTGCTTGCTCCCTGCTTCACTGCTCCAAACTTCCCGCACTGTCCTTGCTCAGTGCCCCTCAGAGAAGGGCAGGTTAGCCTTAAATGCTCAAAATGAAAATGGAAATACTGGTAGGAAGGGAAGAAAACCAACTTGTCTTTAACAAGGGAGATGAAAAAACACAGTTTGAGTGAACAGAAAATAACAGAGACCCTACAAAATCACTGGAAAAGAATGCAAGGGTGCATTTGGGCAGAACAGAAAGGAAGGGGAAAATAGGACAGATGCAGGTCTGGGATTGCACAGACCAATGGCCAAGTACTCGTTCCCCCTCCTCAGCTCTTGCATAGGAAATATTGTGTACTGTCTCACGGTGGCACCCACACTTCCTCCTCACCCCTTCCCTCCTGGCCCCACATCTCAGCAGCCTCCTCCCAAAGCCCTCCCCTGCCATTTGGACTCGTCTTGCTCCCCCCATCCATCTCCCTTAATTACGGCTTCCCCAGCCTTTCCCTCTCTTTGTGCTGGAATTCACCCTTCCCGGCCAGTTCACCCTCCAAATTCCTTTCTTCGCTGGGATGTGCAGTCTCCATTCACAGCACTGCTCACTCTTAGCTAATTACCAAGACCAGACAGCAGGCTCTGCCCTGCCAGCCTTCACGCTTTGTCCCAGGCATCTGCAGTTGGCAGCTGGCTGGTCAACCACTACTACCTGCCTCATCATTTGCACACTTAAAAAATCTCAAAATTTAACTACTGCACAAGAGATGCTGTCTGCAGGCACTTGCAGCCCCTGCTGCACCTCCCTGCTGCCAGGCAGCGGGGCAATCCCATGCTTCTGGCAGAAGGTCCTCGTGCAAGAGCATTGCCCCAGGCTCATCCTCCCCAGGACCTCAGCAACCCACCATGGCCATGGGAGCCCTTCTCCTCCCCAGCCTGCCTGAAAAGGATGCCCCTCCCCCTGCAGGGTGGTAATTCTACCTTTTAGACAGCAGGTTTTGTATTCCCTGGGGGGAGGCTCCTTCTGGAAATCTCATACTGGGGCATCTTCTAAAGGTCTGTGGGCAGCCTAGGTCACAAGACGTGGCTGTGTCCCCCACTCTGTACGCTCACCTCCTCACCAAACCCTATCAGACAGAGGCTTTTCCCCATCAACTGCCTTTTCCCAAGTTATCCTGCCCCACATTTCTGGTCCCTTGATCCAAACCCAAAGCACTTACATGCAGGCATGGGGCTGCCCTGTGCACAAAACGCACAGCCCTTGTCCACACTTTGCACCAAGACACGCATGCAGTTCCGCTGCGGCTCTCAAAGGGCCAGCAACATTTTCCTCCAACAGTGCAAAGCCCAACTCTAACTCTCAGTAAACAACAGTTTTAATACGCACAGGTGACGGTCAGGAATGACAGCAGAGACCTCCAGCTGTTGCAGATGTGAAAAGTGCAGCACAGCTGCTGAGCACATGGCAGTGGGGTGGATCTAATACAGCTCAGAAGCAAAATTATGTCCAGGACAGGTGAAGGTTTTAATCAAAGCAAAATGTGCAAGGAAGAAAAAGCAGCAAGGAGAGCGTATCTTTGGTTTTCCTGCAGTTTGCAGCAGCTGGGGGCTAGGCAGGGATGCACTGGTAATCCCACCCACACCGCCAGGCTGCATACAGGGACCAGATGATTAAATATTCAGAGGCGGATTGGGGAAAAATGATGAATGAGTCCCACACGGGGGCCAATCGTGGGTCGAGTTCGATTCAGTATTTTCATTAAGAGGTTGCAGGCTGGAGGAAAATCCACTCGCTGGCTTGCAGAGGGGTCACAGAAGAGCTGTGATTGCTTCACCTATCTGATTTAAAGACACACTTGATTAATGACAAAACCAGGCTAAAAATCAATTATAGAGATACTGAAAAAGGACAAGTCTCAGCTGGTTCCCAAGGAGAGCAATAATCTAATGGCCTAAACTCCAGGAGCTTGTATCAACGCTGGAAGCAGGTTACATGAAAGCCAGCAAGGAAGGCAGCAGCTGATGGCAGGACAATACATGTGTGGATCAAAGGCATTTTTTTCTTGGAAACAGTGAATCTGAGCAGGACTCAGGTAGACAACTGCCTCTCCAAGCTCAACGCAGCACCATGTTGGGGATGGGCAGTGCAGGCAGAAGCGGGCTGTGATCCCACCTCTGAACACAGCACTGACCCCATGTCCCAACAGTGCTTCCACGTTTCCCAGACGAGGATGTGCCACAGAGGTTGCAAAGCAGGATTTCATGCACGGGAGGTCTGGAGATGCCGCCTGATCACTGCATGCAAGTGCTGGCCCATGCAAAAGCTGCCCACACACAGAGCAGTCTGAATGCTACCTAATCTCAGCAAAAGATCTAGTTAATCCAATTTTCTGGAAGTAGTTGGTGTCCAGTAATCCTTGGCTTGCCTGCTTCTTGCAATCTGTGGATAGTTAATCCCCTGTTCAGTCCTCTCCTTCTGGGGTAAAGGGATGATCAGGATTTCCCATACCAGCCTCGGCCAGCACTGCCAGCCTGGTGCTGGGACAGGGACCACACTCAAATGCTGTGTTGCAGAAGATACAACACCTGTGTGCCATGGTCAGGGAGGGATATGCTTAACAGAACAAGAGGAAATGGCCTCAAGTTGTGCCAGGGGATATTTAGATTGGATATCAGGAAAGATTTCTACACCAAAAGTGTTATCACACATTGGAACAGGCTGCCCAGGGAAGTGGTGGAATCGTCATCCCTGAAAGTATTTAAAAGTCGGGCAGACGTGGTGCTGAGGGACATGGGGTAGTGATGATTTTTGTCAGTGCTGGGTTGATGATTGGACTCGATGATCTGAAAGGTCCCTTCCAACCTCGACAATTCTATGATTCTATGATTCTACCTCAGTAACTAATAATTCTCTCCAAAATTCTTCTGAAGACCAGACGCTAACCATCACTGGACATGGTCCACTTGATAATGAAGATTTGTGTCATAGAATCATGGAATCATTCAGGTTGGAAAAGACCCTTGGGATCATCGAGTCCAACCATCAATCCCATTCTACAAAGTTCTCCCCTACACCACATCCCCCAACACCACATCTAAACGACTCTTAAACACATTCAGGGGTGGTGACTCCACCACCTCCCTGGGCAGCCTATTCCAGTGTCTGACCACTCTTTCTGGGAAGAATTTTTTCCTAATGTCCAGTCTAAACCTACCCTGTTGCAGCTTGAAGCCATTCCCTCTTGTTCTATCGCTAATTACCTGGGAGAAGAGACCAGCACCAACATCTCTACAATGCCCTTCCTCAAACTAAACAGTCCCAGCTCCTTCAATCGCTCCTCATCAGATTTATTCTCCAGGCCCTTCCCCAGCTTCGTTGCCCTCCTCTGCACTCGCTCCAGCACCTCGAGATCTCTCTCGTATTGAGCTGCCCAAAACTGGACACAATACTCAAGGTGTGGCCTCACCAGTGCTGGGTACAGGGGGACAATCACCTCCCTGCTTCTGCTGGTCACACTATTTCTAATACAAGCCAGGATGCCATTGGCTTTCTTGGCCACCTGGGCACGCTGCTGGCTCATGTTCAGCCGCTTGTCAATGAGAACCCCCAGGCCCTTTTCTGCCCGGCAGCTCTCCAGCCACACCGCCCCAGGCCTGTAGCGCTGCAGGGGGTTGTTGTGGCCCAAGTGCAGGACCTGGCACTTGGCCTTGTTGAAGCTCATTCCATCAGCGTTGGCCCATCGATCCAATCTATCAAGTCTCTGATCCAAATCTCACATGCTCTGGACCAAACTAAGCACCAAATCTGCACTTGGAACATTAGTAACCTCCACTAATCAGGGCCTCATCTCTTTCATGGAGGACACATCACCCGACCAACTTCTTTGGCATGGAAGGATTTCAGTCTTTCATGCTTTTGACCTACCACTGTCTCCAGAGGTGGAGCAGAGTCCCTGCCAACCTCAACCACCCTGTGGTTCTGTAAGGAAAGGGTTTTTTACTGTGATGGTGACTGATCACAGGTCACACAGAGATGCTACTGAATCTTCATCCTTGGAGATATTAAAATACTATCTGGACATGGTTTTGGGCAACCTGCTTTAGGTGACTCAGCTTGAGCAGGAGTGTTGGACCAGGTCACCGCCAGAGGTCCCTTCCTACCTCAACCTATCTGTGATTCTGTGAAAATAAGGAGCTGCAGTGCCCTGTGATGACCAGACAAGAGAAGCTGTTGTGCTGTGTTTCATGAAACTTGCGAAAAGCAGCCATGCCACAGGAGTGTTACCCGGCTGCAGAGCATCACCAGTTCCCATGCAGCACTACCCAGGCTGGACCCTGGGCTGGGGGACAAGGCGGGGCAAGGGGGACAGCCTGCACCTTGCTGGACACATGCAGGGAAACTTCCTCATCTGGAGACCAGCTGAAGCAGATGGGAGGGGGACCCAACAAAGCCAAGAGACAGCATTAACAGTAGAGATTGTTCAAGAACAAGAGAAAATGCCTTACAGAAGGAGAATCCAGAGCCCAAGAGATGATTGTCTGTGTTACAATCTGCTATCGCAGAACCACAGAATCACAGAATGGTCACGGTTGGAAGGGACCTCTGGAGATCATCTAGACCAACCCCCTGCCAGAGCAGGGTCACCCAGAGCAGGTGGCACAGGAACGCATCCAGGCAGGGTTGGAATGTCTCCAGAGACGGAGACTCCACCACCTCTCTGGGCAGCCTGTGCCAGGGCTCTGCCACCCTCACAGCAAAGAAGTTCCTCCTCATGTTTAGGTGGAACTTCCTGTGCTCAAGTTTGTGCCCGTTACCCCCTGTCCTGTCGCTGGGCACCACTGAGAAGAGCCTGGCCCCATCCTCCTGACACCCCCCTTTCAGTGTTTATAAGCGTTGATAAGATCCCCCCTCGGTCGTCTTTTTTCCAGACTGAAGAGACCCAAATCCCTCAGCCTTTCTTCATCAGAGAGGTGTTCCAGTCCCCTCAGCATCTTGGTAGCCCTTTGCTGTCCCCTCTCCAGCAGTTCCCCATCCTTCTGGAACCGGGGAGCCCAGAACTGGACACAACGCTCCAGATGTGGCCTCCCCAGGGCAGAGCAGAGGGGGAGGATGACCTCCCTCCACCTGCTGGCAATGCTCCTCTATCACCTTACAAGGAGGAAATGCTGAAAATTGAAGAGTTGCTTAGTCTTCACCATGTCTTTATATCAAGACCTTGATCTTCTGGACCACCTCCTTTGTCAAACTTAAGTTACTGAGTTCAGTGGAGGGAGAAGCAGGACAAAGACCACGGCACATGGGTGCCCAGGCAGCACCGCAGTCCTGCCTGCCCCTGCCCCATTTGGTCAGAGAGCCCAGCCAACCCCCCCAGGGCTGGCTAAACCACCTGACTGCCTTTTTCTCTGCATGTCCTGCAACACAAGATGATCTTCATCTCCTTCCCCGGCCAGCCTGCACACCACTGGAATAAGGAACAACCAGCAATACGCAGTAGCATCATGCTCGACACGGATGCAGTGTCACCAATCCCGCAGCGCTCTGTGGCCCGCCGGCTCCGAAGAGGTGAATCTCCATCATGTTTTTTGGCAAAAAATTCCAGCAGTTTCACACCAAAAACACTATACAGAGCAGTAACAGTTAAGGTCGGCACTGCCTTTCAGTATCAATTACACAGGCAAACACTGGAATCGAGAGCAGTTCCCCTTCTGGCACACCCAATATCTCATCTGGGGTAAGCCCATTTCCTCTTATCATTAATTATTACACATTAGAAGCCTGCAAAGTTTTAATAGCTAATTCCAAAGCTCTTCCTAGTTGTTTCAGCATCTCCTTCCTGCCAATGAATGGTAGGACCTTCTGCCCCAACACCACAGAAGACGCTGTGTGGCAAACAAAGCCCCCAGCCCCCGGGACGGGTGGTCCTGCAGCCCGACAGCATGGAGAGACGGGGGCCCAGAGCCTTCCCCACTGCCAGTGCTTTCCCCGAACAGACCCAAGTGCAAGGCTGGGCGGCGCAGGAGGGGAGGACACGGTCCACAGCAGTGGCCCTCCCTCTGCCAGCAAGGGTGGACAGCTTTGCAGCAGCTTTATGCAGTGCTTTCCCAGTGCTTGCTCCAAGCCATGCTCTAACGCCGTTTTAACGAGCCCTCAGCGTGTGCCACATCCCCACGCGACCGCGGAGGGCACCGGCCCCGACTGCACACCAGGCGGTGGTTTGTCATCACTGTGACCACACTTTGCCTGCTCGCTCTTGATATTTCAATAGCTTCTGCAGGAGCTGTTTTTGTCCGCCTGCCACGCGGTCCTTGCCGAGGGCAGGGTTCCTCCACGGGCAGCAAGAGGAAGGGGGAGGTGAGGGGGGGATGCAGGAGCCAAAGCCCCTGGATGGATGCTTGTGGCAGCAGTGGATGGCACAGGTGACCATCGCTGCCAGCAGGCTTGTCCCGTGGCCAACCTGCACTGCTTCCCAGCTGCACAGGCTGCTCGAGATGAGGGCAGATTGGCTTCCAGGCTGCCCTAGGCTAGAGGCTTGGTAACCCCCCCAGTGCTGTCCTGAAGGAGGACGTGGAGCCACCCCAGGCGTGGAAACCAACCTCCCCCAGCCCCACTCCTACCGCTGCTGTCAGCAGCAGCACCCTGCATGTCCCAGCATGGGTGGGCAGAGGGTGAGCCTGTGCCGGAGCAGGAGCAGCTCAGCAGAAAGCCAAGGAGCCTGCAGAGCCTGGCCCTTTGGAGGATCAGGGTAGAGAGCACGTCTCACTACAAGGAACAGAGCGTGGGGGCAACAGCTCAGGGTTGGCAGCCAGCAACAGGCTGGTGTGCTCCACCTCTTCTGGACACGTTTTTGCCTGTATGCAAAGTGGGATGGATTTTGCATTTGCATTCATTCAGTAATGTCAATTATGACCCCCAGGCACATGTAATGAAGGAGAGGTTTCCAAGCCTCAGGTCCCACCAAGACAGAATCGCTGACTAAAACTCCAGGTCACCCTTTAAACAGACTTGGACAGTTCAGAAGTTAGTGCCTTCATGTAACTTAATTTGGTCTCTTACCGAATTCAAAGTTTGGAAATAGGAAGAGGTTACTGCCTGAATACCAACCCAAGCGTCAATGGTCCTCTTGCTAGAAACGGAGCAAGGTGGGCTTGTGCCTCAGCACCAGCGCTCCCCACTGCCAGGGGTGCCGAAGCAGCCGTCTGCAAGAAGACACCACCAGGGGGTCACAAGAGCCCATTTCCATCACGAGAATCTGGATTTTTCACATAACAAATTACTTTAATCACAAAAATATGGACTTCTTTCCATTCCTTCTGTAGCTCACAACCCGCGAGCTGATGGGATGGCATCCCCAGACACTCCGTCCATACCAGTCACCACCTTCCCACCAGCAATGTGTTCAGACAAGGGCAGAGGCTAGTCCCAATGGGAAGTTAACTACTAGTTTCTTCGCTTTAGGCTGCTGAAAAAAGCAGCTCAGAGCTTCTCTAGTGAGAAAGCAGAAGTTCTCCAGGGTTCGGATGCTGGAAGCAACACTCTGCTCAGAGCTGGTACAGAGGTGGGTCCACTGTGGAAATGGAGCTATGATGGCATATGCTGACGACTCCTTTTAGATAGCATTTTTTCAAGCAAAACTGAACAACAGGACAAACAAAAATTAATAGGATTGAGGGTTTACATATCACTTCATTTCAGTTGCAATTAAGAGCAAAAATTATGCATCCTTCCACAGCTAAATCTTGAGAGCAGCTCCAGTTGACATGGCTCCACCACTGCAGAAGTGGAACTGTTAAGCAGGATCTTCTTAAAACTCAGAGGAAAATAAGGTGGGTGACGTTCTGCTTACGTTCTTTAAATTGCTTTCCCACCAGGCTACTCTCTGTAGCACGATAAACTATTAAAAGCCCTTGCAGTACTCTCAAGGCACAGAATTATCTTCCAGATTGGGAGCTCCAGGTTCCTTTTGGTCATGGTGAGATATATAATCCATACATTGTGCCATTACCCACTCTAAGCACCGTCTCTGCAAGAGCCCAGATGGATGCCAAGAATAAAGCGCTTCTTATAGCTGTAGCATTTTTAAGAGACGTTAACATAAAAGTGTCCTAATTTCTGACTTGGGTTGAACATGCATGAGTCACTCAGTTGCACTCTTCTAAAAGCCTACATCTGTACAGAAAAATCCCAACTTCTCTCTCTCACATACCCAACCTGCTTAGCAAAAAGGGCACTGGACCCTCTATTTTTTTCTTCATGATTCAAAACCTTTAAATTCTCAGTGGAAAAAATGCTACTACACAGATCATTTCCAAACGCTTCGCAATGAGCACTCCTCAGCTTAGGATGCCGCACACATAACGTCATGTCCTACCATCACCACAGGCTGCTGCTTTTACAGGTGGCCCTGGGCTCAGGAGGATCTTGGCCCCAGAAAACTGGGAATCGACACGAGGTTTGAATTGTCTTTCACCAAAAAACAGTAGGTGGGGTGAAAAGAAATGACACAGAGACACCAGTGCTCCTTCCAAGCTGAGGTACAACAGGGAAGATGGTCTCCACCACACAATGACAGGAATGCTGCCTGCATTCGGAGAACAGATTTAGCATCTGGGTCTCTCTGCTGTTCCTCCTATAGAAAGAGGCTGCCTTTCAGGTCTCACCTCTTCTCAAAACCTTCTCACTATGCTAAAAAAGAACAAGAAAGGAAAGGACACGTGGAGGTCACAGCAGCTACAGTTTCTCAATGGCAGCTTTGGCCGACTAAGAGAACTTCGTAACTTCAGCCTCATTTCTTCAATGGAAAAGCTTCAAAGAGAAGACCTGGCTACCTGGGAACAGCAGCACCCTGCAGCTGGAAGAGCAAAGCAGCATCACAGGCTGTTCCAATAAGCCAAAGGCAAAGGGAGCATAGAACAAACCTTCCAGCAAGTCTGCCCTTGCTCTGCTTTTGACCCAGAAACTTTTTAGGAGGAACTTGTGGTTTTCTATCCACGGTAACCACAGAAACAAACCGCACTGTCTTCCCGTCTTTGCTCTAGACAAACGCTAATGCACACTGAGCTGCCCCAACTGCTCTCAGGGCTCCAGAGACTCCTCAAGGGTCAGCTCCTTCTTTAACACAGGTGCTCTTCATCTGAGGCTGAGGATCTCTTTCTGCTGAGCCTTTTCATGATTACGTCTTTTAAGGCAGCATTTAATTTAAGATATTAAAGACCAATAATTCTTTGAAGTGGAAAGTAAGAGCTAAAGATAAAACCAGTGAACTTGAAACCTTTCAACACAACCTGTCCGGTTGTAATAGTCCGACTATTACAATTTTTGAAATATTAATGCAACTCTCAACCTTTTCTTGTTGCGGGAAAAAGCCAAGCAGTATTCAAAGCATCAACCACAGGCACGGAACAAGCGATGGTTTCACATTGCGGCACTAGAGAAAGGCCATAACTGACATAGGCTCAAGTCTGCACATAGGCACATCAGGGTTTGATTATCTTCCACTGAAACTTTCACCAGGAGCTGCTCCCTCGGTGGCTGCGGTTAGAGGGACAGATGAAGAAGTTTCAACACTTGTACCCACCACTTTTGACCAGATCCGAGAGGGAAATGCTTCCAGCAGGCTCAGATTGGGGCCAAGGAGGTGACAGCTATGAGAATGCCAACAGAGATGTCTTTGGGTTGTAGCAAACGGTACACACACCCTCGCACGCACACACGCACACTGAACACCTACTTTGGAGATAGTTTCCATCAAAACAGACTAAAACAACAGCAAGGGCATTCAGATAAACATTTCAGATCTGATCCGTCCCAGACGGGGACAGTAAATGGGTAGGGTGCTCCAAGGGTGAGTCCTCCGCGTGGGGACAGTGGCACATTTTGCCAAGCACACCAACAACCCCCCAAAACTCTGCCACGTGGATCCACCATGGGACAACCTTCTAGCTCCCTGACTCACCAGCGCACTGGGTGGTGGGGAGGAGAGACAGTACAACAGCCAGGTCCGGGCAGCAACTGCTACAGGAAACAGTCAGGTCAGTGCATCTCCTGATGGCCTCCAGCTCTGATCGGGGGGCACGTGGAGAAAACAGAAAGGCTCTAAGGACAACTGGGCACTTACAAAGCCTTCCACAAGCAGGCTACATTTGCACCTGCCCGAAATAGGGAACACCCACGTTTTACCACAGGCACAGAATACCAGCGCTGTTCTCTAAGGCAGAGAGTGAATCTCAGCCTTATCGGCAGATAAGGTAGGGAAATCCCTCGCTATGAAGAAAAAGTGGAATAATGCTAGTTAACGAATAACCAGAATTCTCCCTCATCCTGTGCTCCTCCTTGCAGCTTTCACCTTGTCTGGGATAAGAGGTTTCACTTTGTCCTGGATAAAAGGTTTCTCCTCTTGCTGATGACCAAGTTGTACAACCATCAGCACCGCAGACATCTTGCTCCCATTTCCACAGATTGCCTCCAGGCACTGCCACCAGCACAGCGACACCAGGGAGGTCTTCACCTCCCCTGTTCCTCAGTACCACGCTTGTAAATGGGACAGGAGCTGAATGTCCCTTCCCATGCAGAGTTATTTTAGATGTACAGGTCAAAATGCTACTACCTAAGCACCACTAACAGCCATGACAACCTCTGGCAGTTATCTGAGCAACGAATGATGGATCACTCTTCTTATTAAAAGTGCACAGAGAAGTGGTTCACAAAGGGCTGGAGGCTAGTAGTAAATAATATCTGCTCAAGACGATCTTCAGCTGCACGCACATCAGTATTTACAGATGAATTCTACACCAGCTGATTAATTATTTACCTCAAAGCTAATTAATCATCCATTAACTCTTTGTGAGCTCTTCTACCAGTAGGGTACACTCATGAAGTGACTCAATAAATGCTTCTAACATCTACAGCTTCATAGAATTAAGAAGAAAAATCCTTGATGGGAAAGCCCCAGGCCAGAAATCAGAGGAGGCCACATCCCAGCTGCATTTTATCTTCTTTTCTTGACAATTATTTGGCCTTGTCTGATCCTCCATTACCCGTCACACGGTGCTCACAACAGAGTGCTTCTCCAGACAGCACTTCTTTTTACTCGCAACCAAAGCAGCTCTTTTATTTGAATTTTTGCTAATAATCTGATCACTTGATTAGGAAAACACCATTCTGCTCCACCTCTGTGGGGCCTGGAAGCTCATTAACAGTGCCAGGAGATTGCAAGAAACCTAAACCTATCAAGCCAGCTCTGCAGGCATTAAAAGCAAGCTCAAGATTTATGCTGCCTGTCCTCAGAAGACATTACACTCTAGCTGACCCCCAGAAACTGAGGCAAGATCGGCGGGCAGGTCTCCAGGGCCACAGGAGGAGAAATGCCGCCGTGAGGAAAGCATCAGGGCCATGTACACGCCATGCTCTCTTCCACGAGCCTTCAAACCTAGTGATGCCCGGCTGGAGCCTCTGCAGCCATCCTGCCTGAAACAGGAATAATTTTTCCCATTTCCCCAACAAAATGCAAACTAAAGGCCTCACAGACCCCAAAGGTTTAGGGTTTTTCTGCTGCGATGACACAGTTCATCACCAGTTTGCTTCCCACACGAAATATCTGCATCAGCCTCTGCCAGCAACGCACAGGTTCCCCACTGCTACTTGACTCCATTGATACTAGCGGTTCCTTGTGTCAGAGGAGTTTTCTTTTTTATTACAGCCTTAATTTGTAGGAAATCAGCAGATTTCCTGAATGGTAGAAATACTGTAAGAATAAAAGTCCCCCACTACACGGGGATTCTCCATATTCCAGCCCCTTCGATGCTCACACTCCGACGCCTCTTCTGCAAGTGAGTCCAGACACCCTCGCACCCCACTCCCACGCCCAGGGTCTTTCCCACACACCATTCACCTCAATCCGCTCGTTAAACTGGGACCTCAGACTGGGATCATCTTTAAGGGGACTTGGTGTCCCACCTGTGGCTGACATGTCCCTGATTTGAAGTCTTTGCCTGCCTGCGCTGTAATGTGACACAGCGGCCATGTGGGGCTCAGTCCCAGTCCCCCCCAGTAACATCACCTGCCTGTCTGGACCCAGAACACTCATTTCAGGGTCCTCCGAGCAGTGGGAGTCAGCAGCTGGTCATCTGCTCATCTACAGCTCTGCAGGCTCAGTGCTCAGGGAACTCATGGCCCAATCTCCCACCACAAGAAACAGAGACAAGATAGATGGGGATGTCACCTGGCTATCACCATCACAGCAGTCCCATCACAGGCCCAGCAGTTCTGCAGCTGCTTGAGAAGAAGCCTCCAAGCAAGCCCCCAGCCAAGCCCTATGCAGAGTGACACCCAGGACACACATGACACCCATCTCACATGGGTGCAGCTCTGCCATGAATCACCTCAACAGTGTCCATCCCAAACATGACTCTTCTGGAGCACTTCCACCTGGCACTCCTCTCCTAGGGCACAACTGGCATTGGCAATGAGATCTCACAATGTACCCGAAGTCCGTCCTCATCAACAAGCACCACGAGCCCACTCAGGAAGCAGGGCATCATGGGGAGCCCTGTAAGAACCATGATTTCTACACCCAGGAGCACATAGGGGATGATTTCAAGACCAAACTGAAGCCTGCACTGGTCACACACATCTGGTTGCCACTCACTGGATCCCCACAATTGGAAGTGTTCAAGGTCAGGCTGGAGGGGGCTTTGAGCAAACTACCCCCATGGCAGGATTTGGACTGGATGATCTTTGAAGATCTTTTCCAACCCAAACCACTCTGTGAGCCCATGATTCTGTGGGGAAAGCCAAGCCGCTACAGCCTGCGCTGGGTGGCAGTTGTGCAAGCCAAGGGAGGATCTGCACCCATGTGCACCATGGAGGTGACCATTCAGTTTCACCGCACCCCAGGCAGAGCCCAGCAGAGGGAAAAAGCACCCAGTTACTGGCATGAGGGGCAGAGGACGCTTCTCCCAAAGCAACCAGCCCGCTCCTATCTCTCCCTCGAGTCTCAGGATAACACCCTGTCTGCGACACTGAGCTCACAGCACAGTATCACCTCTCCTCCCCACTCCCTCCACCGCATCCCACAGCCACGAGCTGCAGGGAGGACCCAGCTCATCCCCCCGCTGTGCTGCGACTACCCCCTGCTCCACAGGCACCAGCTCCCTCCTCCCCGGGGGTGGCTCAGCTGAGCTGTGCCCGGCGCAGCTCAGGGATGACTGCTCTCAGCTTGCACTTCATGTCAAAGCTGGCTGCTTCCCTATCAGATATCCAAAGGGCTCACGTGCACAAAACAGCTTCTTTTTCAGACATGTGGCTGAGTCTGGCCCTGTCTTCTTCACACTCTCTCGCCAGATGTTCGTGCTGATCACCACCATGAGCCCAGCAGCTCAGCCAGTTTGCAGTCCACCTTGCTGCCCACTTACCTAACCCGTACTTTGTCAATGGGGATACAACAGGAGACAGCGTCAAAAGTCTTGCTAAGCCAAGACAAATAACACCCACTGCTCTCCCTGCACCCACAGAGCCAGTCGTCTCAGAAACCAGGTTTCTGGTTGGTCAGGCGTGATTTTCCCTTTGTAAACCTGTGCTCCAGATCACCTTCTTGTCCTTCATGTGCCTGGAAATAGTTTCCAGGATTAGTTGCTCCTTCCCAGGTGCCACAAGGAGGCTGACCGGCCTGGAGCTCCCCTGATCCTCCTCCAGACCCTTCCTGAAGACAGGAGGGACATTTGCTTTCCTCCAGTCCTCAGGCACCTCTCTCGTCACCATCAGCTTTCAATGATAATTAGGAGTGGCCTCACAATGACACTGGCCAGCTCCCCCAGCACTGAGGGTGCATCCCATCAGGGACCCCAGATCTTCGCACGTCAATCAGGAAAGTTCCCAAACCTGTTCCTCTTCTACTGAGGGGTCAGTCTTTGTTAATCCAGACTTTCCAAGTGATCTCTGAGGCCCTTCCTGACCTCCTGTGGTTTTGCTTAAGGCCCTCCAATGGGACTGAGTTCCTGCACTGACAACCTTGCCAAGTGAGCAACCATTTCTTATCAAAACCTTTTCAAACATGAACTAATGCCTGTAGCGTACCCAACGCCTCTCCCACTGCTCTCTCCATCACCCGAGCCAGAGAGCATCAGCACTGTCTGGCTGCTGGGAAGACATTTCTTTGCTGCTCGCCCCTGCCCTGGTGCAGGCATCTACCCAGCACAAATGACTTGTTCTCAGAAATATTTCCACTTGGCAAACAATAAATAGAAGTCCCCTGAGTCAGTGACCACCAGCAGACAGTCACCCCCAGCTCCATCACAGCACCCTCCCTCAGGGGACAACAACATATATTTTGAGGACCACTTGATTAATGTAAGATTTTTGCCCCAAAAAATTAAAAAAGTGGGTAGGAAGAAAAGCAACTTTCCAAAATACAGCTCACAGACCACCAAAGGTCCAGACAGCATCCATCCTGCCAAACAGCTCTTCTCCAAGGCGGCCAGCACTATCCTAAGACCCACCCATCCGGGACACCAGCACTGCCCATGGTATCACAGGATGCAGCAGCCCATAGTCCAAGATATCACAAACTCAAACGCAGCCTTTGCCTGAAAACCACTTTTAAGAGCAGACGCCAGCAGGGAAATATGCAGATGCAGCACAAGGGCAGCAGTGAACTCATGGAGAGCAACCTCAGCTCACAGCTCCAGACTCTCCATATGGCTTTGGTGTTAACCCTTGATGCACCACATCAAGGGCTGCTCCCAGAGGTGGAGGAAGCACAGGGAGGAGCAGGGAAAGCCTGGCTTTCAAGAAGTCATCAAGAGAAACTAACTGGAAAAAGAAACCAGTTCCAGGATAGGGTTACTCATCCCTGTGTCCACCAGAAGCAATGTGGGACACTGAGCTCTGGTGCCCATTGGCGGAGAAGAACCAAGAGGGAAGGAAGGATCTGCCAGCTGAGACCTGGATCAAAGCCCTCAGCAGCAAGGAAAAAATAGATAAAACTGAATGAAAGCCCGTAAAAAAAGAAATCCCTCCCAGGCTGAGAGACTGGACAGAGGAAAGGGCTATGCAAGGTTTCTCTTATCTCTGGCTTGCCAGGGATGACCAGACAGCCACCGACCATCACTGTGACTAACACGGTTGCTATTGGGGTGACAGATTAACAACTAATTTCTTTGTCCCTAACAGCCAGCATCTGGAAACATCACATATTCAGGCTGCTGAGTCTGGAATACCAACCCAAACCCCATTTCTAATCTCTCAGGCACAAGCAAGGATTTATGGTAACACCTTCCCAGCCCATGTGTCCTCATGTCACCATCTCCAGTGCAGACTAGTCCAAAGACAGCAAGCCATGGCCAACAGGGAAGGAACTGGAGCATGCTAATGACATAAGTACCTGAAAAGAGAGCCCAGGAATCTACTGATTGCATTAATTGCATTTACGAGCCAGCCATGTTATGCAGAAAGTCTCAGGTGTGAAAAAAAATATTCAGCAGCACCATGTCCCATGAAACCATCCCCAGTCACAGGCCAGGACATCACTGTCAGGAACAGCCCCAGTGGTCTGGGTGCCCCAAAGGAGGGAGGGGGTGTCCAGGGTAGAGACACAGCTGGGGAACACGATCATATCTCCATCCCACCCTGTGCACACAAAGCTCCCAAGCATCTGCGACGCACACCAGTGAGCACCCACTTAGTACAGGCAGGGGATGCAAGCCCTGATAATTAAGCGGCAAATTGCAGGGGAAGAAGCCAAGTTACAGGTCAACGGGATTTTTTTTCTCCTTCTAAATAACCTCTAGCTCATAAGCAGCAACTGTTCCAGGTTGTGGCAGCACCTTTCCGGAGGATATGAGGATATTTCACTTCCCAGTTGCCCACTTCATCAGCCCTGCCCTAACATCTGTGATTTATACCTGCCTGATGAATTAACTTGAAAATACTTCAGGGCCCCTTTCCGGCAGCTCTGATCTAGCTGAAGAAACAAAATCCGGGGTTGGCACCCACAAAATCAGTTGCCCGTGGAGGGGGTGCAACAGCCCAGCCATGCAGCCTGCAGGTACCTTATCTGCAGAGGGCGATTTTTGTTTAAATCTTCAGCTGGAACACTGGGAGGCACTCTGCTGTCCCAGCAGCAGGCAGCGGGAATGGCTTCTCTCCTTGCTACTTTACTGCAGGTGCTTCACCTTGCTGCTTGCTGCAAGCTGGCTGCATGCACGCTGCCAGATGGAGGGCAGGACGCTCGGCACCGGCGCCGGCCCTCTCCCTGCGGCATGGCAGGAGAGCCAGCACTTGGCCACAGTGCTCTGGAAACCCACACGAGCCCTGATGGCTGCAGCACACCTCCTCGCATCCACCACTGCTAGCAAACACAGGCTTGGCCGTGATCTTGCAGGTTCAAACCAGTACAGAAATGAGAGAGACGCTGGCATAGGCAGGACGGCTTCCAGCGCGACTGCTGAATCACAGCTGAAGTGAGCTGGCACTAAAGCAGAGCTCTCACCAGAGGGAAAACCAGAGGTACTTGCAGAAACTGGAACTGGGAAGATATGGGTTTGATGGATGAATAAGGAATGGGGTGGATGGCCACATCCGGAGAGTTGCAGTCAATGGCTCAATGTCCAAGTGGAAACCTGTAAGGAGTGGTGTCCCTCAAGGGTCTGTACTGGGACCAATACTATTTCATATCTCCATCAGCGACACAGACAGTGGGATCAAGGGCACCCTCAGTAAGTTTGCAGGTGACACCGAGCTGAGTGGGGCAATCGATGCACTGCAGGGAAGGGGCAGCATCCAGAGGGACCTGGACAGGCTGGAGGAGTGGGTCCCTATGAGCCTCATCAAGTTCAACCAGGACAAATGCAGGGTCCTGCACCTGGGTCAGGGCAATCCCCAGTACCAGCACAGACTGGGGGATGGATGGATGGATGGATGGATGGATGGATGGATGGATGGATGGATGGATGGATGGATGGAGAGCACCCTGCAGAGAAGGACTGGGAGATACTGGCGGGTGACAAATGAGACATCAGCTGGCAACGTGCACTTGCAGCCCAGAAAGCCCAGCGTCTCCTGGGCTGCATCCCCAGCAGCGTGGCCAGCAGGGCGAGGGAGGGGATGCTCCCCCTCTGCTCCGCTCTCCTCACACCCCCCGGGAGCCTCCAGCTCTGGGATCCCCAGCACAAGCCAGGCATCGACCTGGGAGAGACGCTCCACAGGAGCCCACCAACATGGTCCGAGGGCTGGAACACCTCTGCGGTGGAGAAAGGCTGAGAGAGTTGGGGTTGTGCAGCCTGGAGAAGAGACGGCTCCGGGGAGACCTTCCTGCCACCGCTCACTACTTAAAGGGGCTTCTAGGCAAGAGGGAGAGAGACTTTTGACCAGGGCCTGCAGTGACAGGACAAGGGGCAGCGGTTTTGAACTGAACGAGGAGGGGGTTAGGTCGGACATAAGGAAGAAACGTTGTACCATGAGGGGGGTGAGCCCCTGGCCCAGGTTGCCCAGAGAAGCTGTGGCTGCCCCATCCCTGGAGGGGTTCAAGGCCAGGCTGGACGGGGCTTGGAGCAACCTGGGCTGGTGGGAGGTGTCCCTGCCCAGGGCAGGGGGTGGCACTGGATGATCTCTGAAGGTCCCTTCCAACCCAAACCCCTTTGTGAGTCCACGATCCTATGATTAAAGCACAGGACAAAAAGGAATTATTTCATTGTCCCAGACACCTCTGTTACAAGACCAAGTACTAAACCAGAGAACTGCAATTGCTCATTTGTGATCCCAAATTCTGCCTAGTTTGTGTTATTCAGACATAGAAGAAAGATTTTATGAACTTTCACACCCAGCAGTATGGGGCTGTGGGGACAGGAATGTGGAACGTGCATAGGCACCAGCACAACGAACTTGTTACATGGGAAGGAGTTAAAGGCACACCAGTGTGAATGGCGTGGGGTTTGATGACCAAGGACCACAGCTTTGCCTGGTTTAATGAGCAAGCCACTAATTCATTTTTAAGCCTAAAAGAAGGTTGAGCTTTTAAAAAAGTTCATTGGGTTTACAAGAGAAGGTGTTGGCTGTGGAGGGGCTGCCGGGGTGGCCTTTGTGGGAAGACACCAGGAGCTGCGCCCTCGCTGGGCACAGCCAGTGCCAGCCGGCTCCAAGACAAACCCACCGCTGGCCAAAGCTGAGCCCACCAGTGACGGTGATGGTGCCTCTGTGATAACGTATTTAAGAAAGGATAAAAAACATTGGGCGAACAGCGGCTGTGAGAGGGGAGTGAGAAAACGTGAGAGAAACAGGTCTGCAAACACCAAGGCCAGTGAGGAAGAAGTGGGGGGAGATTCCCCTGCAGCCCCTGGAGAAGACCATGGTGATGCAGATCATCCCCCTGCAGCCCATGGAGGACCCCACGCCAGAGCAGGTGGATGTGCCCTGAAGGAAGCTGTTATCCGACAGAGAGCCCATGCTGGAGCAGGTTATCTCCCGTCTGCAGACTGAAGCCCTGACACCCAAAGCCAGCGCCCACCCCAGCACCCTGCTCTCCCCAGACCTGCAAAGCAACCACCTTCTCTACTATTCCCCCTGAATTCTCTGAGTGAACAGCCTCAGCCCCACCAGGACCTGAGATAAGATGGAGAGAATCCACCTCTACGGTGGGGGAAGAAGGCAGGGGACACACTGGTCCTGGTGTTGGAACATGCATGAAGCCAATCCCTCCGTGCCAGGCCCATATGGCTTCCTCCTACTACTGCATCTCCTGCGCCAACACCTAAAGCTGGGCAGAAGGGAGGGGGACACAAGCCACCCAGTGTGGGCAACCTGGGGAGACAGCAAAGGAGCCTGAGAAGGGGAAACAAAAATAAACCTTAAGTCCTAATCAAGCTTTTGGGCAGCTCCCTGCCAAAAACAATGCCCAGCCTGGGAAATCAGAGGTCACCGTCGTACACAGGAATGTCCCACAGATGCCCAGGCTGCGTGTGTGGCGCGCGGCTGGCAGGGCTGGTGGTGGTCACCGTGTGTCTGTCCATGTACGCCGCGTGGGAGGGCTGATGAACACCTCTGCAGGTGTCCGCACAAGCGGGAGCAGGGCTGGAGAGCAGCCGCTCCCAAAGGCATGAGGAACAGCCCGGATCCACCTGTGGGTGCTCCTGCCAGCACCTCCGATGCCCTCAAAAAACATCAGGCCGCCTCTGCCAATGGAAATGATGAGCCCACGCTGGGCAGGTGGCCAGCTCTGTGCAGGCAGCAGGGCTCTGCTTGCATGGGCTGGAGCTGGCAGCTGCCGGAGCAGCGACTGCTCCATATTGGCAGCTCCCAGGCACTTGCCAGGAGGCAGACCCCTGCCAACCAGCTCTCTGCAGGGCTCCCAATTAACGACAAATGGGCAGCAGTACCCCCTGTGGCGATTAATCATCTTCCTGGGTTGCAGGGAAATCATTATTTCCAACTACTCCTGTGCTGCTGCGGATGCACCCACACGCCAAGGCGGGACGCAGAGCCCAGCAGTGCCAAGGAGCGGGCAGGCAGGCAGCAGTGCTGAGGAGCGGGCAGGCAGGCAGGCAGCAGTGCTGAGGAGCGGGCAGGCAGGCAGCAGTGCTGAGGAGCAGGCAGGCAGGCAGGCAGGAGTGCTGAGGAGCGGGCAGGCAGGCAGGCAGGAGTGCTGAGGAGCGGGCAGGCAGGCAGGCAGGCAGCAGTGCTGAGGAGCGGGCAGGCAGGCAGGCAGGCAGCAGTGCTGAGGAGCAGGCAGGCAGGCAGGCAGGCAGCAGTGCTGAGGAGCAGGCAGGCAGGCAGGCAGCAGTGCTGAGGAGCAGGCAGGCAGGCAGCAGTGCTGAGGAGCAGGCAGGCAGGCAGGCAGGCAGCAGTGCTGAGGAGCGGGCAGGCAGGCAGGCAGCAGTGCTGAGGAGCAGGCAGGCAGGCAGGCAGGCAGCAGTGCTGAGGAGCGGGCAGGCAGGCAGGCAGCAGTGCTGAGGAGCAGGCAGGCAGGCAGGCAGCAGTGCTGAGGAGCGGGCAGGCAGGCAGCAGTGCTCAGGAGCGGGCAGGCAGGCAGGCAGCACCCCCCGGGATCAAAACGGCGGGTGCAGTGGGAGTGCGGCGGCAGAGACCCGAGAGAGAGGGGGCTGGCACGACGTGTCGGGAGAGTAGGCAGGAGCTACATGCTGAAGGTGGGCAGTATCGCAAGGCAATGAAATACAGGGTTTTTTGGGGGGGAGTTTAGGGCGAAATAGGAGATATTTTCTGTGTGAGTATTTTCTCTTAAAACAAGAGCTGAAAAGATTTGGAAGAACATTCAAACGCTTGATTACTGCAGCAGTTCAATCAGATACGCTGTGTTAAGTACCTTTTAAAAAAGGAACAGGATTATATTCCAACCCTTCCACTAATAATTTTTTTGGCATTACCACATCATAATATTAGGCCAAACTTCTGTGCGCTGTTTTCGAGCACTGAGTACAACATTTTCAGTATTTTCCTCCCTCTCCTGTTTTTCAAGCACGGTGGTTTCTGCCCCTCTGGGTACAGCCCCGTGTGCAACACAGCCCCACTGCCATGCAACAGGCCAGCACAATGGGACTGGACTATTCTACAGTCCTATTCTAGGTGCCTTTACTTCTTCATTCATAAGTAAGAAGGTCATAGCTATCTCATGAACACTTCCAGCAGCACTGGACCTGTTGCCTGAACTCTGGAGGAGTGAAGTAAGCTCAGCAGTAAGCATCCACCATCGACGGGCAGGGAAGGGCACTGGGCAGCTCAGCAGGTCCTGCCCACACTGGGCAGATGTGCCCAGCATTTGCCACAGGCTGAGGCAGAGCAGCTCAATTCACTGGTTCCTACTTTGCTTGTGCGAAGTGATTGACACTGTCCCTTGCAACATCCTTGTCTCTAAATTGGAGAGAAATGGATTTGACTGATGGATAAGGAACTTGCTGGATGGCCACGCTCAAAGCGTTGTGGTCAACAGCTCGATGTCCAAGTGGAGATCAGTGACAAGTGGTGCTCCTCAGGGGTCGGTACGGGGACTGGTGCTGTTGAACATCTTTGTTGGCAGCATGGACAGTGGGATCAAGGGCACCCTCAGCAGGTTTGCCAACGACACCAAGCTGTGTGGTGCGGTCGACATGCTGGAGGGACGGGATGTCATCCAGAGGGACCTGGACAGGCTGGAGAGGTGGGCCCATGTGAACATCATGAGGTTCAACAAGGCCAAGTGCAGGGTCCTGTGTGTGAACTGGGGTAATCCCAAGCACAAATCCAGGCTGGGCAGAGAATGGATGGAGAGCAGCCCTGAGGAGAAGGACTTGGGGGTGTTGGTGGATGAGAAGCTCAACATGAGCCAGCAATGTGCACTCACAGCCCAGAAACCCCCCGCAGCCTGGGCTGCATCCCCAGCAGCGTGGGCAGCAGGGCCAGGGGGGGATTCTGCCCCTCTGCTACGCTCGAGGGAGACCCCCCTGCAGTGCTGCCTCCAGCGCTGCAGCACCAACAGCAGAAGGACACGGAGCTGTTGGAGTGGGGCCGGAGGAGGCCCCGGAGATGCTGGGAGGGCTGGAGCCCCTCTGCTGTGGGGACAGGCTGAGAGAGCTGGGGGGGTTCAGCCTGGAGAAGAGAAGGCTCCGGGGAGACCTTCCAGCCCCTGCCAGTCCCTAAAGGGGCTCCAGGAATCACAGAATCATGGAATTTTTCAGAGTTGGAAGGGACCTCTAGAGATCATCTAGTCCAACCCCCCTGCTAAAGCAGGATTGCCCAGAGCACATCACTCAGGACTGCATCCTGGCGGGTCTTGAAAGTCTCCAGAGAAGGGACTCCACACCCTCCCTGGGCAGCCTGTGCCAGGGCTCTGTCACCCTCACCGTAAAGAAGTTTTTTCTCATATTTGATCGGAACTTCCCACGTTCCAGCTTGTGCCTGTTACCCCTCGTCCTGTTACTGGGAACCACTGAAATTCTTCCTCCCCAGGTGCAGGACCCTACACTTGTCCTTGTTGAACCTCATTAGGCTCTTCTCTGCCCAGCTCTCCAGCCTGTCCAGGCCACGCTGGATGGCAGCACGGCCCTCTGGGGTGTCAGCCACCCCACCCAGTTTGGTATCATCAGTGAACTCGCTGAGCATACCCTCTGTCCCCTCGTCCAGGTCGTTGATGAGTACGTTAAACAATACTGGTCTGAGTATTGACCCCTGGGGGACACCACTGGTTACAGGCCTCCAACTCGACTCTGCTCCATTAATCACAACCCTCTGAGTCCTGTCACACAGCCAGCTCTCAATCCACCTCACTGTCCCCTCGTCTAGTCCACACTTCCTCAGTTTCCTAAGGAGGATGTTATGAGAGAGAGAGTCAAAAGCCTTGCTGAAGTCAAGGTAGATGACATCTGCTGCTCTGCCCTCATCCAGCCAACCAGTTATAACATCACAGAAGGCTATGAGATTGGTCAAGCATGATTTGCCCTTGGTAAATCCATGGTGACCACTTCCAATAACTTCCTGCTCCTGAACGTGCTTGGATATGACATCCAGGCTGAGTTGCTCCGTTACCTTCCCAGGGACGGAGGTGAGACTAACCGGTCTGTAGTTCCCTGGGTCCTCCTTCCTGCCCTTTTTGAAGACTGGAGTCGTATTGGCCTCCCTCCAGTCCTCGGGCGCCTCTCCTGTTCTCCATGACCTCTCAAAGATGATGGAGAGTGGCCAAGCAGTAACATCTGCCAGCTCTCTCAGCGCTCGCGGGTGCATCTCGTCAGGGCCCATGGACTTATGGATGTCCAGTTTGGCCAAGTGGTCTCTAACTGGATCTTCCTCTCCTGGGGAAAACTCTTCCTCTCTCCAGACCTTCCCCCTTGCCTCCAGGGCCTGGGATTCATGAGGGACAGCTGGGGAGGGACTCTGGGTCAGGGAGGGGAGCCATAGGATGAGGGGGAACAATTTTAATTGAAAGAGAGGAGATTTAGATGAGATCTGAGGAAGAAATTGTTTGCTGTGAGGGCGGATGAGCCCCTGGCCCAGGTTGCCCAGAGAAGCTGTGGCTGCCCCATCCCTGGAGGGGTTCAAGGCCAGGTTGGACGGGGCTTGGAGCAACCTGGGCTGGTGGGAGGTGTACCTGCCCAGGGCAGGGGGTGGCACTGGATGGGCTTTAAGGTCCCTTCCAACCCAAACCATTCTATGATTATTCTCTGATTTCCCAGCTTGACCCACCCAGACACTGGTCGCTGTTTCCTGAACTGGTTTTATGAGAACTTCTGCTCTCCACCAATAACTGTCAGGGATGGGACAGGCATCCCTTCCCAGCAGTGAGCCACCCACCCTGATACCAAGCCCACTCCCTGGCTGGGTTTGTGTAGCTGGGTGCTCCCTGGCACCAAGAGAGACTGTCAGGACTTTGCTCCCTGCAGGAGTGTCCCAGAGCTGGTCCCATCACCATCCAACCTGCTGTCCCAGTAGGCTGCTTAGTCTCCCACGCAGTACCTCAGCTGTCAGCCCTTTGGTCACTCTCCCAGTTTCTCCTCAACATCTTTATGAGTTGATGCACATTGTTCTCCAACCATGGACAGTCAAACTTGCATCCATTTGCTCCAGGGTACAACACAGCAGCCCCAAGGACTCCCCATTTCCAACCTGGACACGACAGGACCCAGCAGGTAAGAGGAGCCACTTCTAGCAAACACCAGCCCTGTCTAGCATAATGTCCGCTCCTTGGCATGTGACCGCTTACCTAACCAGCCCAGCCAAATGGCTCCCATGCCAGAGACCTGTTCCACCTCCTCCTCCAGACTCAGCCCACATGCGCTTCTTGCTGCACTCGTGGTTCTCCACACTGTAAAAGCTCTCAGGGTCCTGCAGCACTCGCGATTTCCTGCTTCCTCCCACCACTTGCCTAAAGTCTCCACTTTAATCGATTCCTTCTCCTCCCCCTCCTTCCACCTGAAAGCCAACCATGCACACCACCCCACCGCACGTGGGTAAAGGTTACCCAAAGACACGTGCACAAGTGCTATTTTCCCAGCTGCCCAAAACCTCATGGGTTTTTATTAGTAATTCCTCCTCAAGCTGTTTCCAGCCGTTTCCAATTCACCAACCCTGACTTTTTCATCTCTCAATAAATCAGCTACAGCTTTGTAAAGCCAATTCTTGGAACCCCCCCACAGCAGGAACCCCTTTCCGCAGCGGTGCCCGCAGTGTGATCCCAAGGCGCTGGTGATGTTGGGGACCTAGGAGATCACAGAATCTCTGGCCACTCTCCTCTTCCTCCTGCTCTGCCAGCCAGATCCAGGCTACTCCCCTGCTCTCATCATACCTAGAGAGCACAAAGCTTTCCCCATGCTGCAGCGTACAGTAGTGCCAAAGTAATCCTGGGAAAGCAGAGTAACAGGATTTATGGCTTGCTCATCTCAGCCCTCCTAAACTCATTTCTGCAAATAATGGATTATCCACTGGTGTCAACACCAAGACAATGGAGGTTTAGCAAGAGAAAGCTGAGATCTAGCTGCAAAGGATATACTGCTGGGTTTGGATGAGGTCTGCTGGAGAGTGTCCTACTCCACCCCGGGGTCCCTGCCCTCGCCTGCCTGCGCAGGCAGCACCCCCAGCGCCCTGCAGTGTGCCAGCCCCGAGGCGAGGGCGTGCTGTTGTGCACTGAGCCACACTGCTGGGCGACACGTCCCTTCAAACAGGCGGGACGTGACCGCGAAGAGCATCAGCGCTGCAAAAGCCACGTGCATCCAGGAGTGCAGGGCAGGGCTCGCTGTGCAGACGCCAGGCTGCATCCCCCTGATTTTGACGTTTCCTTTTCCCAGCGCTTCCGGAGGCAGCCCCATGTTTCTGCTCTTTCGCCCTTTGGCCTTCAAGCCCCCCTTGCCTGCTTCCCCCACCAATGCCAAGCCTGAGAACTAAAAGCATTAGAAATCACAGTAATTTTCATGCCACATGGAGCACGGAGGGGATGGGGAGGCGATCCTGTCTGCTGTCAGCAGATGAGATAAACTCAACCACAGGCTGGAGTCAAAAGCAACACCCAGGAGCAGTGCCACTGCAACGCGTGTCCCCATGCCACCCAGCATCCCACCTGCTGGGATCAGTGCTGCAACCCCGGCTTCCAGGGCCCTGACGGCACCAACAGCAACAAATCCAACATGGAGAGGTGAGGAGAGCCCGAGGAGAGCCCTGTGCCTCAGGCAGCAACCCAGCCTGCTGAATCCATCGCTTGCTGGAAGAGCCCCAGCCTGGCCCCCTGGATTCTGCCCCTCTGCTCCGCTCGGGGGAGACCCCCCTGCAGTGCTGCCTCCAGCGCTGCAGCACCAACAGCAGAAGGACACGGAGCTGTTGGAACGGGGCCGGAGGAGGCCCCGGAGATGCTGGGAGGGCTGGAGCCCCTCTGCTGTGGGGATAGGTTGAGAGAGCTGGGGGGGTTCAGCCTGGAGAAGAGAAGGCTCCAGGGAGACCCTACTGCGGCCACTCAATACTTAGAGGGGGCTTATAGGAAAGATGGGGACAAACTTTTTCGTGGGGTCTGTTGTGGTAAGACAAAGGGTAATGGTTTTAAACTAAAAGAGGAGAGATTTAGACTAGGTATTAGGAAGAAATGTTTTGCAATGAGGGTGGTGAGACACTGGCCCAGGTTGCCCAGAGACGTGGTCAATGCCCCATCCCTGGAAACATTCCAGGCCAGGTTGTACAAGGATCTGAGCAACCTGATCTAGTTGAAGATGTCCCTGCTCATGGTGGGGGGTGGACTACATGGTCTTTAAAGGTCCGTTCCAACCCAAACCATTCTACGATTCTATGAAGACTCACAAAGCCAAGGAGCCACAGGAGCTCTCCTGCGCTACAACAGCTGCAGCAAGGACAGGCTTCTGCACCACAAGTCACCTCCTCGTTGCCCATCATGCAATGGGCTCTGAGGTGCCATGGGGTGCACAGCCCAAAGGAGATCAAGTTTTTCAGCAAAAGCTGCACCTTGTGGCAGCGATAATACGTCTTCCAGGAGTGCCGCTAACTGTTTGGTCTAAATTAAGCCCAAAATAATTACACAGCAGCTGGTTTTTATTCTTTTTTTTATGTTGCCATGAATCAGACTACAGTTAATTGATATTTACTCTGCATTCACTCAGTGTCGCGCATCACCCAGCATTGTTCAGGAAGACAGAGCAGACAATAGGTGCTGGCGATCCTGAAGCTTGGGCGTGCCGGGGGTGCTGCACAGCTGCTGCACGCTACAAGGGAATCTCACCCGACTAACGTGGCACATGAAAGGGACACGAAAGAAAAAGCCACATGGGCCTGAGGGAGAGAGGACAGAGATATCCCAGGCATCCTTGCTGTGGTGTTGGGATGGTGCACAGCAAGTCCATGAGTCCCATTCCTGTGGGCAGCACTCAAGGGCTGGCAGTGGGTGCCACTATGCCAGGCACGATGCAGCAGCAGGAGCCTCATGCAGGTCCATTGTGAGTGGTGGCAGTGGCCAGGGAAGGTGAGGACCAGCGTGAGCACCCCTGCACCCACACTAGCCCCTGCTCCGCCTGCACCCCACGACACCCACTGAGTTGGTGCCAGGAGCTGGTTTGGTGCTCAAGGGAGGCATTTTGCCAGCTTGTTTCCCAGCTTCTGGAGGCACTGGGGAGGGCTGGACTGTCCACTCTCTGGACAGCCATCTCCACAACGCAATGTACAGCCGCGCCTCTCGTTCACAGGCAGAGGTGCCACCACGACCCACCAACCCTCACTGTCCATCTCCTTCAAACACTCATCGCCTGCATGTGCCCACCAGTTTGCCATGGGAAGCCCTGGCCCATCCCACACAGACAGACCCCCAACTCCCATGGGAGTAGCAACGTGACAAGGTAAGAGAAGAGCAACCCAGTATGAAAAGCTCAAGAAATGCTGATCAGCAGCCAGCGTCCCCCAAAAATCCTAACGACCTCATGCCCCGGGGTACCCCAGCCCTTCAGAACCAGAGCTGGGGCAGGTGACAGGGATAAGGCAGGCAGGGATTGCACAAAACCCTTGCAAAACAACTGAGCTGCTGCATGGACCTGCCAGGATGAAGCTAGAAGGACAAACAGCTATTTAAGCTACATATGTTTGTTCTTGGGATGATGTTGCTATATAAATCGATCTTAAATAGACTCAGGCTGGAAATGAGAAGATGGCTCGTGACCACTGGAGATTAAGCCCTAAAGCAGCCCTTCAACAAGAATTACTGGGAGGAGAAACAAAACTTGCCCAAGATGGAGCTGGAGAAATGTACGAAAGGGTGATGAAAAGCATCTCTCTGTGACACAGACAGGACACAGCCACCCGAGGCAGCCCCTGAGCACAGCATGGCATTGCTATAATGACCACAGGCATCATCAGCACAGCTCCACTTGGGATGCACAAGCCAAGGTGTTGATCCACTCTGCAGGAGCTCCTGTGCCTCCCTGGTGGGCAGAGGAACCCCCGTCCCTGCACCAAGCACTCTTCAGTTTCTCCATCTCACGCCAGGCTTGCTACAGCGGGCAGTGCTGGTAGAGCTACGGGGCCATCACCGGCCACAGCTGCACCGAGCACTGGGTGCAAAGACAGGCTGAGAACACCTTCCCTCAGGGACCTGCCTGGAGGATGAAGAGGAGCAGGACGCAGGGATGCAGGATGCTGAGAGCCAGGGCAGCAGATGGCATCTCCTTCCCACCGTCCCCATGAGCGCCCACACCCTCCCACGCACGCCACTGCCAGCACAAAGCAGTGCACCTTTGCCACAATGCGGCTTCTCATTTCAGCATCAACTCATCTGCCTCAAAGATGTGGCAGAAGAAAGAAGGCGAGCAGCAGAACCACTGCTCCCAGTGCTGGAGGCAGTAGGGACCATGACAGGGGAGGAAGATGGGGCTCCCCACTCCCCCTGCCCACACAAGCAGGGCCCAGTGAAGTGCACGCTCCCTGGGACCTGCAGCGAGCAGGCACCACACCATATCCTGCCAACCCCAGTGGGGCTGAAGAACCACCTCTGTTGGTGGGGACCTTGCCATCTACCAGCTGCATTGGTGTCTTCCCCACCCCCAGACCTGCTCTGGGAGGGGTTGTGAGCAACCAGACCCTCTCCGACCTCCCCCTGGACCTCCCTCCCATGATTTTACGTCCATCAAATCCACTCCACGCCTTGCCATACAACTAGGCCAAGTGCAAGGTCCTGCGCTTGGGTCAAGGCAACCCCCAATACCAGCACAGACAGAAGGACGGAGGGACAGAGAGAGGGACAGATGGATGGAGGGAGAGAAGGAGAGAGAGAGGGAGGGAGGGAGGCGCTCCCACCGGGCACCAATATAAGCCCAGGCAGCAGCAGCAATGCGGAGCCGGGAACAGTCTGTGCAGCCAGAAGAGTGATCAGTGGGAAGGGAGTGGAGGGATGAGTCCTTCTGTGCAACACGGATCCAGCCCAGCACCTCCGCCCTGTGGTGGGCAGGTGGGTAAATGCAGGTCTCCCATAGACACCTGGACCTCTCCTTCTTCTGCAACAGCAGAGCACATGCAGGAGAGCACCAAGGGCTTACATCCACCTAAGCACACAGTCATTTAAGACACAGGTTCCAGTACGATTGTACCTGTGGAATCTCTCTCTTCCACCAAGAGACCCTGAAAAAGCAGCAAGCAATTCAGCCAGCAGACACTGTACGTCCATGCATCCAGCCAGCCAGCCCTCCCTCCACTCAGTGCTCCAACGGCAACTCCAACCACTGTTCATCCATTTTCCAAACTACCAGCCCAGCTCTGCCCTGATCTTCTGAAGCCCCACTCCAAGATCCTCCAGCTCTAGCAGGGACTTGCCGGTGGTGTTCAAGGAGTTTGTATCTCCTGACAGAGGAGCTGCACCTCACCAAACTGAGCTGTGCCACGTACGGCGCATGTGCCTCCAGACGAGAATGAGAAGTCTGTGTCTTTCTTCTGATGTCCTGGAGGATGACTTCCCATCACCTTTGTAGTGGAGGTTTCACAAGATGCTAAAGTGCTTAGAGATCACTAAGAAATAACTGAGGTGCTGTTCCAGAAGGGACAAGCAGAACCCCAAATGCCCTGCAAGTTTGGCCCCTGCAAAAAGCAACGTCTTGCCTTCATTGTCATCACAGGTGTCATTCACTTACCATGTTAAAAAGCAAATACCAGTGAGAACACACCAAGACCAGCCTCTCACCGACTACATTCTAGTGCCCCTTGGCTGCATCCCCCTCTCATGCCTCATAGAAACATTGTTTCTTAATTTCTGAATTAAACTCAATAAATTCACTTCCTGGGATTACAAGCCTTTGCATTAATTACCAGGTTCTCTATGGGCTCGGGAGCACAGGGAGGCAGTGGGGGGGCTGCCGGGCACCACGCCGGCACCCACTGTCCCCCACTGCACTGCCTTCACCCCCACGGGGCCCTGCACTGCCTCCATCCCACCAAAGCACAGGACTGAGCTCCAGCCAAGGCTAATCCCATCTTTGGTTGAACTTCTGCAACGTTTTGTGCATCTCACCAGGGGTTGAAGGAGCACACAAACATGAAGCAATGCAGCTCTTGGTCTGGGTGAGTCGCTGGGAAATGGAAAAGCTACAAGTGGTACATTATCAATTATCACAGAATGGTTTGGGGTGGAATGGACCTTTAAAGATCATAGAATCATAGAATCATAGAATCATAGAACGTGTTGGGTTGGAAGGGACCTCTAAAGGCCATCTAGTCCCACCCCCCTGCAGTGATCAGGGACATCTTCAACTAGATCAGGTTGCTCAGAGCCTCATCCAGCCTGGCCTTGGATGTCTCCAGGGATGGGGCCTCCACCCCCTCTCTGGGCAACCTGGGCCAGTGTCTCACCACCCTCAGGGTAAAGAACTTCTTCCTGATGTCTGATCTAAACCTGCCCTGCTCTAGTTTAAACCATTGCCCCTCGTCCTGTCGCTACCTGCCCTTGCAAACAGCCCCTCCCCAGCTTTCCTGGAGCCCCTTCAGGGCCTGGCAGGGGCTGGAAGGTCTCCCTGGAGCCTTCTCTTCTCCAGGCTAAACAACCCCAGCTCTCTCAGCCTGTCCCCACAGCAGAGGGGTTCCAGCCCTCGGATCACCTTCGTGGCCTCCTCTGGCCCCGCTCCAACAGTTCCGTGTCCTTCTTGTGATGAGGGCTCCAGAGCTGGACACAGGACTCCAGGTGGGGTCTCACCAGAGCAGAGTAGAGGGGGAGAATCCCCTCTCTGGATCTGCTGGCCATGCTTCTTTTGATGCAGCTCAGGATGCCATTGGCCTTCTGGGCTTGTCGTGGTTTTGGCCAAATTGGACAATGGCCGGCAACAGATGCTCCCCCTCCCCCAGTCTCTCACACACAGAGAGGAGGAGGAGAGATAAAGAGATTTATGAGTTTAGAAGAAACTAAACTAATGAAAGATTAATAATAAAATAAAAAGGAAATAATGAAATAGATACAGTATATACAAAGCCCTATTAAGCTCCCAGGATGACGTCACCGGCAGGCACTGGGGAAGTCCCAGGCTGGACTCAGCAACGGGTGGGAACTGGATCCCAGAGCTGGAGTCAGGAACCCACGGATCGGGATCAAAGGCAGATGAACAGACAGGGCCCTGCTCGGACGTCAGCCACTGAAGGAAGAGCATTGACCCTTTGATCCCTCAGCTTTTACACCGAGCATGGGGCAGATGGGATGGAATACCCTGTTGGTCAATTTTGGGTCACCTGTCCTGTCTGCTCCTCCCAAAGGTGGGACCCCTCTACACTTTTCCGCTTCCAACCCTCCAACGGGGCAAATAACGAAATTAGCTGACCTTGGCTGTTACAGCAGTAAGTGTAAGCGAGAGCCTCTCTGCCTGCCATTCCTTGGCACTAACTGTAAACATTGGTCTGATCACTCTGAGAACAAACTGTTTTTGGCACAACGTGCTGTTAATGTCAGGGAGTTAGAAGAGACCTAGCTAAGAAGTAAAATTACTGAACAGAAAGTTGGTTCTGTTTTACCTCAAACCAGGACATGGCTGCAAGTGCACATTGTTGGCTCATGGTCCAGCTTTTCACCCACCAGTGCCCACAAGTCCTTGTCTGCAGGGCTGCTCTCTACCACCTCATCCCCCAGCCTGTATTGATAACGAGGGCTGTCCCGACCCAAGTGTAGGGCCTTGCACTTGGCCTTGTTGAACTTCATCAGGTTTGCTCGGGCCCACCTCTCCAGCTCGTCCAGGTCCCTCTGGATGACATCCCATCCCTCTGGCACATCGACCTCACCACTCAGCTTGGTGTCATCGGCAAACTTGCTGAGGGTGCACTTGATACCACTGTCTGTGTCATTGATGAAGATGTTGAACAGCACCGGTCCCAGTACGGATCCCTGAGGGGCACCACTTGTCACTGATATCCATCTGGACATCAAGCCATTGACCACCGCCCTCTGGATGCGACCATCCAGCCAGTTCCTTATCCACCAAACAGTCCACCCACCAAATCTGTATCTCTGCAACTTGAAGAGAAGGATGTTGTGGGGGACGGTGTCAAAGGCCTTGCAGAAGTCCAGATAGATGATATCTGTTGCTCTTCCCTTGTCCACTGATGCAGTCATTCCATCATAGAAGGCCACCAGGCTGGCCAGGCAGGACTTGCCCCGGTGAAGCCATGCTGGCTGTCTCAAATCACCTCCCTGTCCTCCATGCGCCTTAGCATAGCTTCTAGGAGGATCTGTCCCATGATCTTCCCAGACACAGAGGTGAGGCTGACAGGGCGGTAGTTCCCAGGGTCTACCCTTTTGAAAAATGGGTGTGATGTGTCCCTTTTTCCAGTCACCGGGGACTTCACCTGACTGCCATGACTTTTCAGATATCAGGGAGAGTGGCTGGGCAACTGCAGTAGCCAGTTCCCTCAGGACTCTGGGGTGCACCTCATCAGCTCCCATAGACTTGTATATGTTCAGGTCCCTCAGGTGGTCACGAACCTTGTCTTCACTTATGGTGGGAGGGACTTTGTCATGCAGGTCCCCGTCTTGCGGTCCTTCAACTCGGGAGGTGTGAGGAGAGAGGCTGGCGGTGAAGACCAAGGCAAAAAAACTTTTTGAGAACCTCAGCCTTCTCCTCATCGGTTGTTACCAGTGTGCCGTTCTCAGTCACCAGGGAGGGCACGCTCTCTTTAACCTGCCTTTTCTAGTTGACATACCTGTAGAAGCCCTTCTTGTTATTCTTAGCTTCCCTTGCCAAGTTCAGCTCCAGCCACGCCTCGGCCTTCCTGACCTCGTCCCTACATACCTGGGCAGCGTCCCCATACTCTTCCCAGCACATCTGATGCTGCTTGAACTGCCTGTGCAGTTCCCTCTTGCCTTTTAGTGTGACCAGCAGGTCCCAGCTCAGCCATGCTGGTCTCCTCACCTTCTTGCTTGATTTGTTGCACCTGGGGATTGAGAGCTCTTGTGCTCTATGGAAAGCGTCCTTGAAGATCTGCCAGCTCTGTTCTGCCCCTTGTCCCTGAGGACCGTTTCCCAGGGGGTCCCATCCTGAGTTATCCAAAGAGCTTACCCGCGGTCCCATGAGACAGCACATGGCCTGCTCTTACAAGGCCACATTGAGTTTAATGCCTCTCTAGATCATCTAAGCAGACCCCTGCAGCTATGTCCAAGGCTGTCTCCTGTCCTGAGGACTATTTCCAACACCCCACACCCAGGTACTAAGGGACAGAAGGAGCAGCGCTCAGGTGCAGTGGACGTTCTACTCCAGTGATGCTGGCACATGGGTCCTGCCTTAGGAACATGGCTCAGCTGACAACACACCACCGGCAGCCCCAGCACACAGCAGCCTGGGGGAGCTGGAGGCTGGTCAGAAAGAACACACGGCATCCACTGAGCTCGGAGGACTCAGTTGTGGTGAAGCAGCTCTTGCTGATTTGTGGTGATGCATGCAAGGAGTGAGCCCACGTGAACCTCGTGAAGTTCAATCAGGCCAAGTGCAAGGTCCTGCACTTGGGTTGGGACAATCCCCAGTACCAGCACAGACTGGGGGATGGATGGATGGATAGATGGATGGATGGATGGATGGATGGATGGATGGATGGATGGATGGATGGATGGAGAGCACCCTGCAGAGAAGGACTGGGAGATACTGGTGGGTGACAAATGGGACATCAGCCGGCAACGTGCACTTGCAGCCCAGAAAGCCCAGCGTCTCCTGGGCTGCATCCCCAGCAGCGTGGCCAGCAGGGCGAGGGAGGGGATGCTCCCCCTCTGCTCCGCTCTCCTCACACCCCCCGGGAGCCTCCAGCTCTGGGGTCCCCAGCACAAGCCAGGCATCGACCTGGGAGAGACGCTCCACAGGAGCCCACCAACATGGTCCGAGGGCTGGAACACCTCTGCGGTGGAGAAAGGCTGAGAGAGTTGGGGTTGTGCAGCCTGGAGAAGAGACGGCTCCGGGGAGACCTTCCTGCCACCGCTCACTACTTAAAGGGGCTTCTAGGCAAGAGGGAGAGAGACTTTTGACCAGGGCCTGCAGTGACAGGACAAGGGGCAGCGGTTTTGAACTGAACGAGGAGGGGGTTAGGTCGGACATAAGGAAGCAACATTGTACCATGAGGGGGGTGAGCCCCTGGCCCAGGTTGCCCAGAGAAGCTGTGGCTGCCCCATCCCTGGAGGGGTTCAAGGCCAGGTTGGACGGGGCTTGGAGCAGCCTGGGCTGGTGGGAGGTGTCCCTGCCCAGGGCAGGGGGTGGCATTGGATGAGCTTTGAAGGTCCCTTCCAACCCAAAGCACTCTGTGATTCTGTGAGTCTATCTACCATTGAGTACCTGATCAGCCCCACCACACCTCCTGGACACACCACAATATTACAAAACACTAATTTCTCAACAGCGTGTGGCCTCTTCTTTCACTGACCAAACAGTTTTTGGCATTATAAACTGAATTTTCTGCAACACCAAATCAAGGTAACATTCTAAAACAAAACCAGAAGCACGCACAATGTCCTGGATGCTTCTGGAAGTCACGTCAATGTCACGCTATCATATTTGTGGCACATCTCATACTTTTAAATAGATTATGCTTTTAGGCTATGAGCGCCCTTTGCAGCCTGAGCTGTGTCTCAGCCCCGAGTGGACACCATGCCCATGCAGGCTGTATGAGCCCAGCAGCCAGAAGTAAAGCAATGACAGCTCTTCCCTGAAAACACCCAAACAGAAACACTGCAAAATCTTACAGCGCGAGCGCAGACCAAAAGAGCCTGGAGGATGATTGAACAACAGTCTGAGACACGTGAATTCCCTTGAGAAAATCCCTTGCTTCCAGACTCAGCCAAGTGAATTTGAGCTGAGGAGCAGCTGCCAGGAGAGGGGAGTGTGCGACAATTTAGGAAGGACCAGGTTCTTTCAAGCCATTAGCAATACCTATTGATTTGACATAGGGCTGGACCTCTAGAAACAGTTCACAGTTGCGTACGAGCAGACGTGGAATTGCACTTGGCCAATGAAGAGAAGCAGATGGGAGGAGGGTAGATGGCAAGACAGAGACTTAGTCTCAGCCTTCCAGCTTCCTAATCACACCTTTGAGCCAGGGCCACTGCAGCCTGGAGGGCACAAGCTGTGTTCAGCTCCTCGGCAGTCACCCGCTGGCCCATGAAAGCAACACCTTTCACAATGACAAGGGCTGCCGGCAGCTCAGAGCCACCCTGCATGGTCACCCCTGCAACCACCAGCCCTGCAACCACCAGCACCATGGGGAATGTGGGCGAAGGAGAACCCATGTGGGCTTATGGCAAGACTGAAGGACAGCAGACCTTGAAATTATGTCCCTTAGCAGGTGAGCCTGTCCAGGGGTCCAGGTAAGCAGCTCCGCTCAGCTGTGCTCGCCCCTGCTCTCCCTTGCACAGCTCAGCATCTCGGTCCCACCTGCTCCCCAGTGAGGGGTTTGCAGACACCAAAGCCTCTGCACTAAGGAAGCCCAGCTGGCGCCACCAGCCCCAGGTGCTCTGCCAGTGCCAGCTCCTCCGGCTCCCCAGGGAGAGGCACTGCTTGCACCTGGGGACGGGGGATCTCATCGCCCACAGTTCTAACTCCACCAGATCCTGCAGACTCCCAAATGTTGCCACCTCTTGGGTGCTGCTATACTTAACGTCTCTTCCTGGCAACAAACCTCTTCTCAGGAATGCAAGACTGGGGAAGAAAGCAGTGATACATCAGTAAGGTCCAGAAGGGACAGACTCTTTGGCCAGCCAGCAACAAAACGTCCTTCAGGACAGAGAGCACACCACCACGAGTGCACATCGCGGGCTCAAAAGAAGAGCTGCACCGAGCAGGCAGCAGGGGCTGAGCCGGCACTGCTCAGCCTGTTCTGCAAGTGCTGCCTCATCCATGTACACTCCCCAGGCAGCCCGGGGAAAGACAACAGCCAACCAACATAGAAACAGCCATTTGCTCTTTTCAGCCTCCACGTTGCCCCATCCTTTGGGAATTCCACTCCAGCAGCCTCACTGGACCCTCACCACCTCTCAAGGTCAGAAAGCCATCAGCCATCCCTCCCTCTCCTTCCCACGCAAGTCCCAGCCCTCCCTCACCCTGGCCATCAGCCACCCTGGCAGCCTGTGGCTTTCCAGCCATGGCCACCTGAAGACAAGAGGACTTCTGTCTGACTCTGACCACCCCACAAGCGGCCCAGCCCGGCGCAGCCAGGTGCCCACAGGGATGCAAGCGGATCACGGCTCACTCACTCTCATCGGGGTTGGGCGAAGCAAGGATGGCACTGTGCTTCCTCTTCACTTCCTCCACATTCTCCGAAATTTTATCGATGAACCCTCGAATTTCTTCCACCTGTGGGGATGGACAAGACAGGTCTCCTGTGAGAGGCCCGGACTTTTGGAAAGGGAGGGATTATTAAACCCTATCCCAAAGCAACCACGACACGTCTGAACCACAGCAAACATCCTCCTGGACAAATATTTCCCAGCTGGATCCTGAAACCATAGGACCACCATGAGATCAAACCTTCCACATCACAGCTGACAGCTTTGCAGTCACAGCAATGTAATATAGACTCCACATCCTGTATCCTTTGTGATACACTGAGAAACGTTTGAGCTTTATTTAAATTAGCATTAGACCTACAGATTCCCAGACTCTGCACATCCGGCACAGCTGCACGTCCAATTGCTGCGGTTGCTGAAGCCAGGCTTGGTCCTGGCTCAGTCCGCCACGGCTCTTTGCTTCAGCGGCTGAGAAGCCCGGTTTGACCCTGACCCATAGACCAGGGAAGCCAAATTTGCCAGCAAATCAGTGCTGGCATCTTCCTTGCACTCCTGTGCTACAAGGAGACACACTGGCATCGCTGAGAGGGGGAACTTCTACCTGCATCCTCTGCCTGCTGGGCTGCCCACCCTCTAGCTCTGCCTTCTCTTTTGACTCACACCACCACTCTGCTCATCTTCCTCCATCTGCACGTCAGGTTTTTTTCATTCCCCACTCCATTGCCTGCACAGATACATTTTAACACCCCCTACACACATGCCATGCTAAGGGTGTGCTAAAAATCCGCATGCAGATCTTACAGCCACCCACATGCCAGAAGACAACCTCTTGGTTGGTAATAAGAGGCACAAAATTAAATCAGTCCCATGCAGAAACTGCTACTCTGCAGAGGTGCTTTCAGGAGAGGTTTGAGAGACAGTCCGCTTTAGTATCAGGCTGCAAGGCTCACCTGCTCCATTTCTGGAGGAGGAGGTGGCACAGCAAAACATCCATAGGGCAAGGTAAGCCCATGACAGCTTCAGGGCTGCGCAGAAGCCTTTTTCCTGCTAATCAGCACTCTGAGCATAACCCTCAAGGACCCCGAGCATCAGCTGAGCAGCATCAGCCAGGGCAGCACCTCCATCCCCACCTCCACCACTGCTCCCTGCCTGCGGTGGGAGCCTGTGCCACAGCTCCGCAACCCGCTCCAGGGCCAAGAGACAGCTCTGAACTGGATTTAAAGCTGCACTGGGGAAACAAAACTCTCACCTGCTCAAAGAACTCATCCATGAAGCGGTCCCGGTCCACACTGACAGTGACTTCGTCATCATCATCGCTGTCCTTCGCCTGCAATGACACGGAGAGAGGCATCAACAAGTGCTTCCTGCAATGTTTGCGGCTCCATTTCAGGAGCTCCTCAAGGGCATCTTCCCCTTCTCCTTTGCTCACTTGCTCCCAGGAGCTGGGGCAAATGCCAGCCAGAGTGTGGGATGCCCCGGGCACTGCCGCACCAGAGCACTACGGACACCAAGGGAGCAGAGGACGGCGAGCTCCAGCAATAAAGGCATAACGCAAAACACCACCGCAGCCAGCTGCCACACCGCGTGGCCTCCCTGGCAGGCACAGAACAAGACTAACGATACCTACGCATTTCCAGAGAGATGGAGGGGGCAACCTAATGAGCCACACACGGCTGTGCTTGAGCACAAAGGCTCAGCAAACAGCAGTGATGGGAAAGCACGAGGGATGCTGCGGAGTGCGGGAAAGATGGGAGAGAACAGAAAACACAACAGAACTAGTAAAGCCACGGCAGGCAAATGAGGGGTTGTTCTTGTCTGCAGTACCATGTGTGTCATTGTCACCAGAGATGAAAACACCTCCCGTCCCAGTGAGGCAGAGGACACGAGCTCGCAGGGGAATGAAAACTTACAGTCCCCTGTATAAGGAGACATTTAAAAGATTATTATCCAAAGCAGATACATGACGGAGGGAAATGGAAAATTAATGGGGTGGAAAAGTTTCTTCTTACTCCATCTTCACTAGAGACAAGGAGCCGGTAGGATGGAGAAGATTTATGAGAGAGGACTGTCTCTGCTCATCTTGTAATTGCCCCACACTTTGCAGATGGTTACACATCCCCCCGCAGCCTTTTGCACTTTGCAGACCCAGCCAACACAGTCTCCAGAGAGATACCTCTTACCTTGAAATAAGTCTGAAATACCTATCCTTCCCCCTAAAATTGGCTTTTCAACCTAGGGTGACTGATTTGGGTGGAGTCATCCAGAGGAGACCTCAGCTTTCAGCCTTGCCACCGCCTGTGGCACACTTGGCTTTGGCAAGCGCTTCACAAATGGCTTATCCAAAGACCTCAAGATATGAGAGCTATCATGATTCAAGAGAAAATCTCACCTTGACAAGGAAAAGCAGGCACACTGCTGCCCTTACCCATCACTGTGAGTACAAAGAAGAAACGTTCCCTGAAGCCAGGAGTTCAGAATTTGTCCGTGTGGGCCACAGCCAGGCCCCCACACCAGGACCCAGCTGGCAGGAGCTGCCCACACAGTGAGACTGGGTCACGGCGGGAGCCACCAGCCTGGGAACGGGTCAATGCATTTAGATTTTGATGGAGCTGGGAGAGATCAACCTGTGGATAAGCACCTGGAGCTTTCTCCTGCTTTGACTTGGATCTCTTCCCTGTGTTGCCAAAAATACACAATTGTGCTGGAAGCATGGATGGGGAGAGGGGTCAGCGGCCCCTACCTGCACAGGCACAGAATCATAGAATCATGGAATAGTTTGGCTTGGAAGGGACCTTTAAAGGCCATCTAGTCCAACCCTGCTACCATGAGCAGGGACATCTTCAACTCCATCAGGTTGCTCAAAGCCCCGACCAACCTGGCTTTGAATGTCTCCAGGCATCGACCACCTCTCTGGGCAACCCGGGCCAGTGTCCCACCACCCTCACAGTCAAGAATTTCTTCCTTATATCTAGATGAATCTTCCCTCTTTTAGTTTAAAACCATTACCCTTTGTCTTATCGCAACAGGCCCTGCAAAAAATTTTTGTTCTCATATTTCCTGGAGCCCCGTGAGGGACTGGCAGGGGCTGGAAGGTCTCCCCGGAGCCTTCTCTTCTCCAGGCTGAACCCCCCCAGCTCTCTCAGCCTGTCCCCACAGCAGAGGGGCTCCAGCCCTCCCAGCATCTCCGGGGCCTCCTCTGGCCCCGCTCCAACAGCTCCGTGTCCTTCTGCTGTTGGTGCCCCAGCGCTGGAGGCAGCACTGCAGGGGGGTCCCCCCCGAGTGGAGCAGAGGGGCAGAATCCCCCCCTGGCCCTGCTGCCCACGCTGCTGGGGATGCAGCCCAGGCTGCGGGGGGTTCTGGGCTGCCAGCGCACATGGCTGTACCTGTCTGGACCTGCAGAGAGCTCTGCGTGCTCCCTGCAGATGGCCACGTCCTTTGTGACAGGCAGGACCCAGCTTCTTTCCTGAAGTTTTTTGTTTTCAAAGTTCGTCAGTTTGCTCTCACACTGGGGAGCAGAGGCAGGTCCCTGGCAGCGGTCACAGCCCAGCACCAAGAGCTGGAGCATGAATCAGGCTCAGTGCAGAGCCAGATGCACAGCCCCAGCCAGCAGCACCCACGCAGCCCCGCAGACAGGGCAAGATTTGGCCATGGGCTCTGTTACACCCCTCCTGCACCCCAATGCCACCAGGCAGCCAGGCTGGAGGGACCCATGCCCTCTCCACCTACCGTCCCCTACCATCGCAGCTCCAGCCTCACTCAAAACCCGCCTGAGCAAAGCAACATCTGTCACCCTCAAGTCTCAGCTCCGCTGCCGATGTATCATTCATTCGGTCTGTGAACGAGCCTTGCTTCACCAGCACAGCCGCCACCGGCTGCAAGCAAAGGTCTGTTTGGGGTCCACAAATGGACACAGAGCAATGCCTGAGCCCGCTCCACCGCCCCCAGAGCACCGCAGGCACACGTGAGCAGGAGCGCTCACCATCGAGGAGGCTAAAAAGCATCATCTCCTAAAGCTAGGACGGATGTCTGCGTGGATCAATGTTTGCTAGTGGATGTAGCTACCAGCATTTCAGTTATAACTCCTGGACTGAGGGACATTTTGCCAGCACATGCAAACGGGCACGGTTTCTGCCTGCCTTGTGCCAGTGTTACCCCAAATGGCATGAGCAGTCACAAACTCCCACTTACAGTCCCCCTGAGGATCTCAGAAACACATAATGCCCACAGATCCTGGGGACATACGTCGCAAGCGATGGAAGATGCAGCTGCCAACTCAAACGCTGCCCCACACATATGCACCCCCAAGTCACAGCATCCTCCTTCCCACCGCCCTGCCCAGCCTCTCTGTGCCAGCGACAGGGACGTCCCCGACAGCCCCCACAGCCAGCGGTCTCCACACATGGGCTTTCAGCTGTGGGGTGTCATCATTAGCTCAGTGCAACTGTTAGGCTGCTGGATGGTGGGCTGCGTTTCAGGGAGGTTTCTCGGAGGAAATGGGGCTGTTATTCCAGCTGACCTCCTGCACCCACTGTACCACTCCTCTGTGCTCCTTCCAGCTTTGCCAACTCCAGCTCTGTGCCACAAAGTTTGGCCTTGGGCCCCAGCCCATTTCCTGACCCATTCCCAGCACCTGCCATGGCCTGGCTTGTCCCCATGTCTCACGGTACATAGCCCAGGACATGGTTCTGTACGGAGGTTTATGCCACAGTGCTGGGGGCAGACAGCAGCTCTGCCACGGCACACGTGTCCAGCTTGTACCCCCATGCCACCTCGGCACACACCCAACAGGACAGCCATCCACAGGAAGGGGTCAAAGGAGAGGGGGCTGACAGCACCCTGCGGAGAAGGACTGGGAGATACTGGTGGGTGACAAATGGGACATCAGCCGGCAACGTGCACTTGCAGCCCAGAAAGCCCAGCGTCTCCTGGGCTGCATCCCCAGCAGCGTGGCCAGCAGGGCGAGGGAGGGGATGCTCCCCCTCTGCTCCGCTCTCCTCACACCCCCCGGGACCCTCCAGCTCTGGGGTCCCCAGCACAAGCCAGGCATCGACCTGGGAGAGACGCTCCACAGGAGCCCACCAACATGGTCCGAGGGCTGGAACACCTCTGCGGTGGAGAAAGGCTGAGAGAGTTGGGGTTGTGCAGCCTGGAGAAGAGACGGCTCCGGGGAGACCTTCCTGCCACCGCTCACTACTTAAAGGGGCTTCTAGGCAAGAGGGAGAGAGACTTGTGACCAGGGCCTGCAGTGACAGGACAAGGGGCAGCGGTTTTGAACTGAACGAGGAGGGGGTTAGGTCGGACATAAGGAAGAAACGTTGTACCATGAGGGGGGTGAGCCCCTGGCCCAGGTTGCCCAGAGAAGCTGTGGCTGCCCCATCCCTGGAGGGGTTCAAGGCCAGGTTGGACGGGGCTTGGAGCAGCCTGGGCTGGTGGGAGGTGTCCCTGCCCAGGGCAGGGGGTGGCATTGGATGAGCTTTGAAGGTCCCTTCCAACCCAAAGCACTCTGTGATCATATGAAAGCCCTCTCCCAGGCGAGCAGGATGGGAAACACCAGCGAGCCTCTGCAGCCCTGCACAGGAAAACGCACCTCCATCACAATTTCTCCTGCACCTATCCAGCTTTTATTGCCTTCATTCTGGCAGGATCTTAATTTGCAGGAATTTTTAGCCTGTGTGGAAAGTATTCCCCATCATTCATTTTAAACGCTGGCTTTTACTGTGGCCACGCAGGCCAGAGATTACTGGCAGCCAAGGAAAGGCAGCAGGTCAGCAAGCTGCCCATGAAGATGCCCGTCCCCTTGTCACTTCTTGCCCATCCCTTCCACCTCTGAAACGGTCCTGGCACATTGCATGCACAATGCCACATCGCTGCTTAGTCCCATCCTGCTGCCCCCTGGTCCCTCCCATTTGTTAGACCCAGAAATCCCGGAGGAAGCCACCCACTGCCCAGGGAGAGGGTTTCTGCCAAAGCCATATGCAGTCTTGTTGGAGGCACTTCTATTTTCAAGGCAGCTCACCCCCCAGGCACAGCAGAGCGCTAATGCACAGGCAGAGCGATGGTTATTTAGGGCAGGCACTGAACACAGCGCTGCCCTGCTGCGTGTGGGGAAAGCGGCACAAAAACCCGGCCAGGAGCCCTGCGAAAAGGAAATTACATGGATGGATTCTGCTGGTTGGGAGGGCACGTCTCGCTCCGGGCTGGATAAGGGCACCATCTGTCTAACCCACGTCACTGGAAATACCCTCCATGCCACGCCACCTCCGACACACGCCACCAGGCTGATCGCCCGACAACCCCGCACAAGGGAAGCGGCAGCGGCGTTAGCCACAGGGCTAATGAGGGCTCGACGGGGAGGAGATGCCACTGGGCAGGCACAGCTCCCTGGGATGCAAGATGCTGAAGGATCATCTGCTCCCAGCATTTCTCTCCATCCCAGGGCTCGGTCCAGGCACGCTGCTGGCCCTCGCAGGCACTCTCAGCCCAGGCTTGCAGCATCTTCCCATGCACTGCTGCCAAAGTAAAAAACAAACCAAAACACTTTTCCTCAGGAGATCTAAAGTGTCCACCCAGCCAACAGCGTTTTGGCTTCACGCATCCCAGCTGTGAGCATCCCAGGTTTTCAAAGCCACATGGAAAGCTCCAGTCTAGGTCAAAGCTCCCCGCTGGTGCTGCTCAACACAAGCAGCAAATAATTCACAGCCTTCAAAGGCCCAGGCTTGCTTGCCGGTGACAGGCAAGGGGCAGGTATTCCCAAACGCCATGCAAGCATGGCGGGCATGCCATCCTCCCAGTGCCTCTCAGCTGCCGAACCAGCCAGCCAGCCAGCCATCTCTGCATCCATTGGGCACCCCTGACATGTCCCAACCTCAGGGGGAGAGGACAGAGAGCCACAGCAAAGTGCTGCAAGTCTAAGTGCCTGAGGTGAGACTAGCTCTAAAAACAGCTTACAGTAGGTGATGAGCCCAAGTTAATTAACACAACCAGCTCCGCAGCCTTGATAGGTCACTGGCGTTGCCCACTTTATGCACACAGGTGCCGCATGGAAGTGGTGATGGCTGACAGTGTCCCTGGCACGAGGAGTGGGTGCTCTGCCCCCGGCACATCCAGAGCAGAAGAGCAGGAGGGGTTTGATCAACCTCCCTCGACACCTGCTTCAGCTTCGGGCACTTTCAGGCAGTAGCAGGGACCCGGGGTCTCCATGCTTTCGCCCCCTGCACAAGGTAGGTGAAGATAACCCCTCTTTCGTAGGGTTTTTTATTTCTCCAGCCTGCTGGAGGCCAAGCAGCAGGCAGCACAACAGTCCAGAGCCCTGGAGCATCCCAGCTCTGTGGGTTTTGCAACAAGCACACTGCTAATAAATTCATTGTCGAGCAGATTACAACCCTCCTGTTCAAACCAGCCCCGTTCCCTCCATAGGTGCTTTCTGGAAGATGGCAGAGGAGCACAAACCAACCAAAAAGACTCAAAGCCTGCTCTCCCTCAAAAAGCAAGAGGCAGCAGGCAGAGCGAGCTGCAGCAGGGCATAACGAGGTCTCTTATCTCAGCAGTGTCTATACACAGGCTTTAGCTCCTGCTCTCCTCTGTTAGTGTTGCAGATGAATTTAACTGTGTCCAGGTTCATCTGCAGAGTCACACCAGGACAAAGGAGCAACGGGCTTGGCTGCCTCTGGGCACCTCTGCATCCCAGGGGACTGTGCTGACCCCCCAGCTCATCCCTGCGCCAAGCCCTGCCAGCGGCGCTTGCCCCTTTCCCAGGGGACACCCATGCTGCACAGGCAGGCAGCAAGCCCTAGCCCTGCCTCCAGCCGCCACGCCAGGCCGCAGGGCCCAGCGCTGCCTCCCATGCCCACCGGAGATAAGGCAAGCTTCACGAAAGCACAGCAAAAGGGAAAAGCCGCAACAGCTGCCGCCCCCCTTTTAGGGACCATTAAGTTAAGCAAAAAAAGGCCTCGTCCCTAAGAGATGAAGGATGCTGCTCACCGGCTTCACTTCCAGGCTGAATTTGTTGGGTTTTTTTATTTACTGGACGCCTCCACACTGATCTGCCCAGCCTGAGAAATTTCAGCCATCTGGGCTTGACCTTCTTTGCAAAATGACGGCCCTTTCTGTACCAAAACCAAAGTGCCCCGCAGGATGCACAGCACAGAGCTGCTGGGCGGGGGATGCTCTCTGAGCAGCAGTGGGTCGTGACCGAGACCGTGCCCACGCACAGAGCGGCACACAAGGGTCCAACAGTAGTAGCCTTGTTGCCTGTGTCACAGTCCACGAGCCCGGGGCAGTGCAGCTGGCACCCAAGAGCTCCTGCGGCAGCTCACTCCCCACAGCTCCGGCGTGCGCCTGCACACGTCGCTGAGAAGGACGAGGTCAGAATAACTCAGCAGCAAGCTGCACTGAGATCTCTTCTCAGCCATCTTAAAAAGCCTACAGGACACGCATTAAAATGTACGGATGCCCAGATCCCTGGAAATATCCGAGCCCAACTCTGCGATGCTCGGCAGCAGAAGAGCAGCTCACTGTGGCTCTGCTGCTGAAGCTTCATGTGAACAAGGTCCAAAGCACCCACACGTCTCCTACCCACCAAACTACCACCACCCTCAGCCTGGGAGGCTGTGTTGAGCCTTCACACCTTAGAGTTTGCTTTAGCATTTTGCAGCAGCCAAACCAAGTCTTTCCCCAGGAGCCCAGAGGCAGAAGTCCTCCTCCAGAGGGTTTTCAAGGGAGGTGGTGCCAAGGCTGAGGATGAAGACAGCCAGAGGGTCTGCTCCCGGGAGAGAGCCCTGGAGAGCTGAACCACCTGAGACGATGACTTAAATTACCTACAGCCTCAGCCTTAGCAGTTTTTGCAGACTATATATACAGCACAGCTATGCAGCATAAAAAACCGAGCATTTTATAGCACACAGGCCTCAACTCAGCTATGTCCAATTCCAGTATTCAGCAAAGCCAGCCCGTACTTCCCACTAGGAACTTTTTGATGATTAAATGTTGAAGGCACAAATGACTTCAGCATTCGGCAACATCTGCATGAGTCAGTATGCGTTTCCAATTTCCGACACTATCAGTACAAGGGAGAACAAGATTTCCAAGAGTTTCGTCCTTGGGTGTTGGCTTTCATTGCTGCAGAATTACATTACCGGCCTTTGTCACAACGCCCAACCCTTTTATTAGAGCCGTGGTCACCTCTTAAGCTCGGTTTTAGAAGCAGGCATGTAAAATTTCACTGAGCTATTAAGAACAAACGTTGGAGGTGACAGAGGTGTCACCAGTCCTGCAGAGGGCAAGAAGTTGAGCTCACCGACCTCCTCCTGTAGCTCTAGAACATGGACAGTACTATGGTCTACTGGAAAGGCATCAATATTTTACAGTCAGTAATTTACAAATTTGCAATCATGGCTAAAGAATTATTTGAGTAATGGCAGATAGACTTAATTAATCTGAAATTAATTCCTTAACATCCTTTTGATGGTGGCACCACCCTTGGTATGGCTTCTGTGCAGACCAGAGCTTCACATGGGCAGAGAAGCACCTGCAGTCACAGCACTTGTCTCTCCTCTCCACCCCGTTGCACATTCGCCAGGGTCAGAACTCGGAGAGGTTTCTGCCAGGATCACCACCACGCATTGGTGTCTACACAAATTGGCTCTATGATTGACACCAGCCCCTGGTGATGCCCACCAGTGACTGCGAGGTCTGTACCGGGAAGCTGCCGGCAACAAGAGAAGGAAAGCCTTAGGCAGAGGAGGTGATGCAGCGGCACCACAGCTCCCATGGCCCGTGTCACCAGTAGAGGATCAACACATGAAAATCAAGGCAGTCCATAAAATACTTATCCTTCAAATCAGACTGCACTGGCTACAAACTGACACTCATGGAACATGTTGGTTTGGAAGGGAGTGTCAAAGATTGTGCAGTCCAACCCCCCCCTGCCATGGGCAGGGACATCTTCCACTAGACCAAACTGCTCAAATGGTCATGAATGCTCAAACATGGGAATGACGTTTCTTTGGTGCTCTTGCCTAGACCATATAAAGGAGCCTTAGCACCACCCAGGTGAGACACTGACCCTCCCAGAAAGCAAACATCTTCTGGAAAACCAAAACAGTCATTTCGTACACCACAAAGCCAAAGACAGGACTTGATGGAAGTTTTGAAAGCAATGGCAGGTAAAAAGGAAGACTTAATACTAAAAAAATCCACAGCAGACATTACAGCAGAAGTACTGCACGATGGGAAGTCTCAACAAGGTTGTGAAACAGGCCAAGGAGGTTGTGTGTAACAGCAAGGTCTCGAACGCAGGCACACACACGCGGCATTGGCCTCGACCTCAACGAGACCTAGACAACCTCTCCCCACGGGCAGCACCAGCACCCTTGGTGACTGAGGGGAAGCTTTTCCTTAGCCTGACCTCTACATGGCTGCTGCAGTGGAAGGACTTCCCATTCTCCTCCAGATGCCCCCAAGGACAAGATTTGGCCAGCAGTCAGCAGATGTCCTGGGCTCCACTCACTACTTCCAAGGCTTCTGCAAAAGTTAACGGAGGAAGAGACCCTCCCACCAGAGGAGGATGGCTGCACAGGGGTATCTCCTGCATCTCCACTAGAAATACTCAAGAGTATCACACTGAAGAAGGTTGAAAGTTGCTTCAGGACATCTCTCATGTGGGACCTGAGCGCTTAGGATCTGCTTGTATTCAAGGCAGGTGAAAAGCAAATGAAACATCTATTTACAAAACTCAAACTAGTCAGCACGGGTACACGGCTCAAGAAAAGGTGAGCAACAAAAGTAAAACAGATTCATGGTGGGTTTCTTATCACAGCCCACATTCAAGGATGCCTGGTTAAGCCAGTCACCTAGAGCAGCTTGCACAGGGTCAGCATCAGTCCTGCAGATTTGAGGCAAAGAAACTTTCTTCCTGACGTGACCTGCCAGCTTTCAAACACAGTAGTGCGGGGCAGGTAATGGAGAAGTGCAGTAGAGAAGGGTCGTGCCTATGGCCTTCTACAGGAACCGAAGCAGGGTGCCTCTGGGTCTACACCATCACCTCCCAAGTATCACCAGCATCACATAAAAAGACATATGGGCTGCATCCCCAGCAGCGTGGCCAGCAGGGCGAGGGAGGGGATGCTCCCCCTCTGCTCCGCTCTCCTCACACCCCCCGGGACCCTCCAGCTCTGGGGTCCCCAGCACAAGCCAGGCATCGACCTGGGAGAGACGCTCCACAGGAGCCCACCAACATGGTCCGAGGGCTGGAACACCTCTGCGGTGGAGAAAGGCTGAGAGAGTTGGGGTTGTGCAGCCTGGAGAAGAGACGGCTCCGGGGAGACCTTTCTGCCACCGCTCACTACTTAAAGGGGCTTCTAGGCAAGAGGGAGAGAGACTTGTGACCAGGGCCTGCAGTGACAGGACAAGGGGCAGCGGTTTTGAACTGAACGAGGAGGGGGTTAGGTCAGACATAAGGAAGAAACGTTGTACCATGAGGGGGGTGAGCCCCTGGCCCAGGTTGCCCAGAGAAGCTGTGGCTGCCCCATCCCTGGAGGGGTTCAAGGCCAGGCTGGACGGGGCTTGGAGCAACCTGGGGCTGGTGGGAGGTGTCCCTGCCCAGGGCAGGGGGTGGCACTGATCTCTGAAGGTCCTTTCCAACCCAAACCTGTGAGCCCATGACACACCACACGCCTGTCGTCTGCTCACAGCCATTAGTCTGCTTCCGCATTTGTGGGGCAAGGCAGCACCCACAGTTCAGACACCAGCCTTGCCGCTGCCCACCGACGGCAGAGACACAGACAGCCCCTGCTCTCCACCCCTGCCTTCCAGCTCAGCAAAACTTTCTACTCCTTGTGCTTCCAGAGTTGCCTCGTTTTATATTTCTTCTAAGTAAATACAGTCCCATTGGCTTTATGCCTGGTCTGGTCCTGACACAGCATCGTGCTGTTGCTGTTTCCCACGCTGTCCTTCCCTGCTCACCTTCCCCTCCTCATGCGTCTCCTCTAAGAATAATCCTGCAGACGCCGCGGTCCAAGGACATTTGGCCGTCCCCTGCCGTGGGTTTGCTCAGGTCGCCCTCCATCTGCCCAGAGCCAGCATGTTACTGCACACTCCATCTTCCTGGGTCTTCCACTTGGGCTCACTCTTCTCCTTATTACTAATACACATAATTTTCTGGAAGTAGCAATTTATCACAGTACTTAGCTTAATGAGCCTTACTGTACATGTTCTGCCTGTAGTGATAACTTTGCATATTTCCTGAGAAATCTTATTAACAGGGAGATACATAGCAAAACAAACATTTGTATAGCTTCCGAGCAGCTCGCACAAAGACAAAGACACTTGCAATTAAAACGACGGGAATTAGTCTAAATCCCTTTGGCTCGAGCCCTTTTAGACATCCAACGTGCAGCCAACATATGTGGCTTGTGAATGCAATGTCTCATTACTCTCCAGCGTCCACAGCGTGGCACCAGGTTTCAGGAGGCAAAGAGTATTTCTGCATTCAGGTTGACTTCGGTGGAACCACCAAGCCCCCACCGCACTGGACCTTTTGCTCCCCAGCAGACACCGAGGGACCCCGGGGCTCAGCATCCCGCTCTGAGGCCAGTGCCCGTGGGGGCTGAGCCTGCCTGGCCTCCAAACCCCCAGCCACCACCGCGCAGACCCCTGCCGCAGAAGCCAGTCTCCTCCCGGGGTGGGGACATGGAACACCACCCGGAGCCAACCCAGAGGCTGGGATTTGCATGCTGCTGTTTAAAGCACATCAAAGAGTCTTCCTTCCCGATGTTAAGTTTTCTTTGGCTTGCCCTACTCGGGCACGTGCCAGCTGCTGCTACCGGCATCCCCACAGCACAGAGATGGCCGGGACCCCACAACTGCTAGCCGGCATTGCGGGCTCACCCTACATCACCTCCGTTATCTTCTGCCATGCCTCTCACCGACCCCAGGGAGCAAGGACTCACCCGTGTCTTACCCCCTCCCGCTCTCCAGGACCACGAGGGAGCAGGCAAAGCACCTTCCCTGGAGAGGCACCCTGACAGTGGGGAGACGGCCGGGCCAGGCGTGCTCCAAGGGCAGCCATGGTGCACAGCCTTCCCCAGCAGCTTTACTCCTTCCAGCCCCCCAAAAAACAGCTTTTCAGCATCACTATCCACCCCGCTGACTACAGCCAGAGCGGGTGGCGGTGCGGGCTGCAGACACGCAACACGGAGGCACCGGCTGCCACCTGCCACGTGACAGCCCTGGCTCCCCGATGGGCGAGAGAAGAAGTGAAGCTGAATTATTTACATGACCCTTTTGGTTGAATAGAAGAGCTCGAAAGCACGCCAGGCAGCCAGGAGGGTTAAAAAAAGGAAAGGAAGACAGCATTTAAATAAGCAGATGTATCTATCTCTGGGGTCAGCAGGGACTTTGGCATTGGGGGGTGGCTCCGGAAAAGCCCTGCTGCCCAGATGGAGACTGACGAGACCGGACTCCTGCTGCAGACAGCAACTTTGGTCAACTTCACATTTGTGCCCCTGAGAGAGAAATTATCAGCAGGATTATTAACGAGAGGGGATGGAGCAAACTCTGGCTGCAAGTACTGGAGGGCCGTGCTGCACATTTCAGCTGCTGCAGGAGGGAAGAGGGGGAGATCCAAGGAGCTGGACCTGGAGCCGACTCCGCTTTCTCTCTCCCTTTATTTTTAACACACACCTCCCACAACTCCCACGCACAGGAGGCAGCACTCGAAACAGGGACATGGCAGGCAGGAGCCGGGGGTTTCAGCCGGCTGGGGAGGACAATGGTGCGGCACAAATGGCTGCCAGAGAGGAGTGACGGGCACAGGAGGAAAGGGCCTTGCAAAACCATTTTGACCACTTACGGAAGCTGGAGATGCACAAAAGCAGGTCTGGTTTTCCACCCATGCCTCTCCCGTTGGCGTGGGGAACAAGCTCCTTACTCAAAAATGAGGTATGATGAGAAACAAAAGTTACACATGAAATAAAGAGCAACTCTTCAAACCCCAGAGTGTTTATTCTTAATTAACACTCATTTGAGCAAGGCAAGCCTTTAGACCAGAAATGCGACCATCACTTTGTACGCTTGTTTTGTTGCAAGCAACTGCTGAGGCTTTGGTCTTACAAATTCTGCAGACACCGAGTCTCAGACAGAGGACCGGTCCCACCACACAAGGTCTGTGCTGGGGGACCTCCAGGGTCACACTGTCCTTGTTCTCCTGTCACCTCTCTGGAGAAGGTCCTTCTCACACTGGGGGAGCTTCTGCCAGCACTGAAACCTGCCAGGCCTGGACACCATCCCACAAGAACAGTGGCCTTGCCAAACCTCTCCCCACAGCACCCGAACCCAACGATTTTGGGCAGCATCCACCCCAGCATCTCAAGGAACACTTCCATCATGTAACTGCAAGATAAAACATCAAGCAAGCACTGTCTGGTAGGTAATGGGGAGAGGATCCGTCAACCAATAAATGATCTTTCCCCGACCAATTAGAGCCCAGCAACTGCTACAGTCATCAAAAATCAATAACTATTGGAAATTCTGCTAATTGGCTGTATGAAATGTTGACAGCAGAGGCCCCTCCTCCCAAAATCACCCAGCCACATGTTTCTTAATGGCCGGTAATGCCAAGCATGTGGAGTTCCTCCAGCAGCAGCAACCCTGACCCAAACCATCCAGATTCACCCAGCCACGGACCCCCCACACCCCTCCAGCTTCCATGTCCCCTCAAAACCCCCTCTCCTAATCCGGGCAGGCATCTCACAGCAGCCTGCAGTGCCTGGGCATCGCCTCACTGCTTCAGCTACAGGGAGCAAGTGCAGGGAACTGAGTCTTGCTGGAACAGGGCACTTGGACCAGGAACAGCCAAATGCCACTTTCCTGATCAACATCTCCATCAACAACACAGACAGTGGGATCGAGGGCACCCTCAGCAACTTTGCAGGTGACACCGAGCTGAGTGGGGCAGTCGATGCACTGCAGGGAAGGGGCGGCATCCAGAGGGACCTGGACAGGCTGGAGGAGTGGGTCCCTGTGAGCCTCATCAAGTTCAACCAGGACAAGTGCAGGGTCCTGCACCTGGGTCAGGGCAATCCCCAGTACCAGCACAGACTGGGGGATGGATGGATGGATGGATGGATGATGGATGGATGGATGGATGGATGGATGGATGGATGGAGAGCACCCTGCAGAGAAGGACTGGGAGATACTGGTGGGTGACAAATGGGACATCAGCCGGCAACATGCACTTGCAGCCCAGAAAGCCCAGCGTCTCCTGGGCTGCATCCCCAGCAGCGGGGCCAGCAGGGCGAGGGAGGGGATGCTCCCCCTCTGCTCCGCTCTCCTCACACCCCCCGGGAGCCTCCAGCTCTGGGGTCCCCAGCACAAGCCAGGCATCGACCTGGGAGAGACGCTCCACAGGAGCCCACCAACATGGTCCGAGGGCTGGAACACCTCTGCGGTGGAGAAAGGCTGAGAGAGTTGGGGTTGTGCAGCCTGGAGAAGAGACGGCTCCGGGGAGACCTTCCTGCCACCGCTCACTACTTAAAGGGGCTTCTAGGCAAGAGGGAGAGAGACTTTTGACCAGGGCCTGCAGTGACAGGACAAGGGGCAGCGGTTTTGAACTGAACGAGGAGGGGGTTAGGTCGGACATAAGGAAGAAACGTTGTACCATGAGGGGGGTGAGCCCCTGGCCCAGGTTGCCCGGAGAAGCTGTGGCTGCCGCATCCCTGGAGGGGTTCAAGGCCAGGCTGGACGGGGCTTGGAGCAACCTGGGGCTGGTGGGAGGTGTCCCTGACCTCTGAATATTCCTTCCAACCCAAACCACTGTGATCCTATGACACTTGCACATCTCCCTCACCTCCTCTTGCTCTCTCAAAACATCATTCATAATTATTTTGCCATTTATACCTGTCTCACACCCTGGAAATCCCAACATCTCACCCAAACTGAGCTGTCACCTCCCAGGCAGCATGGAACCCTCACAGTCCTGCATGCACGCATCATCTCATCCTGGCCCCACAGCACCCTGGCCATGATGCCCTGCTGAGCCAGGTCAGCAGAGCCCTTGCACGTTGAGCAGAGCTTCAGGCTCTTCCTCCATCCACAGCTGGTGATGGCTCTTTTAATGCAGCACCCTCGGCACCAGCTAGCCTCAAGCTTTGGAGGACACAACAGAAGCAGAGCCTAAATAAAGACATTTTAGGTACCTGGAGCACAAGGAGAAGCAATTTAGAGACTGTCCCAAAAGCAAAATAAATTATTTTTCAGATGATTTTCATCCCTTCCCTGCTCTGTCACTAACACTGCAGAGGGACAACTGCAGCGGGAGGAGCTGCTTTTGTGGGTTTTGGGGCAGGTGATCAGCTCCAGGCCCACTCCAGATGGGCAGGAAACACCACCCATGGCCAGAGCTGTGGCACCTACCCACGAGCAGCTGGCAGCAAAGCTCTGCTGGTCTCCTTACGGGCATCCTTCATGGCCAGTCCTCGGCTGCTCTTCCTCCACAACAAGAGGACATTTTTCAGCCATAAGCTAAATTTCCTGTCCCTGGTTCAGAGCAGGCCTGGGGGCATCACCACCCCCAAGGCACTAGATAAGCTCGAGTGAGTTTGAATACAACCCGGAGCACCAAGGTTCAGAGAAGATATGGGATTAGCATTCTGCATTGCAAGTACCGTTTTAAAAATCCCATTAAGACATGAAGATCTTGTTCTACACAGCAGCAGAAGCTTTCCATCCCCTCCTCAGCACCAATAATGCCAGCTCTTCTTTTTTAATTCTTTTTTATCATCCCTGTCAGAATTTAGACACTGTATTAAAAGAGGAAGAAACTGGCCCAGGCTATTAATGAAGCTGGCTACTAACAGCACAGAAAAAACAAACCCAAATGCTCCTTATACTCCATCCACTGCAGCATCTCGCTCCTCCCAGGTGACTGCCACCAGCGAGGCTGTAAATCCACGTTTCCCCAGCGCGCTGCCCCACTCCCCGCCACCCTGCCAGGCTCTGCCCCACTGTGGGCACCCGTTCAGCTTTGGGGCATCCAGCTGCTCTGAACTGGGCCTCCATCCCCAGGAGCCCCCGGATGCGTCAGGGAGCTCCGGGGAGGATGCTGCACCCATCAGCATTAGGCTGATGAATAAGGATCATCAGCAGGAGCAAGGCAAAAACGCATTTTATTTTTCTTCAGGAAAAGGAATGGAGAGATTTTAAAATACTCTACAGCATCACTTCTCAGCCAGCAGTGGCTGCCAAGAGGACATTCATGGGGTTGGTTTTACTATTATTATTAAAAAGCCTATTTTCCAATTCTATTTCACAGCCTGCGCTGTTGGTGGAGAAAGAGCCCCTTGTTTGGGTGCTTTCCAGGCGTTCCGGCTGAGTGGGGGGGGTGCAGTTGTTCTTTATATAGCCCCTTCCTCCTCCAGCATCGACAGCCACCCCCTCAGCATTGACTGCCAGCCCCTCGGCCCCTTGCTGGCGTCACCCCAGCTCCATCCTGGCATTTTCCAGACCGAGCCAAGCTCCCGGCTAAAGTGATCCCAGTAGGGTTTCTGCGGGGACAGCCAGCCTGAGCACCCACAGTCGGCCCTGCCACCCCTCACTCCATGACCGGGTCACCCCCCCAGGATGGACCACAGATGGCACGACCAGACCCCGTCTCGCCTCCCAGGTGGCTTGGCAGACCCAATCGTGAAATAAGTTGGAAAAAAAAACAAAACAAAACAAAAAAAAAAACCAAGAAAAAGCAGCAAAGCAAGCACTGATGTGGTGGCACGAGACAGGAGGCTGGATGCTGGAGTAATGCCCTGGGATTCCAGGCTCTTGCCACCCCTGGGCACCCCCACTGCCCCCCACATGCTGCACGCCCACCCCTGCGTGACTGGGGCGTCCCAGTGCCTGCAGTCCCCGGCAGGCAGCCAAGGGGCAGCAAGGGGCTCCACCGCGGTACCCATAGAAGCTGCTGCCCGTGCTCTGCCAGCCGAGACCCGGGACCAGCGGGGGTCTCCGACTGCCCCACCGGCGGGACGTAGCACGGGGTCCACTGGGCCCAGACACCCCCACGACACCGGCTGCAGCTGCAGACCGTGCCTGCTGCCCCGCTCGCCCCCGCGGGCTCGGCAGGGCCCCAGGTCACGGCACCGCTGGCAGCGGCGGTGCCGGGGGGCAGCGGGGGGTGTCGGGCAGCGGCTGGCCACCCCCGGGCGAGCAGCCCTGGAAGGGCTGCGCGGCCCCGGGCTCTTCCCAGGCCAGATGACATCAGCAGAGCCAGGAGGATGAAAAAGCAAAACGGGTGCAGAGCGGGGTGGCCGGGGCGGGAGACGGCACCGGGGGGGCACCGGCACGGCACGGACAGGGCCCTGCCGCCGACGGGGCACCCCCGTCCGCAGCATCGCCACCGGACACTGCCCTCCCTACTCCAGATAAAAATAACCGTTTTGTTTGTTTGTTTGCTTCCGACTGGGATGGTTTTCAGCCGGCTCGGCCCCCCAGGCGTCCGGTCACCCGGTGCCGGGGGAGATGGGGTCCCCCGGGGCAGCGCCCGCCGCTTGCACCGCCCGCCCGGGAGCCACAGCCGCCCGGCGCCGGGGGGAACCGGAGCAGCCCACGATAGATGGGGGGGGGGAGGGAGGGCGCATTCTGGGGGTCCCCGCTCCCGCCCCGACACCCCCGCGAGGGACGGTGGGGCTCGGCCCCGGCGCCCATCCTCCCGCCCAGCCGCCGCCGCTCGGGGTACGGCGGCCTCCGGCCCGGGGCGGGGGGAGACGAAGCGGCGCAGGGCGGTCCCCGAGCAGGGGCAGAGGCGTTGCCCTCCCCCCCGCGGCCGGTGCCCCCCACTCACGGCGCGCAGCTCCCCGGTCCGGTCCTTCATCCTGCCCGGCCGCCGCCGCTGGGTCCGGCCGCCGCGCGGGGGAGGGGCGGGCGCGGCACATGCGCGCAGCCGGGCGGAGCGGGAGCGGCGCGGGGGGGGCCCGGGGGGGGCACACCGGGAGGGGACTGGGGGGGCACACTACGGGGCGAGGGGGGGAGACCGAGGGGCGCACACCGGGGAGTCGGGGAGACCGAAGAGGGGGCAGAGCTGAGGAGGATACAGCTGCGGCGCGTCAAAGTGGGGGGAGTCACCGGGGGGGGGGGGGGCACGCTTGGGGGGTGCACACGAGGAGGTCACACCTGGAAATAACGTCAGGGGAAGGTCGCAGCTGGAGTCCCACTCGCGGGTCTCACCTGGGGGGGTCACACCTGCGGGACATCGCATGAGGGTGCTCTCCGGGGAGCGCACACGGCAGGGCAGCCCCCACAGCAGGGTCACCCCTGCAGGTCCCTGGGACAGTAGCAGCACCGGGGCTGGGGCTCCGGCAGACACCACAGTCTGGGGGCACCGGCAGGAGCAGCTCGCACTGACAGCCCCCCACACACACCCAGGGACAGGCAGGGTCGGGGGGACCACCCTGGGGGACCCCAACCCCGGGCTTGCAGGGAGCAGCGAGGTGCCAACAGGGCTAAAATAGGTGGTGCCAGTTTGCTGTTCTGGGGGGACCTGGTGGTGTCAGGGAGACACCCCTATGCCCCCCCTTTCCCGGGACACCTCCCACAGCCTGTGCCCACAGGTGCCTGCATGTTCTGGTGCTGCCCTGGGACCACCTGGTCCAGCCTCAGGGCCACTGGCCACAGCTCCGGTGGCCCTGGATGTGTCCAGCATCCCTGGGGTGCCCAGTGCTGGGATGCTCTTGGTGCAGAGGCTCAGGTGTCCTCCTCCTGTGCCAGGGAGAAGCTCCAGAGCCACCAGTGCAGGGGATGGCTCTGCAGTGGGACAGCTTTCGGTGTCCTAAACCAGCCAGGTCAGAGTCAAGCAGAAACGTCCCAGCAAAACCCTGCTCCTGTTCACTGTGAAATGTCCAGCCATCAAAACTGAGTGTTGTGACAAAGACCACTTCTCCCTGGTCCTCCAGGTTCACACACTGAGCAGATAATCCCTGGAACCAGACACACATCTCGGTGAGAAATGGCCTGAGCAAACCCTGCTCAGGTTAAAGTCATGGAATCACGGAACATCTCAAGTTGGAAGGGACCCATAAGGATCACAGAGTCTAGCCCCCTGCTCCTCACAGGACTACCTAACACTAAACCATAGGACTAAGAGTGCCCTCCAGACACTCCCTGAACTCTGACAGGCTTGGTGCCATGACCACTCCCTGGGGGAGCCTGGCCCAGGGACTGACCACCCTCTCAGTGAAGAACCTTTTCCTAATGTCTAATCTGAATCTCCTCTGGTGCAGCTTCATTGCATCCCCTCGTGTCCTTGTCGCCGGTCACCAGCGAGAGGAGATCAGCACCTCCCCCCTGGTGCCTCCCTCGAGGAAGGTGCAGGCTGCCATGAGTGCACCCCTCAGCCTTGTCTTCTCCAGGCTGAACAAGCCAAGCGACCTCAGCCGCTCCTCCTAAGTCTTGCCCTGCAGACCCTTCACCATCTTGGTCGCTCTCCTCTGGACACACTCCAATAGTTTGATGTCCTATTGAGGCGCCCCAAAATGCGGTCAGAGCTCAAGGTGGGGCCGCACCACTGAGGTGCGGAGCGGGACGGACACCTCCCTCAGCCGGCTCCCGACGCTGTGCTGGATGCACCCCTGGCCCTTTGGCTGCCAGGGCGCACTGCTCACTCCTGTTCAACTTGCCACCAACCCCGACCCCCAGAGCTCTCTCTGGGAGGCTGCCCTCCAGTCCCTCATCCCTCCATTTGCGTGTGTACCCAGGATAACCCCGTCCAGGGCAGAGAATCCGGCCCTTGCTCTCATTACATTTCATGTGGTTGGTGACTGCCCCGCTCTCCAGATGCCTGGATGAAACCTCCACGGGACTCTGACTCATTCACAGGGAATTAAGATGGCGAGATGCTGTTTGCTGAGCAAACTGCTGTGGGAAGGGAGCGGACGGAGCTGCGGCCAGTGGGGCGCTGCGGGACTGGCCGGAGGGGCCGCCCGGAGGGCCCTGGGGAGCCGGGGGAGACGCCTGGGGAGCCCTGGGGAGCCGGCCGGGGCCGGGACGGAGGCGGCCGGGACGGGGCCGGGACGGGGCCGCAGCGGGGCCCCCGCGGTGCCGCCCCTCACGGAAGGCGGTAGCGGGTTCCAGCAGCCTCTCCCCGCCGCCCCCGGCCCCGCCACAGGGACGCGGCGTCCCCGCCACCCCGAGGGCCCGCCCCTCGCTCCGCTCCCCCAGGGGCCCGCCGGGTGCCGGGGCCGCGCTCCGCAATGGCTGCTGCCGGGGCGGCGGCTGCCCTGCGCCGGGCCGCGCTCTGGGGCGCGGCGCCCCCCTGGCGGCCGCGGCGGGGACCTGCGGGGGTCGGACTCCCCGCCCCCGCCGCGCCGGCACCCACCGGAGCGGGGGCGGGGCCGGGGGCAGCTGTGCCGCCCCGCGGGAGAGCGCCCACCGCCGCCGGGGTGACGCCGGGTCCCCTCCCCCCGCCGCGGGGCTGCCGGGAGCCACACCTATTCCCATATTTTCCCATGCGGGTTGTTCCCCGAATCACCCACATCCATCCCTTTCCCCACCTTCGCTTCCCCTCTCAAACATCCCATAGTAAGTCCTGTGCCACCCTCCCCACCTCAAAACGCGTCCCGTGCCCCCAGGCAGAAACACAACCCCTCTCCCTCCCCCCCCGCCCCCACCCCCCGCACCCCCCCCTCAGGTGCCCCAGCCGCCTTCCCACCTGAGCCCTGGGGATGAGGCTCTGCCCAGAGGGGCCCAGACAGGGCGTCCCTTCCCCCGAGTCCCAGATTTGGGTTCCCTTATGCCTCTGTGCTCCCCCCGGCTCCTGCAGATGCGTCTCCTGTGAGCAGACAGATGCTGCCGAGCAGGAGGGACGGAGACCCCTCGGGCAGAGCGGGAGCCTGGCCAGCCTCCTCGGCAGCGAGGGTGACAGACCAACCTGGCCACGTTCCAAGGGGTGCTCTGAGCCCCTGGTTCCAGCCACGTCCCACCGGCTGCTGCACTGGGGTGCACGCAGGAGGGCTTTGTGCAGGTGGGCCGGGGCGGATTCGTTGTCTGTCTGGCAGTTCAGCAGGATCATGACACCAGTGGCAGGGTCAGGAGAGAACCAGGCTGAGCTGGGCAGGACTTGGTGCCAGAGGAACAGTGATTACTGCTTTAGGAAGTTAGCATTTATGACCAGAAAGCGAACACGGCTGGTCTCCATCACACTGGTGTTGCTCTGCTTCAGGTCAGCGAGTTCAGCCTGGCCGCAGGAGCTCCCGGTCCCAGGCACCGCTCCACCCCTCCATCCCCTGGGTGTGGGTGAAGGCTGGACCAAGCCTGGGGAGAAGGCAGGTATCAGGGAACCAGGCTGGATGCAGCAGCTGGTGGAGGTGAGGTCCATCCACCCCAGTCCCACCAGGAATGAGGCTGAGCATCCAGACACACACACACACACAGACACACACACACACACACACAGACACACACACACACAGACACAGACACAGACACACACAGACACACACAGACACACACACAGACACAGACACACACAGACACACACACACACAGACACAGAGACACACACACACACACAGACACACACAGAGACACACACAGACACAGACACACAGACACAGACACACACACACACACACACACACACACACACACACACACAGACACAGACACACACACACACACAGACAGACACACACAGACACACACACACACACACGAATACACAGACACACACAGTGGCCACGCAGTGCAGCACTGACAAACGCACAGAGACCACCGACAGCCTCGTCCTGTTCCCCTCCCTGGGCAACAAATACACCCGTGGGTCTGTACAGACCCAGTGTGGATGTACCTATACAGCATGGACCGCTCCTGCAGCCGGCCTCCACCATGCACCCTCTGGGCCGCGATCTGGCTCCCGCTGCTGCCCTCGCCCCAACGCACACCCACAGGACACAGAGCCCGCACCCACGGCAGACGCAGAGAGGGAGTTTATGAAGAAAATCAGCCGGCCTGGGCTGACCCCCAGGCGCGGGGCATGGCTAGAGCAGCGTACTGACAGCAAACTCTTCACACACAACCCGTTCTTTCAGCCCCATTGTCCCTCTGTTTTCCCATGCTTGTTCATGCCTTCCCCCATCTTTGCTTCCTCTCTTAAACATCCCATAACAAGTCCTGTGCAAACCCCAGATGCTCTTCCCCTGCATCCCGACATGTCTCCCGTGCCCCAGGCAGACATAACCCCCCTCACTTCATCAGGTACCTTCACACCAGGGCCCTGGGGCTGAGGCTCTGCCCGATGGGGCCCCACAGGGTGCCCCTTCCTCCAAGTCCCTAATTTGGGTTCCCACCTGCCCTTGTGCCTCTGTGCTCCCCCAGGCTCATGCAGATGGGACTCACAGGGGTTGGTGGCTCCTGGGAGGAACCTGGCCGGGTGCTATTTGGGCTCCCCCTCCCACCAGTGTCTCCCCATGCTCCTTTGCAGTGGGCAGAGAAGATTTATTGCACATCCCACCAGCGGGGAGAGTTCCCATCAGGAGGAACGGGGCTTAATTTACTCAAGTGACAAGAGCACTGTGACAAGAGACGTCACCCTGCCTGCCATCACCCCCATGAGCCCTCCCCATGGCCCGGGCTGGGAGCCCATCTTCTCCCTGCTCTGTTGTCTTCTCCTCTGTCTCCTCCGCCTCCTGAGGAGGCTGGGCAGGCACGTCAAGGAGGTGTCTCTCCTGGCACCAGCTCCCGCTGAAGAGCAGTGCTAATTCCATCCCTAAGCCCATGCTCGCACACGCAAGCCCCCCTCCCATCCAGGAGGAGCTGCAGCAGTGGATGCCAACTGGCTGAAATCACGCCTGGTGCCAGCACCAGTGCTCGAGCCTCAGCACCTTCTCCAGCCGCCCTCGGGATCCCCATGGATGGCTCTCTGCATGGCACACATCGCTATGGCCCTGTCACGGGCTGCAGGTGGTTTCTCACACCCCCTGGGAGCCCGATGCCTCCAGGAACAACCTCCCCCCTCCCCAGGCAGCTCCACTCACCTGCCCCACACAGACATGGGCACGGATCACTCTGAGACAGGACCAGTGTCCTTCAGCATGCTGCTGCCTGCTGGCTTCTGTGGAGAGCTGGGACCATCTGGGTGAAGGGTTCCTGCAGTGGAGTGGACCAGCTTTCCTCCCAGAGGACTTGAAGCTCCTGCTCCCATCACATACATGTATTAGCTCGAAAACCAGCTCCTTGCACAGTAAGATGTGGAACAGGCACCTGGGGCTGACTTTGGGCCACTGTCATACAATCATAGAATGTGTTGGGTTGGAAGGGACCTCTAAAGGCCATCTAGTCCCACCCCCTGCAGTGAGCAGGGACATCTTCAACTAGATCAGGTTGCTCAGAGCCTCATCCAGCCTGGCCTTGGATGTCTCCAGGGATGGGGCCTCCACCCCCTCTCTGGGCAACCTGGGCCAGGGGCTCACCACCCTCAGGGTAAAGAACTTCTTCCTAATGTCTGATCTAACCCTGCCCTGCTCTAGTTTAAACCATTGCCCCTCGTCCTGTCGCTACCTGCCCTTGCAAACGGCCCCTCCCCAGCTTTCCTGGAGCCCCTTCAGGGACTGGCAGGGGCTGGAAGGTCTCCCCAGAGCCTTCTCTTCTCCAGGCTGAACCCCCCCAGCTCTCTCAGCCTGTCCCCACAGCAGAGGGGCTCCAGCCCTCCCAGCATCTCCAGGGCCTCCTCCGGCCCTGCTCCAACAGCTCCGTGTCCTTCTTGTGCTGAGGGCTCCAGAGCTGGACACAGGACTCCAGGTGGGGTCTCACCAGAGCAGAGTAGAGGGGGAGAATCCCCTCTCTGGATCTGCTGGCCACGCTTCTTTTGATGCAGCTCAGGATGCCATTGGTCTTCTGGGCTGCAAGCGCACATACCACATTTCCTGCTCTCCTAAGCTCCACAGAGTACCCTGGAAACCAGCATTCCCACTTTGCAAACTCCCCTGCCTGCTACATGGCAGCCTTTCCAATTTCCAGTCCCAACTGCTGCTCACCTCCAGTGAGGATTGCAGGTCCCCTCTCCCTTCCAGCCAGTCCCTGTCTACACGCCCTCCCCCCAGTGCTGGGCGCCACCACCCATCTTATACAGGGCATCTTATACAGGGCTGCGGGAGAGTGGGAAGAGCCGAGACAACGGCCAGAGCAGCCCCTGAGACATGGCTGTGGGGAGACCAGCTCCCCAAGAGCCCTGGAGATGCAGGGACTAAGTGGAGGAGAGACAGACAGCTCTTCATTCATGCTGAAAGCAACAGGGACTGCAAAAAAAAAGGAGTCAGAGACACACTCCACGTTAACCGCGCCCGTGTCTGCAGCACTTGATGTATTTGTGAGCTTCCAGGTGAGTCAGGCGGCTGAAGATGCAGCACAGAAGCCTGAGGAGTCACATGCGCCCCACTTACACATGAAAAATTACAAAGGTATTTTGAGCAGAGGTTGCAGGAGGGCAGCTGGTGAAGTCTGCGGCTGATCTAAGATTGATCCTGCTGTTTCTGAGGACTTGCCTCCATCGGCAGAGACTGGACTGTGACTGCCAATGGAAGGAAGAGCTCAGACATGCACAAGGAGGTGCAGAATTAATCCTCACCAGAAATGCGGAGAAAAGCAAGCCTTCAGCCTTGAGTGAGGCTGACAGTGCGGACATGACCGAAATCCAGAGCTCAGCCATGCTCCACGTGACACAGGAACGGGAGCTGCAAGACTTGCAGCTTGGCTGCGGCTCAGAAACCACCCGAAGCTGTTTATTCATTTTGCAGCCACTGCTGCCACTTCAGGGACACTCTTCCCTTTGGAGGCACAGGACAGACACCCTGGGGCAGCTGCCAGAAGTAATATGTTGAGGAACAGACCAGCAAGCTGTTCACGGAGGGCAACGATGGGAGCCGCTAAGCGCTGAGGGAGACAGGGAGCTTTACTCAGTGCCCAGAAAACAAGTGGAGTCTTGTGGCGGGGGAGAGCCAGGATCTCAGAGGCAAGGCAGGGATTAGCTAATTCAGATGGGCCACCCCACCCCACCTCCCTGCATGGGGAGCCTCCCCCAGTGCCCCGTGCGTGCCCGTGCCACCAGGGAGGTGCCGGGGCGGGAAGGAGCGGTGCAAGGACAGGCACGTGTGGCTGCAGCCACAAGTAAATCCAGCTGACAAGTTGCGGGGTCCCTATCCCCGGGCTAGGGGAGCAGAGACGATGCCAACGGCGGTTACTCCAAACGCCTGTCTCCACGCCAACAGTCAGTAAAAAGTTGCTTTTGAATAGCTAGTATCGTCTACAATCTCATGTGTCCAACCAACAGGAGGATGCTTTGCCATCGCTTTTCTGAGGACTCTTTCCCGTGGGGCAAGAGGGCAGCTGAGCCCTGTAGGAATGGGTGATGTCAGCAAACAAGGGAGATGACGTCAGGAGGGAAGGGAAACCGCTGTGACTTGCAGAGGTTGAGGTAGGACACACAGAAAGACATCTGACTGTCGTGGAATAAAGGGAAGAGCTGTGCCCTGTGCACGAGGGGTCTCTCCCCAGGCCGCAGATTTGGCCAGCCCACGTCGTAGGGCACGCTGCAAGTTTGCTGATGACACCAAGCTGGGGGGGGTGGCTGACACAGCACAAGGCCGTGCCGCCATCCAGAGAGACCTGGACAGGCTGGAGAGCTGGGCAGAGAGCAACCTTATGGAATTCAACAAGGGCAAGCGCAGGGTGCTGCTCCTGGGGAGGAATAACCCCCAGCACCAGGACAGGTTGGGGGTGACCTGCTGGGGAGCAGCTCTGTGGAAAGAGACCTGGGAGTCCTGGGGGACAACAGGATAACCATGAGCCAGCAATGGGCCCTTGTGGCCAAGAAGGCCAATGGCATCCTGGGGTGCATCAGGAAGAGTGTGGCCAGCAGGTGGAGGGAAGTCATCCTCCCCCTCTGCTCTGCCCTGGGGAGGCCACATCCGGAGCGCTGTGTCCAGTTCTGGGCTCCCCGGTTCCAGAAGGATGGGGAACTGCTGGAGAGGGGACAGCAAAGGGCTACCAAGATGCTGAGGGGACTGGAACACCTCTCTGATGAAGAAAGGCTGAGGGATTTGGGTCTCTTCAGTCTGGAAAAAAGACGACTGAGGGGGGATCTTATCAACGCTTATAAACACTGAAAGGGGGGTGTCAGGAGGATGGGGCCAGGCTCTTCTCAGTGGTGCCCAGCGACAGGACAGGGGGTAACGGGCACAAACATGAGCACAGGAAGTTCCACCTAAACATGAGGAGGAGCTTCTTTGCTGTGAGGGTGGCAGAGCCCTGGCACAGGCTGCCCAGAGAGGTGGTGGAGTCTCCGTCTCTGGAGACATTCCAACCCCGCCTGGACGCGTTCCTGTGCCACCTGCTCTGGGTGACCCTGCTCTGGCAGGGGGTTGGTCTAGATGATCTCCAGAGGTCCCTTCCAACCCTATGATTCTATGATCCACGCCTCCCAGCCATTCTGCACATCTTGCACCATCTCCAGGGGTCTCTGCGAGGCCAGGAGCCCCAGGAAGGCGGGGATGGCACAGGCTGGTGTCACTGTATCACAGCTCAGCTCTGCTCTCACGGGGTGCAGGGGTGCAGAGCAGCTCGAGTGCCAACAGTGAGGGGCAAGGGGCATTGCTGGGTGCAAAGAGAAAGCAGGGCCAAAACTATCCCCAGGACTAAACTACAGAAAGGAGCAAACACACAGATCTACATGCCTACAGAGGTCTGTGTGTGACATGCACACAAAGAAGACAAAGTCAAAATGGGACAGAAGAGGGGAAAGGATGAAGAAGGAGAGGTGGCCAAGGGGAAGAGCAAAGGAATCCAGCCCTTGCAAGCACAACTGCAGTAGAAAACGTTGGACATTGCAAGCAAAGCATGGAGAAGCAAGCTGGGCTCGGTGTTTCCACCAGCAGCAGGGAAAATGGCCATTCACTTGGGCCACATCTTGTCTGATCTCTCAGATTCGCAATGCCATCTCCAGACCCATAAGAGAGCATCACAGCACGCACAAGGGGACTAGCAGCAAAGAACAAGATATCACAGGCACTGGCAGTGTGGGACGGGAACCCCCCAGAGAAACAATAACCACCTGGCAGGAGTCACACGCTCCCTCCTCCTCACGCCTCCGACAGCAGCCTGACAACAGGCTTTGCTCAGATCATGCACAAGCTGCTACTGTCAATTGCTCTGTACAAGAAAATTCGCTACAGCAAAAAAAACCAAACCCAAACATCTGGAAGGAAGATGTGTAGTCTCTGGCTTCATGTAAAGAATAGGTTGAACAAACATCTCTCAGGCTTTGATTAAGTCAAGGTGATGTCGCCCGAAGGAAAGCAGTGGACTAGATCTTGATATCCAGCCTGACCTTTCTGGCTTTCTAAGGCCAGATTAAGTCTCAGGAAATCCACCTTTTCCACCTGCCCGAAGGGCCGATCCTCTCATTCTCAGATGTGGAAAGCTTGAAACAACCAGGAATCGCACACCTCCAAGAGAAGTTCCTCTTTCACACATTGCAGAAATCCTCCCAACTGTTTTGAAAGTCAGGTGTTTTGGTTTTTTTAAGAACTTGTGAATAAATTATGAAGTCTGATTCTATCAGTCTTTTCTGATTTTTTGTGTTACTCTAGAAAAGGATCTTGACAGATGAGAAAAGGAAGTATCTCCAGCCTACATGGCACTAGGGCTCACCTTAGCAAACTGCTGGAACCAAAGCAGTGAGAGAAATTCCATCAAACCAAAGCGATCATTTCAGTGCAGGAAATGCACATGGATACTTATTTTTTAACTGATCCAATGAAGTGTGATGTTGCTCCGGTCAGCTGCAGTCTGCTTTGCACTGAAATACTGACATTAGCTTTAGAGAACACGGGCTGCACTTTGAGAAGGCAATAAGCATCATAAAAAGGCAGCTGGGGGCGAAAGGCAAAGCAGCCCACTTCTTCACTTCACTGCCAGGAGAGGGCCTGCAGGGAGCTCTCCTCTGACACTCCAACCCAGTGGCTAAAATTAAAATATATTGAGCCAACAAGCAGCCTACGGTAGTCCTTTAATGATGACCACTTAAACCCCACAGTGCAGATAAAACACACCGTTCCCTCCCCACGCACCCTGCAGTGGCAAGACAGGTCTCTGCAGGACACACGCCCGCGGCAGCTCCTTCTCCCCCAGCGCTGGCAGCTCTGCTTCCCACGCTGCCCCACGTCCTTCCCAAACACACCGGGGCTGCAGCATGGGAGACGGGCAGTGTGGCCCACCCCACCAGGGCAGAACGTCCCTGTGGCCACATCAGAAGAGGCCATGTCCCTGATTCATCACAAGCACTGGGACAGGACCAAGCCAAAGAGGCATCTCAGGTTTGCTGGCAAGGCTCTAGTTTGAAGTTATCGCAGCCCAAGTCTTCCTCAGTTGGGAGAAAACCCCATTCCTGGGCTCTGACTTTTTTGGTGGAAAGCTGTTCCCCCCAGTCACATGAATGACTCATTTCTAGGTTTTCTTTTTCTGTTACATTTACACTGGAATTTCTAACAGCTGCTGATTTGCATCATGCAAGCCCTGCCAACTGCCCACAGCCTTTTCATCCACCAAGCAAACATTTCTGCAATTACTCTTTGTTTGCGTGGCTTATTTAATGAGACACCGGGAAGGTGCCTGGGGACCTTCAGCTGGCTCCTGCCCCCACGCTGACCACATCACTGGATCCAGCCTGAGACAGATGCCGTTCAGCTGAAAGTTCCGCTGGCACTCAAAAAACCATCACAGCTCCAGTCTGCCCTGAAGAAAGAACAGACAAAGCTCAAGAGGAACCAGCGACGTTGCAGCAGCTAACATAGCCAGAGCTGGGGGGCTGCTGGCCATGCACCAGGGACAGCACAGACCTCTGAGTCTCACTGCTAGACCCACTTTGGTCCCCCCACAGGACTCCCCAGCACTGCCTGCGCCTGCTGCGGGCTCCTCCTGCCCTCCAGCCTCCCCTCATCTTCAGTTCATAGCATCCCCCAGCCTGCCAGGCTCGCAGGTCCCACTACCTGGCGCCCCCCCATCCCAAGCTCTTGTGCACCCAAAACCGTCCTCTCCTCTCGCTTCTGCTGAGTTTCACTGCAAAGGCGTCCCTCTGGTGCAAACTGTAGGGACATTTCTGTAGAGGGGAAATCTTCGCAGCCCCAAGAGGATCACTGGCCTCCCCTCTGCCTGTCCCCATGGGCCATCTCCTCATTCATCTGCACACATCTGCATGACCCCCACGCCAGCTGGCCAGGCTCCTTGGCAAGCTCCGAGCACAAGCCCTGCACCAAATGCCAGTTTGGATTAAAAGATCAGTGACATTTTCATACGTGTACGTGTATATGGAAATTTGCTAGTTTCATTTATAAAAGGGCATATGCAAAGGACATTTGCTGAAGGCTTTCACCAAAACATCTTTTACAAGCACCATTTTGTCCTGTCAGGCAAGGAGGCTGCAAGTATGAAGGTGAAAAACTGCTAACAATATCTTTCTTTGGAAGAATTGCTTCTTTGGTTATAACTATTTTTTATTTTTAAATTTTGCTCTCTTGAGTTTCTGTAAGATTTTACACTATTCAGAGTTTTAACTAGCAAAACCAAGTATAATTGTGTAAACCTTATGCTTCTCTGTGTAACCTTAACACTCAAGACACCAAATCCTGCCATATAAATGTGCTGAGCAACAAGCACAAGTCAGGAACCTGATCTTCTAATCAGAAGAGTCCACACTCTAACAAGATCTGCCTCTGGCATCATCTCAATCAGAAAGGTGTTCTGTTAGTTTATGGATAAAAAGAATATTCTCTTAACCTTGCAACTCAATCCTGAAAAGGGTTTCAGAGACATGCAATTCAGCTATCAGCAATAAGCACAACAGAAACACCCAGAAAGAAATTAAGTACTGCTTAGATAGCACGCAATAAACATACAGGGCCATGATGTGATTTAGGATTTTTTTGAAAAAAGAGACAGCGAGTGCTACGTACTCACTGAACGCTTTTTATCCTGGATCGACCTCTGTGAAACGTGACTATATCATTAAAGACCACGATAACGCACGCACCTCAGTTCTGCTACTCCAGACCTGGGCATGTGCCTTCACAGCCATCACATCAAAAGCCTGACTCATGCACAAGATGCGTCGCCCAGCTCTAGGCCAAGGACGCTGTGCTCTGCGTAGCAGGCCATGCGATCTAACGCATGCTGGCAGCCTCCTCCAGCAAAAAGGAGGGCTCGCAGGCAAGGAAGGTGAGCAAAAATCCTTTTATAACTGCAATTGCCAGACACGTTCAAGCTGCCAGACAGATCTAGGGATTGCGACAAAGGTGAAGGAGGTACAAACACGGGAGTTTTGTTTTCCCAGTGAAGGCTGGGACACGATCAAAATGGCAAGAAGGGTGGGAAGAAGACAACAGAGCACCAGGGAAGAGGGGGATGTTCTAACAATCACACCCATGGCTGCAACCACGAGCTTCATGTTCCCTGCGAAGAAGGAACATGCAGAGCAAGAAAAGGAAGGCCAATTCCTATTTCATATTCTGCCTCTGAATTTACACATTCAGACCTGCGTGATCTCAGCCTGAGATTTTTCTTCCTATCCCTTGTTTTGGGAGCGGAGAACTCACGGAAATGTCACTCAGGCACAAATCAATACAGCACTGTCAGCCTGCAGGTAGCCCCACTCCTGTGAACTTGAGACAGGAATAAAAACAGGGGAAAAAAAGTCTGAGAAAAGAACAGAAGAAACTGGATAAAAACTGGGTACACACATGCTTCCCCGGGAAGCAGTGCAGTGTACTGCAATCAGAGACAGAACAATGAACCATAGCTCAAATGAACAGCTTGAACAGTTCAAAGTTCAGATACTGTGCAAATGTTATAGTCTGCTCTGTCGTTGTCTGCAAACTGTCCAACCCCAGCCAAAGTTCTGCTATGAACTAAGTGGAATGCATGTTTCCAGTTGTATTCGTGAAGAAAGAATCCTCCTGCTCATCACTGCAGAGCCAGAAATGTTACAGGGACATACAATGAAATACAGAATGTAACGCCTTTCTCCAGTTCTCAATCTGTCAAATGCCATTCCTTTGCTCTGATTTCATGTATTACACGAGGCAGAGCGCTCTCTCTCTCAGAATGAGTCAATCTTAAGGCACAGGTGGACAGATTCATTTTACTATTGACTGCCCTATAGCTACAAATGCTGACGACGATTACCAGCACTTCTCAAGAAGTTATCTACTCATTTCATTAAACCTCAAACGGCATTCATGCCTTGACCTTCAACATCAACCTCTTCTTTAAGAAGAAAACTAAATTTACCAAGTCACATAGACTTGAAATTTTTCTAATCATTTACTATTCAATTCCTGAAAAGGTGTTAAAGGGTTCACAGGTCCCATATCAGTATTTTAGTCTGCTCAGCAGAAATGTGAACAATTGGCCCTATTGTTAGGGCCTGGTAACAAAATGCCTTGAAAAAATGGGGTTCCTTCCACCGGTACTTGTGGAAATGCAAATATCCTGGTTCTGGATGTGGTACAGACTCCTTCACCCATCCCAGGGAAACAACAAAGGAAGGGCTTCAAAAACTTCCAGGCACCAGCACTGTGACTCCCACTGAACAATGGCAGCTTGCGCCAGAGAGAAGATGCCGAGTGCTGCCGGGCAGCGGAGGTGGTCGATCATGGCTCCTGCAGCTGGTGCGCAGTGGAGGCAGAGGTGCTGATGAGGTCTTGAGGAAGGCTCTCGCGTGCTTCCTGCATCCGGCGCCGTGCCCTCTGGAAAGCCTCTACAACACAGCAGGTGACAGCAAGCCAGAATGCATCAGTCAGCCTCAGGGAAGGGGAGGGATGACTCTGCCCAGTGAACATCATCTCTCCTGGAGCAGCAGTCTCACTTCCTATTACTAAGTTCCACCAACAAAACACCTGGTCCTTGCTGCTCTCTTCACCTGTTTCTAGCATTGTCTTTGCTCTGTACATAATGGAATCAGAGACAGAGCCCGTGCATCGCTGCCACAAGCTACGCTCAGTGCCAGGCAAGACGGGGCAGCCCAGCCTAGGCTTTGCCTTCACAGAGTGGTTATCCCTCCTGCCTGCTGAGAGCTGATGCCTCCTGAAGTTTCCAGCCCAGATCAGAACACTCAACCTCTGCTACGGAGTCAAGAGAGCTCATGGGGGATAGAGTCATCCGCACAGTAATGTATTCTCCTGAAATACCCTGCCCACTCTGTAAACTGGGGGCAAAAGCGAGCCAAAGGTTCACCAGGGAGAATGACACTGGAAGCCCTACCCAAAACATTGTAGACAGAGCTCTGCTGGCTGAAGCCTCCAAGCCGGTCCAGTACACTCTGCATGCGCTGCCTCAGGGCACTGGTTTCCAGAAAGGCTCTGCACAGGAGCACAATACGATGTCAGGGCTGCCAAAACACACCATACAAGATGGAGCTCATACTCACTTTGCTGCACTTACTTAGACTGCTGCAAGCAGTAAAGCCTGAACGTGACGCTCCCTGTTGTCTCCGTGCGAAAACCAAAGCGGCTCAGACGCTCTCCCTGCAAAGACGGGACAAGGTAGAGTAACCACAGTCTGCAACTTGCTGCAGCAGGCCGACCCTGCTGAAAACCAGCATGCCTCACCAGGAGCGTGGCTGCCTGGGGGCACAGTCTCTCCCTTCCCCACTGCACACAGAAAGTGAGGTCAGAAAGAAGGGCAGATGGTTCCAGGCTGGGCTGGGGGTGTGGAATTTGGATAATGAGGTGAAGTCTCTGTGCTCAAAGAGCAATTAAGACTGGCTTTGCTCTCTGTTGTGCAGCCCAGGGGAGTGAAGGCTTGTCTGGCTATCACAGGGTACATAAAGAACGGGGGAGTCTTGGGGAGCCAGGACAGCCCTGCTTTTCGTCAGCAGAGACAGTAAAATCAAGAAAACAGAGACTTTGTGCAGTTCTTTGTTTCCTCGAGAGGCTGCCGTGCCCAATAATTGACCTTTGCCTCGTTACCTGTGAAATGCATATTAAAGTTGACACCCCTGTATATGCTAATGAAGATTTTAGAGATCATGCTAAACATATATGACTATAGCACTCGTCTCTCCACCCAAATCACACTGCACGTCACCTAGGGGAGGGAAACCTCGTAATTTTGGGGATAAAAGGATGGAGAAAATGACTGTTAAATGGGGAGAGAAGAAACTCGATATCTGATGGGCCCGTCGAGGGGCTGCGTTCTCTTCCCCCAGCCCAGGCAGGGACGCCTTTCTGGGTAAGCGCTGCGCCTGTCACCCTCTGGGGAACGCTACCCCGGGTTGTTGTACTGGCATTATTTTTGCTAGCAATATTAACTTTAATTAATTAGCGCTATTGCAGTTAGTCAATTTATCAATGACAATCTCGAACCTGCGACTGTCGCTCTCAATAAAATAACTGATTTTGATTATTTGTGAACCTGATTCAGTGAAAGTCCTTTGGTGGGACTCTGATAGTAAATCGGTGAGAGTCCTGGGACTTTGACAGAGAAATATCGAAACTACAGTCCTTTAACGCGACAGGGGGCAGGATCTAAACACTAGCGAGCTGATAGTGCAGTGCTGGAGGAAGATTTCAACAACTGTATGAGGGCTCATTCCCACACAAAGCTGCTACTAAGATCAACTGGCTCGTTACACCCGCAAGCACTTCTGCAGCTTTCTTAAGAACAGGAAATTTCTACCTGTCTCACATTCACTGGCTACTTGCTTTGGGAAACTGTTCCAGGCACAGTACAGCCCAGATTCCTTACAAAAACACAGGAAGAAGTCTATAGCTGGTAACAAATGCTGACCTGAGAGACAACTTCCCAACAGGGCCAGCATAGGCAAGGGTAAGTCAAGGCTTTGGTCCATGTTCACCCACTTCTCTTAAGATCCACACACCTCAGAAGGTAGAGCGCTCTGCCTCAGCGTTTGCCCGTTCATCTATTCATGATCACAAGCCTCACAGAGGAGACATTTCTTGAGTCAGAGGGACAGGACCACCAGCTCATCCTTGTTCAAATCTGATCCAGGCTGTCCACAGACATCTGAAGCCGAGAGTGTAATCTACCATCTCCCAGCAAGCACAATGCCCTGCAGCTGAGCCCACCTTGAAGGTTGATGGTATCCTGACATAGGTGATGTCCTCCAGCTCTGGAGATCCACCAATGAAAAATCTCCTCAGCTCAGCAACTGTCCCCAACTCCACAGGGCGCCAGGTAGGGATGGTGAGCATGTGGAGACCTGACACAGGACAACAGGACAGCTCAGCAGTTAACGATCAACACATTCAGAGTCCCAGAGAACAGCTGGATACCTGCTGACCCAAACCACAGTAGGCTGGAAATCGAAACACTGCACAGAATCTCTAGAACACTTTCTCCCATGCAGTCACAGAGTGTTGAAAGCAACCCCTGCCCATGAGGAGCATCTCCTTACTACACTGAGTGTTAGAATCGTTGTGACCCTCAAATTCCATGTGGGACAGAGAGGGCTACTGCTATTGTAAAGATGTATATGCAGAATCACCCCAGAGCTTCATCACACAAGATTTTGTGACGGAACCACTGAAGGAGCAAGGACAGCAACACACAATGCATCTCAACAAGAAGGCAGAATGGTGCAGCATGCACGAAATCCTTCTTTGCTGCCCCACAAACAGCTAACTATCCCCTTCAGCATGCAAAGCCTCCCCAGGACCAGCTGAATCCATTCCCAAGAGAACCACTCAACTCATTGTCCCAGACAATTAACATTGTGCCCCAAGTATGTTTTACCTGGAGATGCCGGTAGCACGAAAGAACCGTACCCTTCAACGCGATACCTCTGCCAGAAATCCAGGGACAGGACCTCAAAGTAAAGAACGGGCCACTGAGGGAGACTGTCTGCAAGGAAGAGGAGCAGATCACACCTTTGTGAGGGAGACTATCACAGAGATAAAAACAAATGCTAAATGCCCAACTCCACTAGTAGGAAGTCCTTTCTGTATTTCTTCTGCAATGAGTAGCCGAGATGTACAGGTGATTATTTTCCCTGTAAAAGCTGAACCCTCAGATTTGAGGATAAAAACAGAATTATTGATGTTAAAAATTTGGGAATATTCTTTGTTTTGAGAGCAAGTCCAAGCTGGTTTCTCAATTATCTTTGAGCAGACAAGACAATCTTTTGTGAATGATACGATGTCAAACAGAGCAACCTTTTTATCTCTGACCTTTCCCACCATTACTGGGGGATTATTAACTTGGATCCTCCTACAGGTCTCCAAGCTTTTCTTTTTTCCACAGTGAAACAAACACATCGTGTTTATTCTAGGCTGAAAATTCATTAGCATTGGTTGAATACTCCAATCCAATGCGTACGTTGGATTCAAGTGGCAAGGCATGCCGCAAAGCTGTCCCTAGCAATTGCAATCCAAAGAGCAACAGTGTGGGTGAGGAAGCAGCAGTAGCATAGTGAAGCAGCAGGAACAGGCAGCAGAGAAGCCCAACTTAAAACAGAGCTGGAAGTTTCAAAGTGACATAAACTATACAGAGATTATACAGGTCACCGAGTGTGTCTACAGGTGTAAGACTGAGCACAGAGTTTTAGCTGTGTGCAGAAAAGCTGCCTGTTTCTTCTGCTGCAGTCTCAGGGCTCCATGCAGTACACCGGGCAGGGTGACACAGAGCAGCATGCCAGGGATTCTGAGACAGACAAGCTATGATCCAAGTAGTTTTGCAATTGGATAAAGCTGAATACAGCCTGGAAGCAGGGCAACATCAATGAATCCATACAAATGCTAATGCATTGCTGGGCAGGGCAAATAGAGCATGTGTCCAGAGGTTGTGTGTCGACAGGGCGAACATTTACTGGATGAGCAACATTTTCCTTTATTTAAATCTGTCCTTTCCTCTTGGGCCAACAACATGCCAGATGGCACGATGCCTACACTGCAATCAAAAGATTTCAGAGTTTCCTATTTCAGAGCAACAAGGAAACGCACCTTCTGATTCATCTCCTTGGGTGAAAAACATCTCCAAAGTGAAGGGGTAGCAGAAGTATGCCACGTTATCCTAGAACAGGAGCAGAAGAGAGATCAGATTTCTGGACAAGAGAATTCATCACTAGCATTGCATGGGGCACAGAGAGCAGGCAGAAAAGAACTAATGGTGAAAAAGAGGTAATGATGCCCAAACAAGATCAATCACATCACACTAACAAACACCTGACACCTGCATACACTCCCAAGTGCCATGTTGATGGAACAGGCTGTTAAAAATAATGAAAAAGGGGAGAGATTAACATATCTCAAATGACAATTCAGCCAGTTGCTACTGCACCACCACAGTCTTCACAGGAGCCAAGCAAAACACCTCAAGCAATGGCATTACTGAAATTTTGTATGATAATTATTTTTTTAATATGCAAACTAGCTCACATAAAAGACACTAAGAAGTTGATAACATTAAAAAATTTTAAGGGAGGAGCTGGAGACAGCAATGGAGCCAACTTCCCAGATAGGACGAGGGGTTCATTTTGAGAAATCAATTTAGAGACTGTGTGCATTCCTGCCCCAGGCAAGCCAGAACAATGCTTCATTAACTCTGAGCATTTGAGAACACAAAAATCAAAGCTCCAAAGGCAATCAATCAGACAGAGGGAATTAAAAAGTGAAGTTCCAGAAAATGCTTTGAAGCAGTTTTATTTGACACAGCGGCACACTGAAAAATGGCAAGTATAACTAGAATGAGGAGAATCCCAAACGTGCTTTGCCCTTGAAAGGAGCTCTCAAGTCAGGACCTTTCCTGAATATATCTGTAGCCTGTTACATGTGTTCCACTTCAGAGAACACCTGTTTAAACTGCTCTGCAGGTCTGAAAGCGTCCTTACCCAGCCCACTGTCTTGGTTGCACAGGTCTGTGTCACTCCTGATAGCTGCTGGAACGCAGGGCTTGACCACTCTGGGAGAATAGGAGAACGCGAGCACAGTGGTGAACACTTTGGGTGAGAGGGAGGACTCACAAACCAGAGCAGCTCAAAGGAGAGTGTCAGTCCCAGATGACTGGGATAACAGATAGCAGATAACATCACACACGCTGAATTTCCCTAGGTGTGTCCCACCCCATCTTGGTCTTGTTCCAGGCAATGGATGCTCCCCAGAACACCCTGAACTGTTGATGAAAAGCACCAACTCCATCTGAAGAGAAAAGTAGAACCTTATCTAAATATACTGAGTTACAAAAGTGGTACCTCTCTGGACATACATCAGGGTATAACCAGAGAGGGGAGCCAGAGCCACAGCTTCAGGGGAATTAAACATAGAATCATGGAATTATTCAGGTTGGAAAAGACCCTTGGGATCATCGAGTCCAACCGTCAACCCCACTCTACATAAAGTTCTCCCCTACACCATATCCCCCAACACCACATCTAAACGACTCTTAAACACATTCAGGGGTGGTGACTCCACCACCTCCCTGGGCAGCCTATTCCAGTGTCTGACCGCTCTTTCTGGGAAGAATTTTTTCCTAATATCCAGCCTAAACCTCCCCGTTGCAGCTTGAAGCCATTCCCTCTTGTTTTGTCACCAATTACCTGGGAGAAGAGACCAGCACCAGCCTCTCTACAATGTCCTTTCAAGTGGTTGTAGAGAGTGATGAGGTCTCCCCTCAGCCTCCTCTTCCTCAAACTAAACAGTCCCAGCTCCTTCAATCGCTCCTCATCAGATTTATTCTCCAGGCCCTTCCCCAGCTTCGTTGCCCTCCTCTGCACTCGCTCCAGCACCTCGAGATCTCTCTCGTATTGAGCTGCCCAAAACTGGACACAATACTCAAGGTGTGGCCTCACCAGTGCTGGGTACAGGGGGACAATCACCTCCCTGCTTCTGCTGGTCACACTATTTCTAATACCAGCCAGGATGCCATTGGCTTTCTTGGCCACCTGGGCACGCTGCTGGCTCATGTTCAGCTGCTTGTCAATGAGAACCCCCAGGCCCTTTTCTGCCCGGCAGCTCACAGCCACACTTCCCCAAGCAGGATGTACGTGTTAGAGCTGGGAACCCTACGTATCAGTCAAAATTTAATATGTTAGTGTCAGCACAGAACATGAGAACGTGATGGTGAGCACTGAAATCAGACAAGGTCACTGCTGAGATGGGGAGGACAGGAAGGCTATTCTCCTTTGTATAAGCAATGAACTTTGGGTAGATGGCTGGACACCATCACCCCTGGTCGAGAAGCCAATGGGCTTCTATGTCCCAGCCTGCTTTGGAAGAGGTGAGAGGGGAAGATCCTACTGTCTCCCAGACATAAGTTTAGTTCAAACAACCGAGTTCTGAAATTTTAGCTCTGAAGACCTCTCACTAGACCCCAGCCCCAACGTTAACTTTTACTGACATTCAGCAGAGCTGATCTGATGGACCAGCCGAAGCATACTTCATTCCTTAAACTGCTGTGGTATGGCTGGAAACATGAATACTTACGGTTAGGCATCTCCAAGAAGAAATGAACATAGAGGCTGTCATACTCATAGCCTTGTGCTGAAACTGAGAAGAGAGAATGAACTTCAGCTGCTTGCTTCTACACAAACTCCTCCAGTACTCACTGGAGATTTTGGGAAAGTCAGCACCAATAACCTCAGGAACAACCAGTTACTGCTGGAAGTTGGGAAAAGCCAGGGTCTTCAAAGTAACAGAATATGACCCTCAGAGAAGATTCCTTCTCTAGACTAGTCCTGTCTCCATATCACTAACCAGATTAGGGAGGTCACACGTTTAATTGCTTTCTTTGCTATAATCTCTATTAACTTCCCAATCGGCTCTCCATTTTTCAGATATACATGTCTTCCTAAAACAGCTGCAGTATTTGTAACCTCCAATCTGTAAATGCCACTCAAGGGGTTAGCGTGCAAAAACAGGGCAGAAGAAGGAAGAAGTAAAGGCTTCTAGGGAGAGAATCACCTGCCCTGGACTGGCCTGTGATCCAAGAATCCTTGGATCCTTCATAGCCTCAACCATCCCAGCAGATGCAGAATTGCCCCTATAGTTACTGTTTATAATAAGGACTCACCTATTTCTCCATTCACAAAAAGCCGTAGCGTACCAGGAAGAGTCTGTAAGAATGAGCCGATAAACAAGATAAAGAGCTCAATGACCACTGGTGGAACCTCATACAATTCCCTCCCAACAGGGTCTCACAAAGGTACTTCACAGATGCTTGTACATAAATGATTCACTCTGCTGGCCAGGTAGGAGTCATGCCTTCTCGTGTCACTTTCCAGAAGTGAACAGTCCCTCTGCAGAGAGGCTCTCTCGAGACCAAATTCCTCTACTGCAGGAGTTTACTATTCTGTAAATCAGTCTCTTACAGACTTCAAGATCGGTATTAAATGTAGTGAGAAGTCACTTGCAGAAATCATACCCTGTTTCTCCTGTAGTGTTTGTGCACTTGCCCAAGGTGGGGTGAGTGGGAGAAGCACAGGACTAGCTGAGATGTTCTACTGGAGTACAAGAAAGTACAAGTTTCACGCTTTGGCAAACAAGATTTGAGCAAAAAAGATTGAAGTTTGGGTAATTCAGTGAGAAGGGAAACTGTGCATGAGTTTGGGGGGTGGGAGGAGGTGTTTACTTTAACAAAGTGGCACATAGATGTGTTTGACATTCAGGAAATTAACAGCAATCACTATTGCAAAAGATATAAACCCTCCTTTCTTCTTTAAGTATTATAGTCAAATGCCTTCAGACAATGCATGCAGTTTCCTAGAGACGGCAGCATTCAGCATGCTCTGCTGCTGGTCTGACAGATGCAGGATGGATCTCTGCAGGCCCCACACCCATTGCAACCTGTCTCTTTCAAACCAATTTTCTGTTGGAAGCCACAAAGTAAAAGCTGCCAATACACCCCAGAATGAAACAGTCATCAGAGACTGCGGTACAAGCGGCAGCCATGCCAACCCGGCCAACAGTCTCCAATGGCAGCAGGGCTCCATGTCCCTGCTGAGTGCCACTGGTCCTCACCATTTCAAATTCGGAGCCTACCAGACCGCTGAGGTATTCCTTGTGCCGACCGTACAGCTGAAAACAGAGAACAAGCGGATTAGAAAAAAGTGTCTTTTTGATTATATGTTTTTACGTATGGAAAAAATTGTAATGGATATAAGTTAAAGCCACTTTAAATTGTTGACAGGCTTAGCACCCGGGGTTTTTTTAATTGTTAGGAGAATATAAGAGTCTAATAAAGATGGATAACTGCTAACACTGCACGGAACTGCATGGAAGCTTCAGATAAGACCTCGTTAAAGGCCAACCTAAAGGAAAGAGCAGCTCTGAAGAATCAGATCTTAAATGACATGTTAAAAACACAGGCATAAACTATTCCAATGACATCAACAGATGGGAGATCAGTGCAGCAAAATCATGATTTCCTTATTGGCCACAAAAACAATAAGGAAATGTACAAATGAACTAAAACATTATGTACCTTTATAAACTGCCACAGCTCAGAAAACAATTCATAAAGATCAAGACAAAAAAAGGGGTTCCAAATATCCCGGGACATTATGGGTAACAAGAAATCATTCAGTAAGTATATAGGCAGCAAGAGGAAGACGAAGGAAAGGGTTTTCCCACTGCTCAAAAGGGAAGGAAAACCACTGGCAGATGAAACACCAATTCACCAATTTGTGCCAACTAGAAAGGCACAAATTTAGGTGGTTTCTTGCATCAGTTCTCACTACATAGATCACTGCAGTCAGAGGCCAACACAACTAATACCAGACAAGGCCTCTACCTACAGTTAGGAATGAAGCGGTCAGAGAGTACTCAAATTGCTGGGCACGATGAGGCTCACCGCCAGCGACATTCATTTTGTCAACTTGAGGTGTCTACAGCACTAACAATTACATCTACATGAGGGTCTGAGCTCCCTCTGTCAATCCAGGAGAACTAGTCAATCCTTACATCTCTGAACACACACTGCTCGCGTTCCTGCTCCTCTGGCTGCACTTGGACAGACACATTCTCAATGCTGTATTTCCACACCTCTCGCTTTTCTCCATCCAGCTCGATCCTGCAGAGCCCCAAAACACATGGGCAAAACTCATTATGCAGAGAATAGGCAGAGGCAGCAACAGCATCAATCGTGCCATGCTGACACAGCAGTCCCCTCTCCACCAGGCCTGTGCAGTAACACAGGGGCACTAACAGCCTCTCCCCATTCCCAAGTGCCCGCCAGCATCAATGACTCAAAAAGGGAGACTCACTTGTGTCCAGCATATGCATAACCTGTATCCCTAGGGACTGACAGCAAAGCCTTACACACCATACACGCAGTAACACCAAGCTCAAGTATGCAATAATGTTGTCTTAAAAATCTCTGGAATAAAACTAAAAAATATCCCTCAATTTACGTGCTGATCCACTACCTGAAGGGTGACCAGGAAACAGCCATTTCAGCCCTCTCTATCAGTCCCATGAGAGGTACCAGCCCTGTCCCACTCACCGGTAAGCTCCTTTGGGGCCAGTAAAGTCAGGCTTCACTGTGATCACCCCATTGCTGTCTACCTTGATCGTGCAAAGAACATGTTCATACTCCCTGTGACCAAGTCTGGTGGAAGACAACAAGAAACACAGTCTAAATAGAGAACATGGACACTCCTTGCTCTGGCGCAGAAGAGCTGGTAAAGGCACGTGGGGGTACAGAAGGGAAAAAAACCACCCATACATTATCCCTACATATTCCTACATTAGTTTAAGAAGCCTTTGGAGGGATATTCTCAGTTACCTCCCAACTGGGAAAAGAGGCAGAAAGAAATAGAAGCCTGGGTTACTAAGCTCTTGGAATTCTCTCCCCTTAACTAACGAAAGAAACAGGAGATTTGAGCAAGGCAGGAAGATGGGCTTCCTTAAGATCATTTCAGGATTTTACTTACTTCCCATAAGGTCCCAAGTCCCCCATGATATACATGGTCTGGACAGGAGTGTTAATCACATGATTGTTCTTTATAAATTCTTCTGTGGGTTCCCAGGTGATGATTTTCGACTTCAGAGAACTTGCTTCTCTGTCAATAATAGAACAGCACAAGTCCCAGCTCACCTCAGCAGCCAGGCACAGGCAGAACCAAACCCCCCACGGCGAGGAGTCAAACTGCTGGATTCCAAATGCGACACAGCTCAAGCCACCAACTTCCACAGAGCAGGCAGCTCTGCAGCTGGGGCGCCAGCACCAGGAAACCTGCATTAGCAAGCTCTGAGCCCCAGTTTGCACTCACATTGGCCTACGGTCTTGTCTCCTTCTCCTCACATTGGCCATCCTCTCTGCCAGATAGGACGGCACCTCATGATCCGAGTCAGTTACCTTCTGGCAGTGCTGGAAGAGACAGACAAGAACCAGCTTAATTAGAACATCTTTCCCAAACACAGCTCCACTCTTGGAGTAGAGAACAGGTATGTACACACCCACGTGGAAGGACAAACTGCTTAAAGACTGTAGATTTCATTGATTGTTCTTGTGCCAAAGTACAGCCAAACTCCACTCAGCGAGTTACCTGCAGAGCAATGCTACAAAGCCAAGTCCCTCCAAAGCTGCCCCTGACCATCATTCTGAAACAGGCAGATCTCCTGCCAGGTCTGGGGCACTAGTTGAAGCAGTACGTTCTCCTGCACACAGGATATCTAGCTTGCTTCTGCATGGCCAAGAACTGACAAACACTCTCTCTGCAGTAGGCCTCGTGGTTTTGACAGACACTTGCGTATAGATTATGTGTAACTAAGAGTGGGTACCTCCTCTAGGTTGGTGAATCGGTCATGATCAGTGTAGGTGAAGATGCGATGGTTCTTCCGACCTCCAGCCTTCTCCAGTTTCAGGATCTCCTCGTGGTACTGCCGGTCCAAAGGAGTCTGGCAGGCTGACTCATTTCGGTACAGATCCACCTCAAACTGAGAGCACCACAGGTAAAGCGCAAAAGCTGCCCTTCCCCAGCACTGTCTGAGCCACAAATACTTTTCAGCTGAGATTTCCAAAGCCACCAAGAGAGAGACAAGATCCTTTGGGAATCCCAGCAAACAACCCAAGCTCCTGAGCAGCTCCAACACTGCTCTGGGATGCGGCGGCCGACAGCACCCACCCATGCCCCCCCGGAGGGGCCCGGGGAGCGCAGCTCACCCCGAAGCAGGAGACCGTGCGGGGAGGCGCGGCAGAGGGGGCCGTCGGGCGGCACAACGAGGAGAGGCTCCCCCGAGCCGCCCCCCGGCCCGCCGCTGCACACCCACCTGGCTGAAGAGCTTCTCCTGCCACCCCACCTCGGCTGCCTCCTCCTCCTCCTCCTGCGGCCGGGTACCTGCGGGAGAGGGCCCGGTCACCTCCGGCGGCGCTGCCCCGCCCCTCCCCGCCCGGGCCCCACGTACCGGTGGCGGCGCGGTCCGCCAGGCCCAGGAGCTCGCGGCCGGCGGGCGGCGGCGGGGCCTGCGGCAGGAGGGGCCCGGTCGAGGCCAGGCGCTGGATGCGGACCCTGCGGGGGAGGAGAGAGGGAGGAATCGTCAGTGCGGGACGGGGATAGAGCCGGGGATGGGGCGCGGGGCGGCGGCGGCTCACCGGAGGCGCAGGTTGCGCACGGGGTCGCGGGAGCGGTAGACGGCACCGCCCGCGTCCGCGCTACGCAGAGCCTCCGCCATGGCCGCGCCGCCGCCTCACCATGGAGACGGGCGGGCGGCGGGCACAGCGCCCCCGGCGGCCGGAGGGCGGTCAGCGGCCGGGCCCGCTAGCCCCGGGGCGGTTTAGGCCCGGTCACCGCGGCGGGAGCGCGGCGGGTCCTGCAGCGCGGAGTCGTGGAATGACAGAATGGTTTGGGTTGGAAGGGACCTTAAAGGTCATCCAGTGCCACCCCCTGCCCTGGGCAGGGACACCTCCCACCAGCCCAGGTTGCTCCAAGCCCCGTCCAACCTGGCCTTGAACCCCTCCAGGGATGGGGCAGCCACAGCTTCTCTGGGCAACCTGGGCCAGGGGCTCACCGCCCTCACAGCAAAGAATTTCTTCCTCAGATCTCATCTAAATCTCCCCTCTTTCAATTAAAATTGTTCCCCCTCATCCTATGGCTCCCCTCCCTGACCCAGAGTCCCTCCCCAGCTGTCCCTCATGAATCCCAGGCCCTGGAGGCAAGGGGGAAGGTCTGGAGAGAGGAAGAGTTTTCCCCAGGAGAGGAAGATCCAGTTAGAGACCACTTGGCCAAACTGGACATCCATAAGTCCATGGGCCCTGACGAGATGCACCCGCGAGCGCTGAGGGAGCTGGCAGATGTTACTGCTTGGCCACTCTCCATCATCTTTGAGAGGTCATGGAGAACAGGAGAGGCGCCCGAGGACTGGAGGGAGGCCAATACGACTCCAGTCTTCAAAAAGGGCAGGAAGGAGGACCCAGGGAACTACAGACCGGTTAGTCTCACCTCCGTCCCTGGGAAGGTAACGGAGCGACTCAGCCTGGATGTCATATCCAAGCACGTTCAGGAGCAGGAAGTTATTGGAAGTGGTCACCATGGATTTACCAAGGGCAAATCATGCTTGACCAATCTCATAGCCTTCTGTGATGTTATAACTGGTTGGCTGGATGAGGGCAGAGCAGCAGATGTCATCTACCTTGACTTCAGCAAGGCTTTTGACTCTCTCTCTCATAACATCCTCCTTAGGAAACTGAGGAAGTGTGGACTAGACGAGGGGACAGTGAGGTGGATTGAGAGCTGGCTGTGTGACAGGACTCAGAGGGTTGTGATTAATGGAGCAGAGTCGAGTTGGAGGCCTGTAACCAGTGGTGTCCCCCAGGGGTCAATACTCAGACCAGTATTGTTTAACGTACTCATCAACGACCTGGACGAGGGGACAGAGGGTATGCTCAGCGAGTTCACTGATGATACCAAACTGGGTGGGGTGGCTAACACCCCAGAGGGCCGTGCTGCCATCCAGCGTGGCCTGGACAGGCTGGAGAGCTGGGCAGAGAAGAGCCTAATGAGGTTCAACAAGGACAAGTGTAGGGTCCTGCACCTGGGGAGGAAGAATTTCAGTGGTTCCCAGTAACAGGACGAGGGGTAACAGGCACAAGCTGGAACGTGGGAAGTTCCGATCAAATATGAGAAAAAACTTCTTTACGGTGAGGGTGACAGAGCCCTGGCACAGGCTGCCCAGGGAGGGTGTGGAGTCCCTTCTCTGGAGACTTTCAAGACCCGCCAGGATGCAGTCCTGAGTGATGTGCTCTGGGCAATCCTGCTTTAGCAGGGGGGTTGGACTAGATGATCTCTAGAGGTCCCTTCCAACTCTGAAAAATTCCATGATTCCGTGATTCCTGGAGCCCCTTTAGGGACTGGCAGGGGCTGGAAGGTCTCCCCGGAGCCTTCTCTTCTCCAGGCTGAACCCCCCCAGCTCTCTCAGCCTGTCCCCACAGCAGAGGGGCTCCAGCCCTCCCAGCATCTCCGGGGCCTCCTCCGGCCCCGCTCCAACAGCTCCGTGTCCTTCTGCTGTTGGTGCCCCAGCGCTGGAGGCAGCACTGCAGGGGGGTCCCCCCCGAGCGGAGCAGAGGGGCAGAATCCCCCCCTGGCCCTGCTGCCCACGCTGATGGGGATGCAGCCCAGGCTGCGGGGGGTTTCTGGGCTGTGAGTGCACATTGCTGGCTCATGTTGAGCTTCTCGTCCACCAACACCCCCAAGTCCTTCTCCTCAGGGCTGTTCTCCATCCATTCTCTGCCCAGCCTGGATTTGTGCTTGGGATTACCCCAGCTCACACACAGGATTGTTCACACACTTGGCCTTGTTGAACCTCATGATGTTCACATGGGCCCACCTCTCCAGCCTGTCCAGGTCCCTCTGGATGACATCCCGTCCCTCCATCATGTCAACTTAATGAGGGTGCCCTCAATCCCACTGTCCATGTCACTGACAAAGATGTTAAACAGCACTGGTGCCAGTACCGACCCCTGAGGAATGTCTCTTGTCACTGGTTTCCACTTGGAGTCCCCTGTATTCTTCCTCCTTGTGCATCATCTCCTCAGCAAGCTTCTTGCCTTCTCTGATCCATTCCCTGGAGCCAGTCCCAAGATAGACTCCATCCCACCTAGCACCCTTATTGCCCTGTGGTCCTCGCTGGAGTCACTGCCCACAAGACTGCTGTGCCCGATGGCTCTGCAACCCATCTCCGCCAGCTGGAACCCCCTCCCATACCACTCCTGGGATGCTGGGCTGGGAATCACCTCCCCACTACTACTCTGGGAATGCTTTGGTCAAGACAAGTTTAAATACCGCAGGAGGTCATATTCATTTAAGTGCTGACATGGTATGCACCACATTAAACTGATCTTCCTCCTTCTCAGACCATTAGCTGTGGTGGAAATTCCTTGATGGTTCCTGCAGGTATTGCCAAGGTCTTGCATTTTCAGATCTGGAACACTGTCCGCCACAAATACTAGAGATCCCAAAATTGGAAAAAGCCATTTATTAGAGAAAAGCGTCAAGGCATGTGGAGGAAAAGAAAGCTATGAGAAGTACTCAACATGGATTCACCAAGGGGAAATCATGTCTGACTAATCCGATAGCCTTCTGTGATGGCATGACTGGATGGATAGATGAGGGGAGGGTGGTAGATGTGGTCTATCTTGACTTAAGCAAGGCGTTCGAGATGGTCTCCCACAGCATCCTCATAGGGAATCTTAGGAAGTGTGAGTTAGATGAATGGACAGTGGGGTGGATTGAAAACTGGTTGAAAGACAGAGCTCAGAGGGTCGTGATTAGAGGCACAGAGTCCAGTTGGAGGTCAGTGACGAATGCTGCTCCCCAGGGGTCAGTACTGGGCCCAGTCCTGTTCAATATATTCATCAATGACCTGGATGAGGGGACAGAGCGCACCCTCAGCAAGTTTGCTGATGACACCAAGCTGGGGGGGGCGGCTGACACAGCACAAGGCCGTGCCGCCATCCAGAGAGACCTGGACAGGCTGGAGAGCTGGGCAGAGAGGAACCTGATGAAATTCAACAAGGGCAAGTGCAGGGTGCTGCTCCTGGGGAGGAATAACCCCCCGCACCAGGACAGGTTGGGGCTGACCTGCTGGGGAGCAGCTCTGTGGAAAGAGACCTGGGAGTCCTGGGGGACAACAGGGTGACCATGAGCCAGCAATGGGACCTTGTGGCCAAGAAGGCCAATGGCATCCTGGGGGGCATCAGGAAGAGTGTGGCCAGCAGGTGGAGGGAGGTTCATCCTCCCCCTCTGCTCTGCCCTGGGGAGGCCACATCTGGAGCGCTGTGTCCAGTTCTGGGCTCCCTGGTTCCAGAAGGATGGGGAACTGCTGGAGAGGGGACAGCAAAGGGCTACCAAGATGCTGAGGGGATGGAACACCTCTCTGATGAAGAAAGGCTGAGGGATTTGGGTCTCTTCAGTCTGGAAAAAAGACGACCGAGGGGGGATCTTATCAACGCTTATAAAAACTGAAAGGGGGGTGTCAGGAGGATGGGGCCAGGCTCTTCTCAGTGGTGCCCAGCGACAGGACAGGGGGTAACGGGCACAAACATGAGCACAGGAAGTTCCACCTAAACATGAGGAGGAACTTCTTTGCTGTGAGGGTGGCAGAGCCCTGGCACAGGCTGCCCAGAGAGGTGGTGGAGTCTCCGTCTCTGGAGGCATTCCAACCCTGCCTGGACGCGTTCCTGTGCCACCTGCTCTGGGTGACCCTGCTCTGGCAGGGGGTTGGTCTAGATGATCTCCAGAGGTCCCTGCCAACCCCCACAATTCTGCAATTCTGTGATTGCAGAAGAGTCACAGTAAAATATCTTTTTTTTTTCATGGGCAAATATGTCATTGTCACATCACTATTTATTCAGCTTTTTAAAATCTAATATCGGATTAGGATAATAACAGGAACTACATTACTAGTCAAACACTGGCAAAATTCTGGCAACAGTTGGCATCTGAGATAGAAAGAAAAGATGTAATTATGTAGTAGATTCTCAACAGGTTTTTGCACAATCAGAGTTTGGAGAGCCATACTGCTTGTGTCAAATTTGACATGACAGTAAGAACTGGGCTGTCAACGTATGCTCTATATTGCAACAGCTTGTTGTCTTCCATACTTGAATAGTCACAGTTAGAATGAGGAAATCTTGGTGACCCACTGCAGTTTTTCAACAGCTCAAGTGGGTACAAATATGAGCAGCTAGCAAAAGAGAGGAAGGAGCACAAGGGAGAGGCATCAAGTGAGGGACCTCGTCAGGCTGGAGAAATGGGCTGCCAGAAATGTCATGAAGTTCAATAAGGCAAATTGCAAAGTCCTGCCCCTGGGGAGGAACAACCCCAAGCACCAGTATATGCTGGGGCCCACCGACTGGGAAGCAGCTCTGCAGAGAAGGCTGTTATGGATCCTGGTGGACACTAAGTTGAACTTGAGCTAGCAGTGTGCCCTTGACACCAAAAAGACTACCAATGTCCAGGGCTGCATTAGGAGGAGCTGTCACATACCACTCTCAGGAAAGGGGGGGCGGAAGCGGGCCAGATTCATAAATCCCCAACAGCACCGACTAAGATAAGACAAATCTCAAGGTCCACGTACAAACATTTATTAGTTTCCCAAAATGATTAGTATAGAATTTAACAAGTCCACGATAATTGGTTAGGCATATAAGGTTATGGTTATATAATATTATGTAATTGGTTAGGAGAATAAATCTGATGAGGAGCGATTGAAGGAGCTGGGACTGTTTAGTTTGAGGAAGAGGAGGCTGAGGGGAGACCTCATCACTCTCTACAACCACTTGAAAGGACATTGTAGAGAGGCTGGTGCTGGTCTCTTCTCCCAGGTAATTAGCGATAGAACAAGAGGGAATGGCTTCAAGCTGCAACAGGGGAGGTTTAGGCTGGACATTAGGAAAAAATTCTTCCCAGAAAGAGTGGTCAGACACTGGAATAGGCTGCCCAGGGAGGTGGTGGAGTCACCACCCCTGAATGTGTTTAAGAGTCGTTTAGATGTGGTGTTGGGGGATATGGTGTAGGGGAGAACTTTGTAGAATGGGATTGATGGTTGGACTTGATGATCCCAACGGTCTTTTCCCAAAACTGGACACAATACTCAAGGTGTGGCCTCACCAGTGCTGGGTACAGGGGGGACAATCACCTCCCTGCTTCTGCTGGTCACACTATTTCTAATACCAGCCAGGACGCCATTGGCTTTCTTGGCCACCTGGGCACGCTGCTGGCTCATGTTCAGCCGCTTGTCAATTAGAACCCCCAGGCCCTTTTAGAACCCCCAGGCCCTTTTCTGCCCGGCAGCTCTCCAGCCACACCGCCCCAGGCCTGTAGCGCTGCAGGGGGTTGTTGTGGCCCAAGTGCAGGACCTGGCACTTGGCCTTGTTGAAGCACATTCCATCAGCGTTGGCCCATCGATCCAATCTATCCAAGTTTCTCTGTAGAGCCTCCCTGTCCTCATGCAGATCAACACTCCTGCTTAACTTGGTGTCATCTGCAAACTTCCTGATGGTACACTCTATATCCTTATCAAGATCATCAATAGAGATGTTAAACAGAAATGGTCCCAACACCAAGCCCTGAGGAACACCACTCGTGACCGGCCACCAGCTGGAGTTAAGTCCATTGACCACCACTCTTTGGGACTGCCCATCCAGCCAGTGCTTGATCCAGCAGATCGTATGCTCGTCCAGGCCATGAGCAGCCTGTTTTTCCATGAGAATTCTATGGGGGACAGTGTCAAATGCTTTTTGAAAGTCTAGGTAGACAATATCCACAGCCTGCTGACCTCTCCACACGGTCACAAGTGGAAACGCAGTGAGAACAGGACTGGGGAACTGCTCTGCCTGAAATCCCCTACTAAAAAAAAAAGGTAGTTTCTGTTCTCCTTGTCTGGATGGCCCCGGTCCAAGGTCCAGTTCCCAGCACAGCTGCACAAAAGCTTCCATCAGGCCCAGCGCAGGTAGCGTTGAGGCAGCAACAGAGAAAGGCAGGTGGGTAGTTTTGGTGTCAGGACTCTTAAATTAAGGCCATCGTCTTTCGATGGTCTAACGCAATCCAGCAATCACTGAACGTGGGATTCTCACTGCAGCCAGTGAATGCTGGATCCGGGCCGGAGCTCAGCTCAATAATACTTTCAGTATTAACGCCTTTCTCGAGATGATTATTGCGTGTTTGTGTCAGCCAAAGCTATATTTGGCAAATAGATGTAAAATCAGCAGGGCTTGTGCTGTATGTACAGAGGATGGAATGAAAGAAAAAGGGGGAAAAACTCATTATTGCTTACCCCACAAACTTCTTCAAGGGTTGATTTTCACAAATGTAGAGTATCTCTGCCGCAGAACAGTGAAAAATGTTACGTATTCTCTCGATCTTCAAAGCCATGATTGTTTTCCCTGTTCCAGGAAGACCAAGGACAAACTGCTTCTTGACTTTGTGCAGGTTCTTGGAGAGCAGCTCATACTGTTTGAGAGTGAGAAGGTTGAAAATAGCACAGTGATCACAAGCGTAGGCAGGAACGCGGGGATGTCCCTGGAGGTGAGGATGTGATTCTCTGGGTACAAGCTGGGGTAACCACAGAGGTTTTCTTGGTTTTCTTGCTGGGGAACGTCATACTCTGCAACTTCCATCAGGTTCTTTGTGCCATTCAGGTGCAGCACTGGGGGAGTCACACACACTTTTGAGTCATATCCTCCAACATTGACTAGTTTCTGCTTTAATGTGTAAGCGGTTTCTCTTGAGTTTTCAGGCTCAGCAGCAGAGGCGCCCTGGGCTACAGTATACAATACTGGATACGCATTTTCGTCTACTAAGAGAGCATCACACACAACATCCTGGTTTTTCGGCAATCCAATGTCAACAGCCCAGCTCCTTGAAAATACCAGTACCCCCTTGTTAAGTGGATGGATCTGTTTTTTCATTAAATCCTCTAATCCAGGATACTCTGAGAACAGGTCGGTGCAGACGGTTTCTGGCTTCCATTTGATTTCATTAGAACCCGCTAGAAAAAAGAAATCAAAAATTAGAAAAACAAAATGCAGCAAATAATTTACTCAACACACCAGCTACTGGAGGAATATATTATACCACGAGGTCATCAAAATAAATGATTTAGCGTGAGTAAAAAATTCAGCATTCCCAGGATACCTGGTGGTAAATCTGTAAGGATGTTTTATATGAATAAAAGCGATGTAAACTCCATACTTTAGGCATGCCTGACTTCTAAATGGAATAAGAAAAAGTCTCTTTGGAGGGATCTGTCTCCTTTTTACCTGCCCTCTCATTATTTAGGCATTCCTCTGACAGGTGTTGCTGCCACAGTGAGACCCGTGCTCGAACCAGCTGGAGCAGCCCGCTTGCAGCATCTCCTGTGCTCCTGACTGGTAAAACACAATGCATTCGGCCAGGGAAAAGGCACCTAGGAGCACCATTGGGCTCCTGATGTATGGATTCACATTCCTATTAAATATAGAGAAATACGTGAAGATATGTCTCATCCCAATGGTTTTAACCAACAGGTTAAAATTACAGCTATGCACATTCATAACACACAGACAAATCTCAAGTGCCAGCACACAGTTACACGTACACAGCACACACACTGACTGTGTCTCTGCTTTCCATTTAAAAACCACATTCTCATCAAGAAACAGCAATTGCATATCCTGGACCAAACCACTATTAACCTATCAGTACATTGCTCATCTGAGAGTAATCCTGAAAACAGATGCAAAAAGACAGCAAAATTACAAAAATAATTAGAAAAATCGGCAATTAATACATACATGCATAGGTCAGAACTTGGGAAAAAAGGTAATCCATGGCCTGTGCTTAATGAGAAGCTTTGCGACTGATTGTAGCGGTTCTGATACTGCGCAAGGACCTGGAATTCCCGCGTGTCTCCGAGCTTGACCTGAGGCCCCAGCCCTGTGGGAACATCACGGGATTTACATCGCCTTTGGCTACTTCTCTTCCCTTTCCTTTCAGGGCTTGGTATGTGGGAGTATTTGTTTCTCAGCAACCATTGCTGCTTTTATAGCTGAAGTGTGTCTGAAATAAAGTCTTCACCAGAAAACAGAAGCAAGACAAGGTTCTCCACCCCTGCCCAGTAAGGGCCGAGCTTTGTCTCCCCTCCTGTGTCCCAGCCTGAAGTTCCCGCGCAGCAATGAGCAGGGCAGCAGAATTAACTCACCGGGTGAGACAAGTGTCAAAGCCGACCAGACATCCCACACCCAAACGCTTGGTGCTTAGCCCTGATGACCAGCAACGTGGTGTTGCTAACACCAAACCACAGGGAGCGTACTGAGTTTGCAAGGCCTCAGGTCAGAGACTTTGTCTGGTTGCTTTGCTTGAATTTTTGTTGACCTGTTTGGAGCTTTGTTTTCACTTGGTTTGCCTGTAATAGCATTTTTCCTAATAACCAGGTAGCTGAGCATAATAACCATCAATTTATACAGGCAGTAGCAACGAGCAGGTCTGCTGCACGGGATGCGATCCTTCTGCCTCTAACAAACACGATGATGCAGAGTGCAGAAATACAGGTCTGGCAGGAGCGCAGAGGTCTTGAGATTTGGGATACAGGATGCAGGGCTGAATTCAGGCATGGGGCGGTGAGAGACAGAGCACAGGAGACCCCAAGGCCAGAAACAGCTCTCAGGTGGTCAGATAAATGCAGCCCCAGAGCTGGACAACAGCGGGTTTAAGGGTGAAGGAGAACAAGTATCTAACTTCTGTGAAACACACCGTGTTCACTAAACTCCAGTGGAGAAGTGAACTTGCAGATCGGTGAAGAAAGAACAAGCTGTAAAAGTGCATTAGCAAATCTACAGCAAGTGACCCCAAGCGGACCCTGGAGCAGGAAAAAGAAACCGTCAGCAGCAGCTACGTACCCCTGACGGAGGAACTGGGCATGCTGACGACTCGCCCGCACAACCCCAGCAGACCAGAGCCCCCACCAGCGGGATCCCCAGTGGTGGTGGGAGGCTGAGCCAGGAACAGGGAAATGTGCAGGTAACTATTATTACTACTTTTTTCGCAGTGGTATTAGTTTATTGTCTTTTTCTTTCTTTATCTGTAATAATTAGATCTTGACTAATAATAATTCCTCCATTAGACTACTTAAATTTCAATTTTGCTATAAATTAATTACTCTCATTTTTGAGCATAACAGGGGGCAGACGGTGCTCAGACCCCTGGGACACGAGGTATATTCTCAGCAACTGTGTGCGTTGGGGATTACACTTAATGGCAAAAATGGGAGATCAGATTGAAACACCTGAAAAATCAGGGAACCCAACATTCTTGGAGCAGTTGCATCTTTTAAATATCCTAACAGTTGTGCACCTAAAATCTTGTCTTTATATCACATTATCTTCCTAGAAGTTCTGTCAAATACAATCTTCAATTTAAAAAAAAAAAATATCCAGAATAAACAGCTTACCTGGGCAGAGGCATTCTTGGAGTTCAGACGCACGCTGGAGACCAGCTTCTGAATAAACTGGCCTGATAAGAGGTCATTTGACAAACTGAGCTCATTCTCAAATTTATCAGCCACATGTGAAAGATCTTGGGGGAAGAAAATAGTACGTTATATCCATCGAAATTCTTCCATATGAACTTTTAAAAACCAGCACTAAACAGTAACTAAAACTATTCATTTAAAACCTCCTGCTATGGTTTGAAAAAACCCATAAAAATTTATTGTCTTTTAGACAATTATTCTGTCCCTGATGACCCCTCCCCACCCGGGAAGGGGACCTGGGGAAAACAAGGAAACATGAGGGTTGAAATATAAATAGATTTAATAGGATAAGACTAAATAACTAACAATAATAATAGAGAACCAGTATTGGTCCCGATACTAATATAACATATACAAGAATTCCATCAGCAGGAGCCGTGCGCTCCCCGCAGGGACAGCCAATGCGGGACCCTGCGAGTGCGGCGGCTGCGGGAGGAAGGGAAGGGCTCAGGGCTCCGGCACTGGGGAGAGGAGTTCTCTGGACCGCCGCCATCAAGGGAGAGCAAAACCCCTCAGCAAACTATAATTTCTATTGACTGTGCCGTTCATGCTATGAAATAATCCTGTTGGCAGCTTGCATCAAGTGCCCGGGTCTCGCTCCTCCTCGTCCCCAACCTGGTGAGCTTGAAAACACCGAGACCTTGAATCCCACACACCAGAGCTGGCTATAAAGTAAATATTTTCACAAATCCAGACACTAGAGTCTTCTAAAAATGCAGTTTTCCCAAGCATTAGTCCTGTGTCACTCAACCCAGGACACTTCCCTTCATGATCCTACTCAAGAAAATGCTGCCTACATAGTTAAGAATGGCAAGATTCCATCAAATCAACAGGGTCTCGATTTGCTGTAGGAAAGAGAGGGCTCACAGCATGGATGGCTGTACAGTTTGAAGGCAAGATCTAGACCCCCTGCGGGATGAGACTGTTGAGATCCCTGTGCACAGGCAAGAGGAGCCAGATGGGCCAGTTCGGCACAGCAGCACCCTACAGGAACCACCCACATGTACCACCGCTCTCTTCAGTAGACACACGTCTACAAAAGATCTTGCTGCTTTGTTCCCCTCCGAACAACACCACCTCTTCTGTCTTTTCTGTGACTGTGTCCTTTGAAGAGACCAGATGTCCCAGCTTTAAGGGCAGACCAAGGCCACAGGAGGTTTCGCACAAGGCCAGAGCTGCCGGGCACGGCCATGGCTCCAGTGGGACAGGAGGTCTCCTGCCGGTAGTATGTTCCTTGCTCATGTGGTCACTGCCATGGGCACACATGGGAGGGAAATTTGTGTTACAGCGAACCTGCAGGAAAGGAGGGTTAGCTTCATCTTAAGACTGAAAAACTCTTACTCAGATGGTGGATGAAACGCTCAACATGAGCCAGCAATGTGCACTCACAGCCCAGAAACCCCCCGCAGCCTGGGCTGCATCCCCAGCAGCGTGGGCAGCAGGGCCAGGGGGGGATTCTGCCCCTCTGCTCCGCTCGGGGGAGACCCCCCTGCAGTGCTGCCTCCAGCGCTGGGGCACCAACAGCAGAAGGACACGGAGCTGTTGGAGCGGGGCCAGAGGAGGCCCCGGAGATGCTGGGAGGGCTGGAGCCCCTCTGCTGTGGGGACAGGCTGAGAGAGCTGGGGGGGTTCAGCCTGGAGAAGAGAAGGCTCCGGGGAGACCTTCCAGCCCCTGCCAGTACTTAATGGGGGCTTATAAGAAAGCTGGGGAGGGACTTTTTACAAGGGCATGTAGTGGTAGAACAAGGGGTGATGGCTTCAAACTGAAAGAGGGGAGATTTAGATGAGATCTGAGGAAGAAATTTTTCACTCTGAGGGGGGTGAGCCCCTGGCCCAGGTTGCCCAGAGAAGCTGTGGCTGCCCCATCCCTGGAGGGGTTCAAGGCCAGGTTGGACGGGGCTTGGAGCAACCTGGGCTGGTGGGAGGTGTCCCTGCCCAGGGCAGGGGGTGGCACTGGGTGGGCTTTAAGGTCCCTTCCAACCCAAACCATTCCATGATTCTTTGAAATCTGTGGTGGGAATAAACTCTCTAGGACCCTCCATACAGGTCTTGTGGAGCAGTGGAATGAAAAGCAGGTGAAGTGGAAAGATTTCACAATGAAACGTGACAACATGCCTTAGAACGAGCAAAGCCTTACACCCCTGCTCCTTCAAAACAGCCTTTAACAACCACAGAGCCACACCAAGTGTGCACAGCCATGTTTCAGTAGACATCTGAAACGTGTGAGAGCCTCGGAAAGGGGGAGCAGTTTGCGACCTGCTGCACAGCGTGCTCTGCGTGCCGCACCGCGGGCGTGAAAGGACCTTTCTCAGCTTCAAGCTGACCTCTGAAGAGACAACGGACCAGGTGTTAGTAGCCACCCTAGCGTTGCCAACGTCATTACAGATGTCATTAGTACTTGATAAGGGGAAGGGGGAGAAAAGGCGCAGGTCAGCTTTATGCCACCATTACAGTTAAAATGATTATTTTACTTCAGTGCTGGCACACGACTTGTGCCAAGATGCTGGATCTACACAGATCAAACCAGCGCGTGGAGAATGATCCTCGCTAGTGCACCAAGCACGGGGGATTTCACTCCATGGGGATCAGCACCAGCAAGGACGGTTTTGTTTTTCAAAATGGTTTTAGGCACCTAAAGGGGCCAGATTTCCACCAGGACATCACTCCCTCCCACCTTAACAGACAAAGCCAGCTTCAGAAGTTTTCTGCAATTCTCATTAGGAGTAATGAAAGCTCCTGGGCGATTTTGAATTTTGCGCTTCATTTAGGGGCATATGGGATCCCTAGGAAGGCTTATTCCAGTTGGGAGTGCTTCAAAAAGTCCTGCTGAAGCAGTTCAGAGAGTATTGCTTCACAGAATGATCTGCTGTTGGAGAGCAGTTCTGATACCGTCACCCCCGGTGCCTGTGACTGTGCCATGAGCCAAAGCCCCTTTTCCAGATTTGGTGAGAACACAGAGCTAAAGAAGCTGGTCTTTCCTCCCGAAACTTTACAAACCAAGGCAGAAATGAAGCTGGCACTAAATGCAGGTTTTACCTGGGTCCGTGTGTGTCATGAACTCCGTCCATTTCCTGACGCTCAGTCTTTCAACCGCAGCATCTGTCGCCATCCTGGAATCGGGGTTGTCATGGAAAACAGCGCAGCAGAACGGCTCAACTCGCACAGCACATACGTAGCCCTGCAAGCCTCCTGCTTCGTCGTAAATGCTCAAGATGTAAGTCTGAAACTGCGTGCCAGCCTGAGAGCTGCAGAAATGGTGGCCAGCATCGAGCCCATGGCATCAGCTACTGTTTTTACTGAAGCTTTTCTCTCCACTTTACTGTGGCTTCCAATGACTTTATGGCTCTCCTCATCCACTCCAAAAAATAAATAACCACCCTGAGTGGTTGCAAAGGCAGCAATATATTTTGGAAGGGTTTTTCTAACGTATTCCAAGATAACTCTCTGTAGACAAGTTCTTAAATTCAATACGTGTTGTCTCTGTGAAATCCAGGACCTCCCCAGCCATCAGTTTGTCTCTCTCAGAAAACTTGGCAGCGGCATCTTGGATGTGGTGCTCCTCAGTGCTCAGAGGGGTCTCCTTTGCTCCCCCATCAAAATTCAGCAGAGATTTCTTAGCACTTGGTCCACTCTCATCACGGTGCTCGGCACAGCTTTCCTTCTCCCTCAGAAACACAGCAGTGTCGCCCGGAGCCAAGGGGACAACTGAAGTGAAAGACCTACAGGACAACTCAGTGCTGAAGCTGCAGCTCCACAGCTCTGTGGCCGCGCTTTTCTGCTCTGGATCTCTACAGCTCCACGTCTTAACAAGAAGCAGCGAGTGCCTCTGCTGCTGCATCCCCGTGAAGTATTGTCCAGCCTCGGTGCAGCGGGTGCAGGCCCCGAGGACCTGCTCTGTGTCCAGACCAATGCCCTGCTTCCAAAGCCCGGAGTCTTGTCTTCGCTCTCCATCGTCACCACTGCTCCTCCTGACTTCAGCAACGCACATGCTGCTATAGAAAGGTCCTTTTGTTTCCTTTTCTAATTGCCAGAGGTCTTCTTTCTGCATCTCTCTCCTAAAACTATTTTCCCAATACCTACCATCGCATTGGGATAGTTCGTTTTCAAATTAATCCACAGCTGCTTTTGTCTGGCCATCCTGATCCTGAAATGATAAACGATTAAAACCACTTCATGATTGCACGCGTCAGTGTGACAAAGCAAACCACACGCCTTTGGCTTGGGTTAACACACTAGATTGAATGAACAGGATGTCCTGGGTTGAGCAACACAGGACTAATTTCTCTTCTAACGCGGGGGAAAACTGCACTTTTAGAAGACTCTAGTGTCTGAATTTGTGAAAATATTTACTTCATAGCTGGCTATGGCATGTGGGATTCAAGGTCTCGGTGTTTTCAAACCTTGCCAGGTGCAGGCATGAGGAGGAGCGAGACCTGGACACTCGACCCAAGCTGCCAACGGGATTATTTCAAACCATGAATGTCACAGTCAATAGAAATCAGAAAGTTTGCTGAGTTCTCTCTCTCTCCCTTGATGGCGGCGGTCCAGAGAACTCCTCGCCCCGGTGCCGGAGCCCTGAGCCCTTCCCTTCCTCCCGCAGCCGCCGCGCTCACAGGGTCCCGCATTGGCTGTCCCTGCGGGGAGCGCACGGCTCCTGCTGATGGAATTCTTGTATATCTTATATTAGTATCGGGACCAATACTGGTTCTCTGTTATTATTGTTAGTTATTTAGTCTTATCCTATTAAATCTATTTATATTTCAACCCTCGTGTTTCCTTGTTTTCCCCAGGTCCCCTTCCCGGGTGGGGAGGGGTCATCGGGTGATAGAATAATTGTCTAAAAGACAATAAATTGTTATGGGTTCCTCAAACTGTAACACGGGAAAATAAAACTCATTATTTGCAACGCACAAGCAAATCAGACTATTGCAAAGACACCCACAGACGTCATGTTAATTACCGCTAATTTATTGGGCTCCTTTGCACACTGTGCTCTAATCGTTCTCTCGAGGCTACACGCGGATCCCGGCGCTCCCGGGGCGGCTCCACCGAGCGCTGCCGCGGCCGCCCCGCGGGACCCCGGGCAGAGCCCCCGCCGGGGCGGGCCCGGGGGGGCCGGTTGCAGATGGCGGCGGAGCTGGTCCCACCCGGACCGGGAAGCGGCCCCGCCGTGCGCTGGGGCCGACCCCCGCCCGCTGCCGGGCAGCCGGGGGCCGACGGGCCGGGCCCCCCCCTCCCGCCGCCAGCGAGGCGAGTCCCGGCGCCGCGCGGTGCCTCCCGCTCCCGCCCGGTGCGGCCCCGCCCCGCCCCGCAGACACCGGGCGCTGTTATTTCAAATAGTTTAATTTTAAAAATATTCTATTCAGTGCTAAAATAACTTTCCACTTCCACGCGCGACCGCGCCTTCGGCTTCGCCAGGCTCGATCGCAGACTCGGCGGGACATGCAGTGGCGGCGGGGGGCCGGGGGGGGGCGGCGGGCGCAGCGGGGCAGCAGGGGTCCGGGGGCGGGGGGGGGGGGCCGGCACCCTGCCGCCTCCCTGCCCCGTTCGGGGACCGGGGGTACCGAGGCCGGGGCAGCGCTCCCCCGTCTCCGGGGGCGGGGGGAAAGGGGATGGGGGTGGGGGGGAGCATCCCGGCAGCCGGCGGCAGAGCGGGGGCCGGCCGGTGCCCGCCCGCCGCGGGGGGAGCGCTCCCGTCTCTCCCAACACTCATGGCTTAAACTCGCAGCTTATTGCACAGCGTCCCAGCGGATCCCTGCTTGCTCCCCCCGCCGCCCCCAGCCGGCGCTCACAAGAGACTGGGCAAATCACTCGGTGCAGGTGGAAGGCGGCTCTCCCAGCACCCAGGGGAGCGCGGGCAGCGTGGCCAGAGCAGGCAAACCGCCTCTGCCAGCAACCCCGGGGGGCATGGAGAGCAGGAGCCCTGTGGAGAACTCCAGGCCGCTCGCCGGAGACCGCCCCGCTAGAGTACAGCTCAGCAGGGAGAGAGGGAGCCAATAAATAGAGGCAGATTTGCGGGTGCCGGTGGCAGTCCCGTGCGCACGGGGAAGGCCGGGGCTGGCGAGAGGCTCCTGCCCCGGCACGGGGCAAGGCAGGGCAGGGCAGGCTGGTTGGCGAGCAGTGGGAGCGCCCGTCCCCGGGGAAGGGGCGGGCGGAGGGAGCACCCTGTCCCCCCGGGAGGGCAGGCGGCTCTGTGAGGGCTGGCGAAGGCGCTCTCCCCGGGGACAGGCAGGCTAGCTCTCCGAGGCCGTGTGGCACACAGAGTTCTGATCGGCACAAAATCTCTTCAGAGGCGGTGCACCGGAGTCCTCCTCCTCTTCAGTTACCTGCAAGAGCCAGAGGTCACGGGCAGTGAGAGGAGCGCAGCGTGCCCACCAAGCTACACAGACCTACACAAGGCTGTGTCACGCTGTGGGAAAACACCGGGCTTTCATCTGTGAGGAGCACCCAGGGGATCAGGAGTGGGAACACACTTCAGCCCTGGAGTCGGTTAAAATTGTTGTTTTACTGCACCTCTGTATCCCTTCATCACACTTTAACACCTGAACTGACCTGGGGGACAGCTCAAGAAGCCAGGAGGTTTGGGAAGCTCCTGGAGGGCACTTTGGGACTGCAGAGCAAGTCCATCCATGGAGGGGATTCTGCTACAAGGGGCAGCAACGAGAGGGAAAGGGCCAAACTCAGTCTGTGCATGTTATATGTAGTTTTGATCCTTACCTGAGTCTCAAGGGGGACTGGCTCTTCCTTTGTGAGAGTGGGAGGCTCGTCTGCGACTTCCGAGGAAGGCAGGGAGGGCTCTGGGGAGAACAGAAGGGTTACCGAAACTGCTGACCCAGGAGCACAGCAGTATCCAGCTCAGTGCTGAGCCAGGAGAGGAGGCCTCCAGCAGAAGACACAAGTCCCTGCTGCCCTATCCACTTCCAGCAGTACCTCAGTGACCCACTGGACAAGCAATGGCTCCAGCAGGGCCTTCCTTGGGCCCAGCCATCACCTCCTCCCTTCCCAGCCCAGCACCCACCTTCCAGCGTCTCCTGCCCCAGTGTGGGTGGCTGCGAGTCGTCCGTGCGGAAGTCGGATGTGTGGGCAGGACTCATGGACTCGCTCTGCTGGGGACTAGGGCTGGAGTTGGGGCTGCTGTCCACCTTGAGCTGGTAGACATCCGACAGGGAGCTCTGGTTGCTGTTCTCATCTGCAGAAACAGCACCTGGTGAAGAAGAGCACCTTGACCCAGGGGCATAGGTAGCCGAGGGCGGCACTGAGCACCGGGGTCTTAGGGAGAAGGAAGAGCACAGTCAGAGGCAGCTAGAGAACAGGGGGTTCACTGTCACTGATCAATGTAAGCGCTGCCGGGCACAGGACTCCCTGCCAGGACGCAGCTGTCATCAGAGACACAACTGGCCCACAGGAGAGGGGGTGCTTCTGCCCAGGGACTGAGTCTGAGCAGACACAGAGCGACCCTGGGCTATTCAGAAAAAACAGGCAGAAGGCACAGGGCCAAAGCGCTGCGCTGCCAAATCTCATGTCTGCAGCTTGTAAGGGCCCCAGGCATTTGAGGGCAGGAGATCTCTTGCCTGTGTACCAGGGTTTTGTACCTCTTCTGTTTGGGAGGCAGCAATCTAACAGCAGGAGCAACACCCAGCACCTGCCTCCGGACGGGGAGGCAACCCTGGCACACATCTTTTCCAGTGGCAGCCCCAAACTGCAGACCTGCAATGCTAACATCCTCAGCGCATCTACTGAAGTGCCAACACATTCCCCGATTTTCCTTGGCCACACTGAGAGGCAAATGGAGAGGCTGGGGACAGGTGTATGTCCTGCTCCAGCAGTGAGTCCATATGCTGCCCTGAGCCTTGCGTGGCTCCACTCACAGCTGGCTGCAGCGCTCCAGGATCAAGAGCAAGGCCCTTTCATCCCGAGGTCTGTGCAAGTCACTGCTGGGAGCAGGGGACTCAGCTACAGGCAGCTGCCAATCTCTCCCCAGCAGGGACTGTAAAGTGTGGACAGGAACCCTCCCTGCTCCAGCTCCCAGTGAGGCTTCCCACAGGAAGATTCCAGAAGCAAACAATTACGACTCTTGCTGACAGCAAAAATGAACAGCTTCAGCAGGGACTGCAGAAGCGGATCAGCACAAGCCCACACTGAAGACAGACACTGCTCTTCCTAACACGTGTAGCACACACAAGCCAACAACATCCCAGCTTCTCTAAGGCCTTAGAGTCTTTCCTCGGCTTGAAAGGGGCTCAGCCAGACTTACCTTGGAACTCCAGGAGGAGAGAGGAGTTAGCAGAGGTGTCAGCTGGGAAGCCATTGGGTTCTCGGGCAGTGCTGCTGCTCGATTTGGATTTCTCTTTCTTGAGGAGAGGAAGAAAAACAGAAACACAAGGTTAGAGGAGCCCACCGCTGGAAAGAGGATGCACAAACCCCTCCCTTCTCTCTCTCCCAGCAGCCCAGAGGGATGTGATGGTGCAGACCTTTTCCTTTTCCAGAATTTTTCTAACTGTGAGGCAAAACTTCATCTGTGAAGGGTTCAGAATCAGGAGTAAAAGCAGGAGTTGACACCTATCTAGGAGCAGCACCAAATAAAAGCAAGTCCTCTGGGGATGAAGGCAAGAAGGACTGCAGGCAGTGCGAGCAGCAAGCTCAGGTACAAGGGAGAAGCCCATCACAGATGCAGGGCTGCGGGGCAACAGCAGATGGAGATCAGCGGGAGAAAGCCCAGTGCAGGCTGAGGGGGGAGCGAGCCTGCATCGAGGCACAGCCGTCGGCCGGCCCCGGCCCCGGCCCCGGCCCCGGCGGGGAACCCAGGGAAGCGGCGGCTCCCCGAGCCCGGCCGGGATCCGTCGGGGGGGAGGCGGCACCCGCGCGGTACCCACCTCCTTGCTGTCGGCCACCGGCACCCACTTGAATATCCGCAGGGAGGTGTCGCCCACCGTCACCCACTTCTTCTCCCTGCGCGGACACAGCCGTTACCGGCGCCGGGGCGCGCCCGGGGGGAAGCCGCGCCCGCGCTACCTTGGCAACAAGCCCCGCCCGCCCACGAGGCTCCTATTGGCCCAAGAGAACGCCAATCCAGAGCACCGCCTTACCCGCCCCCTCACTCCGCACACCACGTTGTGATTGGTAGTGCCCGCTCGCCGATCACCGGCGCTTCCGGTCCCCCCCACACTCCCGAGCAGACGGCGCCCGCTAATTGGCCGCTGACTCGCTATCCCCGCCCGCTACCCCAAGCAGCACGCTGATTGGATACTCGTCACCGAAGCACCTCCACCGGTACCCGTGTGGTGCGGTGATTGGCTGCACGCCGGGCAGGCCCCACCCACCCCCCGCGGCCCCGCCTCTCACCATCTGCGGACGCGCTCGATGGCCGCCATCACTTTTTTGATGTCATCCTTGGCGCGGCTGCGGGTCTCGGCGCGCACCGAGCGGCCCGACATGGCGCCCGCAGCCCCGGCAGCCCCGGCTCCGCCAACACCCGCCGCTTCCCTCCGCGCATGCGCGCGCCCTGCCCACGCCCTGCGCGTGCTGCGTCACCGCGCTCGCCACGCCCGGAAGAAGGGAGGGCGGTGGCGCGTAGTGCGCCTGCGCGTCTTGCCCCGCCCTCCTGCGGGCACGCAGGCGACGTGAAGGCGGGGCCACAACGACGCACCGCCATCTTAGGTTGGGGCAAGCCCCGTTCAGCGGCGCGCGCGCCACAGCATCCCCGCATTTAGCATCCGCAAAAAGCCCCCCCCCTCCCCCTTTTCTAAGCCCAAAGAAGCTCATGGCCCTGTCTGAGCAATCACACCCACGGGATACAGACGCACAAGTGGGTAGAAGCCACTGGAAGGAAGCAGGCATGGCGCCAGGAGCCCTGGCTTGCCCCCACGGTCCCCAGGCAGATGTGGCACCCAGCTCCCCACCCCTGCCCTCAGGGCACACACCAGGAAGGACCCAGGCACAGGGTTTTATTACAAGTTGTTCAGTGTTACTACAAAACAATCAATTCCCAAAGGCAGAAGGCGGCTGCAGAGCTGGATGTGCCCCTGAGGGCAAGGACTAGTGCTTCTTGCCGTAGATGGCGGCCAGCGCTTTGCGGGCGCTGGAGATCTGCTGCTCCAGCCGCTCTCGGGTGGCTTTGTTCCCAGTTTTTTTCAGTATGGCCTCCATATCCTCCACCACGGCTCGGTGACCGGCAGTGTTGTGGAAGACACAGATGGCCCTGTCCCCACATGACACGAGGTAGCGGCTGTTGGTGTCAAAGGCCAAGTCTGTGATGGGCCGTCCGTGCACAGCCAGGAAGCGCTCCTCCTCCTCGCCTCGCCTTGTGTTGTACACCACAATGTCTGTGCCGCTAGAGATGGCGACAACACGAGCATCGGGCGACAGGGCGATGCGACACGGCTCCGTCACCTTGCACTTCCCTGTCAGGAGCAGGTACGGATCCTGTTGCTTCTTATATTCCACGTCTGTGTCCCAGAACTTCCACGTCCCGTCCTTTGAAACGGTCACCATCCTGTAGTCAGGAGACAGAGCACAGGTGAACGCAAGGAAATCAGCAGCACCTCTTCCCCCTCACACCTGCCATCTGGGAATCCTCTGCGGACAGAGAGCTCTTTTGGGAAGTGTGAGTGCCCACCTACACCCCTTATCCTCTTTCCAATGCTCGGATAGCCGTCACCCCCAAGAAGAAATCCACGGGGAATATGCAGGTGTCAGGAGCCGGGCTGCTGGTGCACACCAGGAGTGGGAAGCTCACACGTGGCAGGGGTGAGCCAGAGCCAATGACTTCAGGCAGCAGGTAACACACACTCACCTCCTCGAGTCATTGGAGAAGGAGAAGGAATGTACGCCGGCAGTGTGGCCTTTCAACTCAAAAGCCCTGGCCACCTCTCGGAAGTCTCCATTCTTGCCAAAACACACCTCCCACACCTTCACATCGGGGGTAAAGCCACAGGATGCCACGAACCTGGGTGAATGAAGAAACAGAGACACAGCGTGTACGTCACATACCGTGGGGCCAGCCCAGCTCTCCTCTGGCCTCCTGAGTAAGGCAGGGCCAGGGCCAGCCCCGCGCGGAGGGGCACCTGTGACAGGGCTCCTTGAAGGCAAACCTATCCAGACTCTGATGCTCGAATCTTTGGTCAGCTGAAAAAGCTTTCAGTTTTCACTGAAACCAGGCTGGTAAAGGGAATGCTAACAAAGGCCACCAGGGACCAGAACAACTTAGGAATGAGAAACTCTTAAGCCAAAGTAAAAAAGCTAAATGATTTTGATCTCCAAACTCACTGAGCCTGGAGCATAGCAAGTCTTCCTGCAGCAAGTTAGAGCAGGGAACAAGATTTTCCTGAGAAACAAATCTCCCTGTAATAAAGATTTTAATATTATAATTAAGCTTTAAAAGGTTACAGACAAGTTAGAAATGCTGTTTGCTTTGCATACACCATTTATGTTGTCTCACCTCCACTATCTGCAGCCAGTGCTGTTCATCTCAGCTCTTCAGGAGACGGTTAACAGGAGCAGCAGTGCTGAGGCACAATGGCAACCCACCAAGCGTCTGAGACTATGCAGGGGAGAGGCAGTGCTCCTGGAGGGGCTGCTCTCAGGGCCCAGCATCACTTTTTAAAATGTGGAACCCTCAGAAAATTGCATTAAAGTAACAGCTAACTGCCAATGGTCTAAACTGATGATGTCCTCTGGGAAGGAGCAAAGTTCCTGTTCACTCCTGCAGCCTCCTGCTCCATGGCAGGATCAGCCTGGAATACCTCACCCCCCTCACCTCCCGCAGGGTGACACCGCGGCATAGGCATTGTTCATCTGGTTAGTGTTAATGCTGGCCAGGACTTCACCCTTCAGGCTCCATATCAGGATGGTAGTGTCACTGGAAGCTGTCATGATAAACTTTCCTGGGGAAAAACGGTAAAGATCAGAAATGCTCCCAGGCCTAACGCTGCCACAAACTAATCAAAGGTCTGGGAGGGTCCCTAAGCAGGGCAACCTCCACCTGCACCTGGAGAACCAAGGACCCAAGAGCAGCACCAAATTCAAGGAATGCCAATCTCCTGGGACAGAGCGAAGAGCAACATCACAAGACTTGGCTCCTGGTTATGCCTTTGTGCACCCTTGGCTTCAGGAGCCATCAGCTGGCGATGGATGCTCAGAGACCACACATGCCCAATGCCCCAGCACGCCTCAGGTCTCACGTGCAGAGCTCAGCACTGAGCTGAAGTAACACAGCAGACTCCATCTTCCCCATATGGTTAAAACACAACCCAAGGTATCTGTAGCTTTCAAGTCACGGATTGCAGGCAGGTAGTTGCCTACAAGTCACACTACTATAATGGGTGACTACTGGTTGTGTCAGCATTTTGGACTCCTGCTTGCAATGCTTTCGCCTTTCCCATCTCAGCCCAGACAGGGAGTTGCCTGTTTACCTTTCAGCTTTGTTGCAGCTTTAAGTTTTCACTTTCACAGCTGAACAAAGGTCTCAAGTTAACATTTTCTCTGCTCTCCTATTACAGAGGTGAGTTCATATCCACCCACTTCCAACTGCCTGCTGTCATACACCTGAAGCACTAATCCATCGAGCCCTCACCACTAACGCATACCCCCCTCACAGCGCTCTGTTTTAGAAGATCCCAGAAGTCCAAGACAGACCATATGAACTCACTAGAGATTTTTGACTGGTTAAAGAGAGACTGGCGGGCCAGAGAACAGCGATCCTCTCAACAGCAACAGCATCCCTGAAAATGCAAATTAAGAGACTGTGCATATCGGGGAGCTAGTTCTGTGCTTACAGGAATATCGTCTGTCTGAAAATGACCTCTTTCAGTTCACGCAGTAGTAAACAAAGGTAACATCAAAGAGACTACAGAGAATCAAGTACCGGTGCAAAACGGGCCTTGAGAATGCCAAAACCTCCCAACACTCTCAACCCAGACAACCTTGAGAGCCTCAACAAGTGAGCAGCTCATTTTCATACCTGTCTCTGCAATTCCTATGTTAATGACAGGAGCCTTGTGCTTCTTTAGGAAGTCCCCAGAAGTTGCAGTGAAGGTGAAGCTGTCATCATCTTTCTTAGTCATTTTATAGACACGAATAGTTTCGCCATTCGCCAGCCAAACAATGAATGCTCTGTGGAGGGACAGACACTCGAAATGGTTAAGAAACAGGCTACCTCAGCTGAGCCGAGCTACAACAGGTAAGCTAATAGGTCATTCAGTGGCACCTGGGGAAAGGGATACACTGGCAGACAAAAAGCTGCGTGCTTTACAAGGGCACCAAGTTATCTCCCTGTGTTAGCTCAACTGCAATGCTGAATGGAAAAGAACAGAATTTATTACTCCACATCTGGAAAGGAGATTCTTATCTCACTTAAAAAGAGGTGACTTCACAAAGTGCCAGGGCATGCTTTTCCACCAACCTTCACAGCCAGCAAGAGCTCTCTCCTCAGCCCCCCAGAGAGGCCCAGCATCTCAACCCAGCCACAGGGTCTGCTGGTAAAGACCTTAATAAGCACCTTTCATGGGTGCAGCAAGCTGGGCACTGAGATATTTGCCTTCAGAACCACATGTCTTTCATGAGATCAGGAATCAGCAGTACTGTTAAGATCCTGCGAGGGACATCACCTCCATGCAGCCCAGAGGACATATCACTGATCCCAACCGAGGCTTGGGTTGTGTGACCGGCAGCTCTGTCCATGGGATGTTCCGGTCCCTGGGCTGGGGGTGGATGAGGTGCGGGAGGCCTGGCCCTACCGTGAGTCGGGGCTGAGGCGGACAAACTCGGCATGGTCCAGCCCCACGTTGGCGCGCAGACAGCGGTGCTCCCGCGCCGTAAAGTCCCGGGTGCTCCACAGCCGGACCGTGCGGTCGTCGGCGCATGACGCCAGGTACTTGCCGTTGCTGCTGAAGTCCAGGCAGGAGACCGAGCCGCTGTGGCCCTACGCAGAAAGCGCGGTCATCGCGGGGAGGAGGAGAGGGGCCCGGCGGGGCGGCGGGGCACACACAGTACCTTGAGAGCGGCGACCAGCAGCCGGTGGGCAAAGCTGTGCTGCTGCGGCTTGTCTCTCCGGGCCCGCGCCGGCACCTTCGCCTTCCTGTGTTCCTCCGGCCTGGCGACGGCGACACCGTTCGCCTCGGCGCCTGCGGGGAGAGGAGGGTCGGGTCGGGCCGGGCCGGGCCGAGCCGGGCCGGTCCCGCTACCCCCGCGGTACTCACCGTCCGGCGGGGACGGGGCGGCGCAGCACGGCCGCCAGCAGCAAGAGAAGGATGAAGAGGAGGGCGAGGGCGCCCGGCAGCACCGACCCACCGAGCGCCGCCACCTCCATCTTCCCGCCGCCACCTCAGCGGGGCGGCACCGACCGCCCCGGTGCGCGTGCGCCGCCCTTTCCCCGCCCCCCGCGGCACCCAGCGCGCGTGCGCACCAAGGGGAGGGGGCGGCACGCGCAGCTCCGCGCGTCTCCCCGTGACCCCCCGTGACAGCGCCGCGCAGGGAGGGCCCTGGCGGCGGGGGGTGGTACCGCTCCGGGCCCCCCTCACCGCCCCTGCGCTCACATGCTCAGCCCCTCACCCTGCCCTCACCCTGCCCATCTTCTCACCCTGCCCCTGCCCACCCTGCACAGCCCCTCGCCCTGCCCACTGCTCCCTTCACCCTGCCCCTGCCCACCCTGCCCACTCCTGCCCTCACCCTGCCCATCTCCTCACCCTGCCCCTGCCTGTCTCCTCACCCTGGCCATCCCTGCCCTGACCCATCCCTGCCTTCACCCTGCTCCTGCTCACCCAGTCCAGCCCCAGAGCAAACCCAGGGCAGAAGAACCACACCAGAGCCTGTGGGCAGAGCAAGTCCTTTATCAGGCCACAGAGCCAGACCCCGCCACCCAGCAACTCCTAGTGCCCAGGGCAGACAGGGCCTCACACTGCCCCTGCTGCTCTGGGGCTTGGCAGGCCCTGGGGTGCAGACCGTGCGCAGGCAGGGACCCCTGAGCCGCTACCCGAGGGAGAGGAACCCCCATGGCCCCAGGCTGCCACTGGCCAGCCACCCTGTGCTCCAGCAGCCCAACTGTGCTGGCCCTCTGGCCCCGCTGTGGGGTCTTCGCTGGCAGTGGTGGGCACCTGTCTGGCAGCACCAAGGGACTTGGCAAGGCTGGGAAAGCTAGGAGGAACTACCACCATGGCCCATTCCCGCCACTGCCCGCGTTGCCTGCTCCGGGATGCAGGCCGGGTCGCTCAGGATGGAGGTGGAAATGCTCAGCTGCCGGAGGGAGCTCAGGACGGCTGTGGGAAAATGTGGGACATGTCAGCTGGCCCCTTGAGGGGCTCGGGTTAACCCATCCCTCCAGCCCCCTCCAGCCCCCTCCAGATGGAACCGCACGACAGCTTCCTGCCACAGCCCCCAACAGCAAGGGCAAAGGAAAACCCACCCTGTGGGGTTTTGGGGAGGGCTGAGCCCTGCCCAGCCAGGACATGGGCTCTCGGGTTAGGGCAGCAGCAGCCAGCTCAAGTGGAGTGTGGTGGGTGTGAAAGGAGAGTGGAAAAGCGCTGAGCATGCAGCCCCAGAACATCGCACAGCTGCTTCCCTCCCATGCAGCAGAAGCATGGTGCAGCACCAGCCCCACTGCCCCCCAGGATGCCCCCATCCTTTTCCCCTCTGCTTTTCTGTCAGTCTGTGCCAGTGGGCCAGCCCGGCCTCTTCAGGGTGCCACAGACAGGAGCAGGGCCACCTACTCGGCCGAAGCACTGGGAGGGAGCAGTGCTGGTCCAGCCAGGCGAGAGACGTCTGGGTGAGGCTCTCCATGCTGGCCGTGGAGACCATGCCGTTGAATGATTCAAAGAGAGGCCGGATGATGATACTGAACTGATGGGAGCAGAGGAGTTAAGGACCAGCCTTGCCAAGACCATGGTCTCCCACCTGCCAGGTGTGGGCAGCACCCTCCTACAGGCAGCAGGACAAGCCTGCCTGCCCGGCCATGGAGCAGACCTACTGGGTGCCTTCCCCAGCGCAGCACCATGCTGGGCACCAGCCTGTACTGCTGGGGACCTGAGTGTCATCTGGGGCAGGCAGTAGGAGAGCTGCGTAAGTCCCGTCATGACTGGGGCTGTCAGAAATGGTTGATCAGACACAAAGTCTTCCAGCGCAGATCAAGGAGCCAGCTAGCACTGTGTCCTCTGAAGTGCCCAGGAGCAGGGCAGGACACCAGTGTGCTCCCCTGGTGCTCCCAGCCTGCAGGGACCACTGCTGGGGACTGGTGATTTTGTGTGTTTAGTAATCTACAGCAGATGCCTCCATCATGAGCATGTCCTGGAGCCCATGTTGGCCTTAGCATCCCCAGTGTCCTGTGGAAGGAGCTCTACAGCGCTCCCAAACTCTGCATCAGGAGCCACCTCTGCCTCGCCCGGGCTGCCTGCACTGGATTGGACTGTGGGCAGCAAGGCCTGCCCATCCATCTGCCCCTTGGTATTTTGTAGACCTCACAGTCTCTGTCTCTGCAGGCTAAATGGTTCCAGTGCATCTAATCCCTATTTATGGATAAGAAGGTCCAGCCACTTGACCACCCATTCCCTGTCCCTTGGTCCCCTTCATCCTTTCCACTGCATGGAGCCCAAACCTGTGTCCCAGGCATGCGCACACCTGGGTTTCCAGAGTATACCACACAGCCACCAAGGCCAAGATATCTTGTCCCTACCTTTGCATCTAATCCTTAGTCAATGACTGCTGCCCCTCTGAGCCAGTACCCATGTCAGCAGGACCTCTTCCCTGCATGACGTCAGCTCCACTGGTGACTTCTCTTCTCCCTGAGGACTGACCATTTACTCTACTTCATTTGCATCCTTGTAGCAGAAGCTTCCTCCTAACCACAGCATCTTGGCATGTTCCCACCCTGCGCCCTTCGGTGGGAAACATCTCCCCGCGGTTTCCAGAGCCTCTCAAGCTGGAGGGACGTCACAGACTGGAGAAGAGCAGGTTAACCAGAGGACTCGGTGGACCCGCTGTTTGGTGGAGGGGTCAGAGCAAGCAGCAGGTGCTGGCCCCAAAGGATACGATCCAGAATTTCCAGTTCTGCAACGTGGAGGAGCGGACATACTCATCAAACATGCTGCGCATCTGGTCGAAGCGCTGGCGTGTGATGGGCACTCCCGTGGCCGGCAGCTGCTCCTGGCACAGGCTGTGGGGCACAAGCAGCACCATGGCTGTGTTCAGGAGGCTGGAAGCCACAGGGGCCACCCCATGGGGAGAGGCTCCGTCAGGACCCCAGCTCTCAGCAGGGCTGGGTGGGCAGTGTGCGTCTCCCAGGGCAGCTGTGGGGCATGACCCCACACTCTGGTCCCACGCAGCACTGCCTCTTAAGCAGTGCCCCTGCCCCCCCACCCGAAACAGGGTTTGAGGGGGGACAGAGCCAAATCCAGGTCCTGGGAGGTGCTCAGGAGAACTGCTGTGTACTGCTGCCTCCCCAGTGCTGCTGTTTGCCCTGCCTGGCTACCCCGATGCAGGCAGTGGCTCCTTCCCGCCTCCCCCAGCCACGTCCCTCTTACTTGATGGAGCCGTTGAGCTCCTCGATCTGCTCCCGCAGCCGCTGTGCCTCATCCTGCAGGGCTGCCCGCTCTTGCTGCAGCTTGCAGATGTACTCGGCTGTCTTCTGCAAGGTGGTGGCCTTGCTGACCTGTGGAGCCACAGGGGTGAAATGGCAAAGGGAGCCCCTGGGGTGGGCATGGGCTGGGGCGAGGCACACGGCGCTTCATGCAGCGGGGCTGGCAGTGCGAGGTGCGGTATTCCACCCTGGCACGGCTGCACCACACAGGTCTCCATGGGCTGAGTGTGGGCTCGCAGCCTCCTGGACCATGGGCTATGGTGCAGGGCAGAAGCCCCCTGCGTGGGGGCAGACCAGGGACGTAGCATCCCTGGGTGACATACCATGTCCCTGTATGCCCAGGGCTGGTCCACCCACTGGTGCTCACCTTGATGCTGGGCTGGGCACTCAGTGTGCTCACCAGGCTGTGCAGTGTGTCAAAGCCCAGCTTGATGTTAAAGCGTCTCTTCTGCTCGGCAGATATGTGCGTGATGCGGCGGCTCTCCATCTGTGGGCAACCGCTGTCAGGCACCTCCTGGCAGCGGGGAGAGCCCTGGCCCGCATGCCCCATTGGGGATGGGCTGTCCCAAAGCTCACAGCAAGGGTAGGGGGGGCAGTTTTGGGGGCAGCAGGAAAGAAGGGTGCAAATGGAGATGGTGCCCCCATAGCGAAGGCTGCGCTTGCTCTGTCTGTACCTTGCTGGACTCAGGCCTGCCCCGACGGGACATGGGATGATGCAGGGAGGTGCCAGCGCTCAGCCCCACAGCGGGTCCCGGGGAAGCCTGGCTGGGCTTGGGCCAGTCGCTGCCTGGAAAAGGAAAGGTGATGCTCTGGGGAGAGGGGCAGCAGCAGCAGCCCCTCATGACGTGCTGCCGGCAGGGTCCTGCTCTGGGACAAGCAGAGAGGAGCAGCCTGCAGCGATACCCCCGCCACAGGCAGCCACCCCACTCAGCTGATGGAGATGCTCTGGTCCAGCATCCGACCACATCTTATCACTGTGTCTTATCCCAAATCCCACTCATTTTACAACTGCTTGAAAATGGGAACATTTAGGATGTGACTTTTTTAATTCCCAGCATTTCTTAAGGTGGAAATCGCCAGGAGAGAGTCCCAAGGGCAGCAAGCAGACTGAAACCAGGAATGACACCAGAGCCTGGTTTACAGCCACCGCTCTGGTTTCTGGGGGTGAAAGCAGCGTGCTTCCTGCTTGAAAACCAAGCTCCGGGTTTTCAAAACCACAGTCTGACATTTTGCTCCTTTGTGTCTTTTTCTGTTTCTGCTTTTGCCCCTGGAGAATGAGGCAGGTGACGGGGCTGTGCCCTCCCCCGCAGAAAGAAATCATCCATCCTTAGCTGGGTAAATGTAAATAGCTGGGATTGAAGCTGAAATGAAACATTCCCATAAGGTGTGGTCCAAGCTGCCAGCAGAAATGCAGTGTCCTGTGGAGCTCCTTGGGGTGCCCCGGACTCACCACAAGCTGACGTGGGGGACAGCCTCTCCACCTTGGGCACCAGCAGTGGATCCGGCTGGGTGCCTGCCAGCGGCACCGGCACCAGCACTGGCACTGCCTGGGAAGAGCTGGAGCCAGGAGCCAGCCCTGGGCTCAGCTGGGCTATTCTGGAGAGGAAGGCGGCAGGAATGTCGGTGACAGTACTCTGCTGCTGGGAGAAGGCAGAGAGAAGTGGGAGGTTGGTGGCCCAGCGCCCTACACATGCCTGGGGACTGGACCTTCCCCTTTGGTGAGTCAGTGGGTGGGCACTGACAGCCGAATACTCGAGGGGACCAGGGAGAGGAACATGCAAGCCTGTCCCCATGGGGCATCCCACCATCTGCAGGGGCAGCCTGAGCCCCATCGCCCCTGGGCAGCATTGCCAGGGAAGGGGCCCTGCAAACCAGGTATTTCCCACCTCTGCCCTGTTTCTTTATGGGAGAAAACACGCAGGTGACTCCTGGCACCGTGGCCACACACCTTCTCCTTCTCCCTGTGCCTGTCCAGCCCCATATTGCAGTGGGTGACCCCACAGAGACTCATCTCCTCACCTGCCCCATCTCTACCCCAGCAAGCAGGAGAGGGCACTTCCTGAGCCAGGGGGCAATTCCCGACGTGGGGGGTAGGCGAGTGCTTACCGAGGAGACTGGGGATGCGGGCATGAGTCCTGCACCCTTCGGGGCATCCAGGGGTGGCTTCTGCTTGGCTGCAAGAGGGCAGGAAGCAGAAGGGTGCTACTGCGTGAGGGTGTCAGAGCTTGGGTGACCTTTCCTGCCCCAGGGGACAGCCAGTCCCAGCACTGGTGTTGCTGCAGCCCCTTCCATGCCCGTCTGCCCGGGCGAAGGGTGATGCAGCCCTTGGGGAGAGGTGCCTTTGCTCTCCTCAGTGGGGACATCCTTGGAAGCCGTGGTGCAGTCAGGGACTCCCATCCCCTCCCCAGCCCAGCATGGGGCTGGACACGACAACTTCTGTGGGACCTGTCCCATCGCACCCACAGGCAGCAAGTCAGGCAGGATACTGGTGACACCTCAGCCCATCCATGGAGAGCCATGGTGACCAGGCTGGGGACAGAGGGACCTTGCAGTGGTGCCCGTGACCAAGCCCTGGGGCTGCCTGGGCCCCTCTAGGTGCTGCTGGAGCCGGGGGGCCTCCCAGTGGGAACAGCTTCACCCATGGGTTTGGTTCTGCCCAGCATCCCCAGCATCACAATGAGAGGGAGAAAATGGGCGCTCTGCTCTGATCCCCTCCCGTAGCATCCCCTCTGCCACCGGCTTGCCCCTGTGCCCCCCTGTGCCCCTCTGTGCCCCCTGTCCCCCTTACCTGTGGTCAGCAGCTGGCTCAGGCAGGGGTTGGGCACAGCCAGCTGGGGCTGCGCGGGGGGTCCCAGCAGCCTCTTCGTCTTGGTCCCACTGGGCTTCGCCTTCGGCTGCCCACCCCTGCCCTGGGGCAGCCCCTTGGGGGGGGCAAACCTGGGGTCGCCCAGCAGGGCCGGGGGCAGGAGCTGGGGGGCGGCCGGGCCGGGGTACCCTGGGGGCACCATGCCGGCGGCATAGCCCAGCCCCGGGGCGTGGGAAGCCAAGTAGGGCGTCGAGAGGGGGGAGGGAGGGCGGGAGAGGAGTGAGGGGTTGGGCGAGCCAGGGTAGGGGAACTTGGAGCAGGGGGCCGAGGCAGGAGAGAACGGGGGGTCTGGACCCAGCAGCGGCACCCTGGGGGACAGGACACGGGGGGCGTAGGGGGGTCCTGGCGGCTCCAGGCTGAGGCACTTGCTGGGGAGGCCATACTGCAGCAGGGACTTGTGTCGGAGCTGGGGACTGAGGCTGCCGGGGGCCATGGTGGGGGACTCAGGGGGCAGGGGGACTGGGGGGAGCTCGGGGGCCAGGAAGGCACCATGGAGGCCGAGCTGGGAGGCACCGCCGGGCTGCGGGAGACATGGGATGGTCAGTGGGGGTGGCTGGGGCACCGGCAGCTGCGTGCCGTGGGCCGGGGTCCCGCTCACCTGGAGGAGGGTGCCGGGTGGGAGTGGGGCCTCGGTGCTGGCAGGCAGCCCCCGCGCACCCATCAGGGACCCCCCGCCGTCGAACAGGGGCTCAACCATGGGCATGAAGCATGGTGGCTCCTGGTAGCCTGCTTGTGTCTGCAATGGCCGGTGGCTGGTGAAAATATCTGCAGTGCCAAGTGGAGACAGAGTGATGGTCATGAGGGAACCTTCCTGGAGAGGGGCGACAAGCCCCGGGCATGCCAGGGGGAGCTGTACCCTATCACCAGCACTGCCAGAGACTTGCCAGTCCCGCCTTCAACTTGCAGGGCCGGGGCAGCTCCCGACTCTGCCAATGGATCTGGTGCCCGGGTTGTGAAACACTGGAGTGTGGGGGGAAGAGGCAGTCCACGTGCCTGGGACCAGCCTTGCCACACACATGGGGACAGGAAAACCCACCCGGGGTGCCACCCTAGGGTGGGGACCCCATCCCCATCCCTGACACCCAGCTGGGCACCGCATGCTCCAGCACCGGGGCTGCTCCTGGGGGGGTGTGTGGCTGTCCCACTCCTCCTGAACCAGCCCTGGACTGGAGCAGGGACTGTGACACCAGCGACAACCAGGGCTTGGACCAGTGTCACAGTGCTTCTGAGCCACAAGGGATGGTCCCCTGCGGTTGTGACAAATGCTTGTCTCCCTGCCCCGGCGCTGCTGTGCGTGCAGCCTGTGGCTAACCACATCCCATGGCCTTCCCGAAGACGAGCCCCGTGACCTCGCCACGACTCGCTCTCCCTTCTTCTGCCCTTCCCACAACCCTGCTCCTTCCGCAGGCCCAGACACCGCAGTGCAAAGGGCTGGCCTGACACTTCATGCAGCCGTCTCCCTGGTAAAACGAGCTCCCCAGGCACATCGGCCCCATAAATGCCTCGGCTCAGTGCTGGCACTGCTGCTGCCTGTGCCAGCGCTGGCTCGGGCATCGCCACCAGGAGGGTTTTCCCTGTAGAGGATGACTGTGGAATAGGGAGGGGGCTGCTGGTTGTTTCCCCATAGGATGGAGCAGGAGCACTGGCTGGGTTTGCAGGCCACTGCTCGACAGCCCCTGGCACGGGCTGTGTGTCCGGGCAGCCACCCCGGGACACAGACACTCGCATCCCCTCTGGGGGGCACCCAGCTGTGCTTCCAGCCCCTCAACTGGTATGAGCACCGCTGCCTCCAGGCCCCTTGCTGCTGTGGCAGAGTCTGGCCGAGCCCACATGCTGGCTCTGCCTGCCTGGCGTGCGCAGCCATGCCATGGGCACTGGCAGGCCTGCAAGGACTCTGCTCCCCCTCCAGGCTCCAGCCCCCAGGGTGCCCTGGCTGGAACCTGCAAGGGCCTGAGACCCTTCTGAATATACACCAGAGGAGCAAATGTCAGCAGAGAGGGATGCCATGGGGCTTAGCATGGTGACAGTTCCAGCACTGCTATGTGCTGCCAGACGAGGGTAACAAGATGAGGCAGTGCCACCACTGAGCTGCCTCGCTCAGCCCTCAAACTGCCCCTTCCCCTTGCCAGGGACACAGTGAATGTCTGCAAGCATGGCAGAGCCACCTCGGCCCCACCATGGCCTGGTGCTGCCATGTGGGCCGTGGTGCTGCCAGGCAGGGTCTCAGCCTCCCCAGGGTGCAGCACCCAGCCCCACGCTGCCCCCAGCACTCTGCTGTGCCCACATTGGGCTGTCAGGCCCACTGAAGTTCTGTGGATATTTATAGGCATTTCTGGTGCCCAGCTCTGCAGATTCAATTCCTCTTGTGCCTCTCACTGTGCTGCAGGAATGGATGGTGGATGCTGCCCAGCATGGCAGTGGGCAGCCCCTGGTCACCCTGTCCTCCCTTTCTCCTGCCCCTTCCCCACCCCACAGCTCTTGCCCACACTCCTCTCCACCATCACATCACCCTGACCTGCTCCCAGGCCATGCAGCGTGGCCAGGACATGCTGCTGCTCAAGGGAGAAAAGCCCATGTGGCACACCATGTCTTTAGCATCCCATTCAAACCTGGGGCTGCTCTGCAAAGGGGTCAGGGTTACAGAGCCCGGTCCAAAACCAAGGACCCTCCAGGGTCGCCCCCGGGCTCTTGGAGAGCCCTGCAGTGCTGCGGGGTGGTGCCACCCCACAGGAAGGCCAGCCCAGCCCCCAGCTCCCCCATGCCTGGTGCAGGTCCTACCTGGAGCACGGTGCCAGCAGGGCACGGGGCTGGGCTGCTCCCTCACCTCTGCCATCAGGACTTCTCCATGCGCCCCACAGCACGCTCCAGCACCCGCTGCGGACACGAGGTGCTTCCTCATTTGGGGATTGGTTTGCATGCGCTGACTGACAGGCGCCGAGCTGTGCCACAGCTACCAGACACAGTGACAGCCCTGTGACCCTGTGGGAGCCCTGCACTGGCTCTTGGTGCCCACCCTGCGTGCTTGCACCACAATTCTCTGCACGAGGCTGCCAGGGGGATCCCTGCTCCCAAGCCACGAAAAGCCACTGCACGCCCTGCTAGAAAAGTGGCCTTGGGGACATAATTGTGTTGGCTGGCACCTGCAGCGCTGGCACCAGCACCCAGCATTCACCCCCCATCTCCTCGCCTCACTCCTCCCATGGTCCTGTGGGCACACAGCCCCAGCGCTGCCCATCGCATGGTGTGCGCGCACCCCTCTGCTCCTACACCTCCGCCCCACAGACCACCATCCCGCCAGCGCGCACATTGCTCACACACAGCGCTCAGCTGTTGCAGGACTGTAACCTCTCGTCATCGGGGATCATCCATGCAGCGTCCCAGGAAATGCCCCGTCCAGGACAAAACTCCCACTCACGTCTCCAAGCACCCCGCAGGGTGCTCCCCTGTCCTGCTGCACACAAAGCTCCTCCAAGGCTCAGGAGCCCACACCTGGGCAGACAACCAGGAATGCCATCCCTGATCCTAGCTGGGCTTGGGACCCGCCCCAGCCCCAGCAGTCCCCCCATGCGGAGCCGCTGGGCATGGGCAGACAGGAAGGGATGCTTTCCTGCCACGTAGTGGTTTGCAGTAAAATCCATCCCAGTCCCAGGCAGCACCCTGGAGCAAAAGGTAGGCCTTTTCCCCAGAAAAAAAAAAAACAGCTTAGCTGCTCATAGAAATATACTGGTTCAGATGCGCACCGCTGTGCGCCTTGCCATCTCCTGCTGAGCACGAGGCTGTGCCACACCAGTGGCACAAATGGCAGCTGGGCCCACAAAGAGAGGTACTGGGGCTGCTGCTGTGACCCCATAGTGTTAAGGTGCTGCTTGAAAGAGGTTGGTGCAGCTTTCCAGCACCATGCAGGACCTCCTGGGGGAAGGGACACTTGTTAAGTGCCAGTTTGACCCATTTGGAGTTGTCTCACCTCTCAGTGGCTGATGCCCACACAGGGCACCTGGGTAAAGGAGGCAAAGGGCCAGCAGTGGGAACAGACCCTCTTCCCAGCACTGCTTGCCCTGGTGGGACCTCTGGAGGGAATGAGCTGAGGAGGGCGAGCAAGAGCCTTCCAACCCCATCCATCCCTGGGGCATCCCACTGCCTGCATCCCACATCAGACTGCCCCAGCCTGCTCTTTGCCAGCATCTGCTCTTGCATCACCCTGCAGCCGTATGGTGCAAGCACCCTCGTTTCCTCCCACCGAAGGAAGTGGAGGGAGCTTGCAGGGTTCTCACAGATGCGCAGAAAGATCTAGAGATGCTGGTGCTGCCTGAGGCCACCAGCTATCTGGGAGGGCTTCAGCCACCAGCCCACACTGGTTCCCACCCTGCAAAATGTGCCCAAGCCACCATCTCTGGCATGTTCGGGGGCAGGGCTGGTCCCCAGCGCAGAGTGCACCAGCGGTGCCTTGTCCTGGCATATGAGGACACTGCGTGGCACGGCTGGGACCAGAGTATGTCCCAGCTGACTCCACGGTGCTCACAGACACTAATGGCTCAGAGCCTGCATGGCAGCACTAGTGGCAGCCCCATGGGAGGAGGCTGCCATTGTTTGGTTCACGGTGTGTCCCCCTTGCGCCAGCTGGACACCAGTGCCAGGTTTGTCTCTGAGCCAGCCTGTCAGGGATAATGACCCCAGAGGATGTGGCACAGTCCAACATGGGGTCCCAGCTCTGAGCCAGCCCCCTGGGATGCTCAGCCTGGGGCTGGCTGGGGAGCGGGGTGAGGAGCGGGACACAGCAGCATGGAACCTGTTCTCTAGAGGTTTCCATGTTTTTGTGCAGACAATTGTCCTTCCTCTGTGTGCAGCCAGAGCGAGGTGGTTTGGTACTCCTGGGAAGACCCTCTGTTTGTAGAAAACCCCTCCCACAGCAGCTGTCCGGGCCCCTCCTGACCTGCTGTGGCTCTGCCCCAGGCGCAGGCAGGCACACCAAAGCCCCAGCACCACAGTCTGCCACAGCACCCTGGCCCATGTTTGCTGCTTTTTCCATGCCGGTGGACATCCAGTGCTTTCTGGCTGCCCCAGCAGCTCCTGCTGCTCCCTGGCCAATCCTCTGACCCCCCATTTTTGGCTGCCATGGGGTGCAGAGCATGCTGGGCTGTGTGGGATGTGGTACTGTATCTGGGCTGGCTCTTACCTGAGATCTCCATATCATCCAGGCTGGGCTGCAGGGGTGCCAAGTCTGGCTGTATCATATCAGCATTCCCAACGTACGCTGGAAGAGGGCAGAGCTGCAACATCAGGACCCAGCCACTACACCCCCAAGATCCTCCCTCATGGCTTCTCAAACCACTGCCCTCACACCTGCCTGGCTGCCACCCCTCCGTGTCACCCCAGAGTCACCCCACATGGCTGCAGCTTACCCCGCAGCCGTGCATGGGCAGGGAGATGGGCACCCACCCTGCAGACAACCAGGGCCATCCTGTCCCCACAAGTCTGCCCACCAGCACCTCTGGGACATCATCGTGCTCCCAAGAACCCCAGGGAAAGTCTGATCCTTGGTGCAGGACCTGCCTGGTGCTGCAGGAGCTCCAGGGACCTGGCCAGGCAGGGACAGCAGAGTGGCCATGGAAGGCAGGACCTGCCTACTGCTTACCCAGGGCTGGCAGCCCTGCCCTGGGTCTGGTGCAAGGTCCTTCATGAAGCTAGCGCTCCCTTGGCAGCTCAGCTCATCCCACCTGGGACAATCTGGGTTGGTCTGTAGGGAGCCACCAGAGGAGGGGATGCTCCTGCCCTGCCCAAACGAAGCGAGAGCATCCCCACCTCCAGTGGCTCCCTGCTCCTTTTGAGCAGGGCAGGAGCATCCCCTCCTCCTGCCCCAGCAGGAGGGATGCCAAGGGATCTTGTCTGACCGAAGGACACAGGCAGCAGCTCTCAGGGGCTAAGCCAAGAGGCAGCGAGGTGCTACGGGGCGTGCTGCCTGCCTGGACTTCCTCCTCCACCTCCAGCGAGAGCAGGGTCTGGGGCACCTACCATCCTCAGGGAGTGCCTGGTGGGTGCTGGGCGTCTGTGTCATGGTGAAGAGGGTGTCAGAGATGTCTGAGAGGAAGGTGTCCAAGTCAAAGTGCTGCCTACCCCCCGGCTCCTCTTCCTCATCCCCAAGCAGCATGGGCACCACATTGCAGAAGAGCTGGTTGCACCATTTCTCTGTTGGCCTCCAGACATCCTCATCCTGTATGAGATGGAGCAAAGGAGCCAGCTGGGCACCTCTCATAGGTAGGACAATGCCTGGCTCCCCACCTGATCTCCCTGGCAGCTCCCATGCTCCCTGCAGCATTTATCACTCCCAAGCTTCACAAATTGCATGTTGGTGCTTCCTGAAGGGTGAATCGGGCATCCCAAGTGCTTGGCATCCCATCCCATTGGGCTCATCATGCCCCTGGCCTCTCATCCACCCTTCTCCCAAGCTGCCCAGCACAGGGGTCTGCATCACACCCCCCTTTTCCCCCCTCCCCACCTTTCTCCAGCGGACTCACCCGCTTTGGGCTGGAGAGCTCTCCCTCCCGGGCGGACTTTCGGAGCTGGAAGGAAAATACAGCCTGTGTCACTCCCCAGTCAGGGTGGGCACAGCGCAGGGCAGAGCCAGGGGCAGGGCAGAGGGGGGCAGCGCTCAGGAGGGGGGTCCCTGGGGGAGGTGAGTGTGGCCACCATGAGTTCACATCTGCCTTTACTCTACAGGGTCTGGGCTGAGCAGCCGCTGCAGTGATGGGACTGGTGGTGTGTGGTGGTGAGAGGCTGCCAGCACCCTGCCTGCCCGTGGCACCCTCAGCCTTTATCAGTCCCGAGCGAGCGGCTGGGGAGGAGGCTGGACCACGCTCCACCCCGCGTGGCCAGCAGCCAAGGCTGTGGTGCCAGCATGCGTGAGAGCGGGCACCCAGAGTGACATGGAGCCACCCGGCCTGCCTGGCAGCACGTGCTGCCAGAGTGAGATGTGGCTGCCAACAGCATGCCAACAAATCCCAGCCCAGCCAGAGCGCTGTGGGTGAGCTGTGGATCTGCTTGGCCCACCCCAATGTGTGTGCTGTAGTTGTACTGCCAAACCCAGCCCCAGATCGTGCACCGGGCAGGGCAGCCATCCCAGGTCAGGCTGCTGGAGCACACCGCAGCACCACGGGCAGCTGGGGATGGGGTCCCCACCGAGCTCCCCACGCTGGCACCATGGGGGCAGCCAGCATCACCCTCCCATGCTGGCAAGAACCTGACACATCCTGCTACTGGTCAGCCACGGCTGCACGTCGGGCATGCTGATGTCCCATCCCACCACTGGCACTGCCATGGGACGGGGAGCAGCAGGGTCAGAGCCACTCACCCGCTTCTTGTAGTAGATTCTCCACTTGTGGTACTCCCTCATCACCACCTCGATGCGGCGTTTCCAGTAGTTGCCCTCCAGCACGACAGCCTGGGGGGGCAGGACAGCTGAGCCCCCCAGCCCCAGCACCCTGCAGCCAGGGCTGGTTTCCTTGTACCATATCAGAAATATCTTCCCCAGAAAATCTATGAAATACAATGAGCTCTGCCCCCGGCGTGTCCCCAGCTCCCACCTGTGCCACCCAGACCTGCGCCTGGCCCAGAGAGCTGTGAGGGATCATGCAGTACCTCTGGTTTTCGGTGCTCATCAGCCTCTGACCCCTCCAGTGGGGTGATGAAGCCGCACACAGGGTTCTTCCTCTGCTCCACATCTGCACAGGGAAAACAACAGCTGGCTTTACTCATGGCTCCAACCCTGCGCAGGGGAGGGTGCCCATGCACTCGTACATCACTGCCCTGGTTCCAGCTCCATCCCACCCAGCATCACTCAGCACTTGGCACATGCAGCGGGGTCTACCGCCGTACTCACACTGGATGTACCAGGCTCTCCAGATAGCGTTGTTGAGACGAATTTTATCCCGGCAAAGCAGCCGCAGCCCCTTGAAATTCTTCCACTTTGGAGACACCAGCTTCCCACTAAAACACCAAGCAAAGGAGAGGCTGAGGCACACCGTCCCAGAGCCCTCCCAGTTCGGGGTCTCCTGAGGGGGCCATGCCTCAAGAGATGCCCTGAGCCACCTGTCTGGTGGCAAGTCTGGAGCAGACACAGCTGTGTGGCTCCACTGCAGGCTGCTTGGCAGGCACCTATGGGAGCACCCATGGGAGCACCCTGAGCTCCTATTCACCTTGAGAGCAGCACAGACCTGAACTGTGAGCTTCACAGACCCACATGAGGCTTCTCGAGCTCCTGGGATTAAAACACAGCAAATGGGGGAATTGATTCATTGAGGCTCGAACCATGGGTCTGAGGTGGGACCCTGCTGCCCTCCACCAGGACAGCTGCATTCTGGCCCCAGGGGAAGGGAAGTCTCCTGTCCAGACGGGCAGGAGATGTGGACATGTGTTGCTGCAGCTCTTGCCTCATTGCAGCATTTGGGCAGCTATTTCTGACCCTCCTTTTAACACCAGGCCAAGCTTGGAAACGCTACCTTCAGGTGGGGGCAGGGGCAGGCAGCAGGGCAGGCAGGGGCAGCCATCCGTGTGGGTCTGGAAAGGCAGGACAGCAAGCTGGAGGACATTAAGGACATCAAAGGACACTTACCTGTGCCCCAAGACAAACAGGACCAGCTCTGCCCTCAGACCAGTGCTGCCCTGGACTCCTCTCCACCCCCATCCCTGCAAAGCTGCGGCCTCGCCCCGGCCCCAGCCCAACATGGGGCTTCCCATTTCCCAGCTCCCGGAGGCAGCTGTGTTTGTTCTGCAGCTCTTGGTGGTGGTGATGTCCCTAAAGGGCCTGCAGTGCGGCCAGCCTCATTTCACTAATTGTCTTGTTTCCTTCCAGCCGAGGGACATGAGGCCCTTGCGTGCACCCACCGGAGAGGTCCTGAGGGTCCTGCTGCTCCAGGAGCTCTGCGGGAGAGGCTGGGGTCCCGTTGCCTTACTTTGGGGTCCTTTTCACCTATTCCTGAGAGCCCAGCGGCTGCCCCAGCTCTCCCACCCACCAGGGCACGACTTTGGGGCAATGCTGGCTGCATGGGGGCCCTTTGCGAGCAGGCTGGAGGCTGCATGGCATCCCTCCCTGGGAAGCTCATGTCCCTCCCCAGCCAAGAGTTTGTCCCTAAAAGATCTTGGGGCTGCTTTAGGTGTTTGGTACATGCAGAGAAGAGGAAAGGTAGTGTCTGGGCTGGGTGTAGGGCTGCTGTATCCCCCTGCTGCCCGCATCTCCTCAGGCGCACCCTGGGCCGTGTCCCCGGGGAGGTTCTGGGGATGAGAGCAGCCCCCAGCTAACACTTTAAGAAGCCACACGCTTGTTCATTCAAGCTCATGAAACCTTCGAACACCCTTGAACAAAGACTCTGGATGATTCTACATTAACCTGACTGGAAATCTGCCTCCTGCAGCATGGCGTGGCATGGTATGTCACGGCACAGCAAGTGGGGCTCCCTCCCTCAGTAGTTGCTCAAAGCTCGGCTCGGAGCTCGGCTTGGAGCTCCCCGCAGCCCAGTGGGCAGGTGGCTTGTTGCAGACAGCGTGCTGGCCTTGCCGTTAGAGGCAGGCAGCCAAAGAGGCAGCAGCGCGGGCAGCGAGAGCTCTGTGTCCTGCATGGCTCTGCAGAGGGAGAGAGCATGCCGGGGAGAGGAGACTGCTGCTGTCTCATCTCGCTGTGGGGCACAAGGGGACCCATCCGTCTCCAGCGCCTGACAAAGGGAGGTGTCTGGGAGTGGGCTCTCCCGCCTGCAGGGGTGGATGGGGACAGTCTCCCCAGGGAGACGCGGCCTGACCCACGGCCCCAGGGGCTGGGGAAGGACCAGTGTCCCCGCAGCTCCAGCCTGCAGAGAGTTAAGGATTTGGCTGCGCGCTGGCCACTCCGCTATCACCAGGATTTTGAACTTTCCCCAGCGGCACAAGGCAAACACCGCGGTGGTGCCAAGCAGAGGAGCCAATGGAAGGGACGGGTTTCCCAGGCGTGTGGCCAGATCCTGCTGGTCAAGGCTACGCGGCCACGCTCCTCACCAGTGCCACCCACCCTGACAGCCGGCTTAAAGGAGCAGTGCGAGCCCATGGACTGCAGGCCCATGGCCACAGACGGGCATCTCAACCAGGGCCACAGCCACGGAGCTGCCATGGGACCTGGAGGCAGGGAGGAGATGTCGTCAGCCTTTGTCACTAACTGCCTTTTTTCCCATTAACGACCCTTTCAGTTTTGGGGCTTATCAGGCTGATCTTTGCTCCCTGGTTTGCCTTGAAAATAGCCCCACCCTTCCCTGAAATTATCTCCCCAGGGAGATGAATGCAAACCTCGCGCTGAGCCATGAGAAAGGTTTGGTATGCCCCAAACAGGCTGGGGGTCCCACTGCCCCGTGCTGCCAGAGGAATGGGGACACGTTCCACCAGCTAAGGGGTCTCTGTGGGATGGGTTGAGATGGGACCAGGACTCAGCCTGGGACCAAACCCAGCATGGGTCAGCACCGACTATTTGGTCCAGTAGCACCTTGTTTGTGCCATGATTCATTTAGTTTAAGGTGCTGCGGCCCCTGCTTTCATGGAAAAAATGACTATTTTGCTCTCCATCAACAGCAAGAGGAGGGGGGGAGGAATGATCTGGTGAGATGCAGGGATGCATGAAGAGAAAACGGGTGGCAGCAGGAGGGGAACAGCCGAGCGGAGGGTCCTCTGGCAGGTCCAAGCCTGCTCAGTCTTCCCAAGCCATCCCATCCCCGTGGGACATCAGAGCCCCCCTTGCTCCCTGCGCTGCCAGGCACAGCTTAGGCCGGGGCTTGCTGAAAGAGGATAGCCTTTCCTGGAAGTCCTAAAAGCTCACCTTTGATTTCTCACAAATTTGGCTACCAAAGCCATGCTTTTTTTCTTGATTTTTTTTTATGTTTTAAAATCCAGAGCCTGAGAAAGAAAGTTAAAAATCATACCACAATTTTCCTGAAAAGTGCCCCCAAGCAAAAAATGACTGCGTTCAAATCCGACTTCAAATCTCTACCATATGACTGAGCTTTTTTCTTTACCACCCTGCGCTGATGAAAAGGCTGCCAGGGCTCGGGAGGGAGCGAGCTCTGCCCTGGCAGGCACTGCAGCGAGAGCCGGGGAACCCGTGGTAACTCGGTTGTAATAAAGATGTTAATAGACTGTACTGGGGATTAGATGGGGAGCAGATCTGTGTATTTACTTGCAGATAGAAGGGCCTCTGCCCTTACAGCTCTGCCTCTCAGGCAGCCATTTACCTCCATGCAAAGTGAGCATCAAGTGTCCCAGGTGAGAAGGGAAGTCGCTTCAATCCTCTTGCAAACATTTGTCTGGGAAGTTGGGTAGCTGTGACCCAAACTAGGTACATCTCCACAACCCATTTTTTGGTGATCCCTGCAGGTGCGACCCTGCTGTGCATCAGCGTGGGAACAGGCTTGCACACCAGCCCAGCTCCTCAGCACACTGCTTGGATGGGGTCAGCCCCTCTGCCTGGGGGCTTTCTGCCCCTGCGCGGGAGTGTTTAAGGCACTGTGAATTGGAGAATCAATTAGAGAGTACGGTAAAGCTATAGCAGCAGTTCCACCTCTAGGAAAGCCTCAGAGCCTGCTATCAGCTTGCCAGGAGGATGAATTAGTAGGGAATCGGCATGCAAGGGTGTAATGGAAGCCTGCCTTGTTTTAAATCACAAGAGGGGCAGAGTTAATGCTCCACATCACTTACCAGTCTGATGTCCCTGCCTGCTAAATCTCACTTCTCAGTATTTGCAGGGGAGAAGAGGAGGTTAGTTTACATCACGCTCTGGGAACAGCTGCAGAGGGCTTCTTCTGAAGCACAAGATAGATGTGTGCAAGATAAGACCACGAGTGGCTGCAGTTTGCAGTCCCCATCTGCACCCAGTTTTTCTCCCTTCAGGAGGGCAGTTCCCCAGGTCAGTCACCCAACGATTCCTTGCAATGGGTCACAGGAAGGTGTGCAAGCCCAGGAGACCAGCTCTGCAAGGCAGGACACTGGGGAGTCGCACTGCAGTGGTGGGGAGAAAGACCTTGCTCAGCTGGGGAGATGGTGCTAAGGGCAAAGCGTGAACGGTTCCTGAAGGAGCGCAGCTCCACATGCTCAGCTTTTTGAGGGAATGTGGGAGGGCCAAGTGTGCTGCATGGTGGTCCACCCATGGGAGAAACAGCAGTCTAAGGAAGGGATTAAAGAAATGCAGCACATTGCAGGAGGAGTTGAAGAGAATCATTAAGTCTTTGGCAGGAGAGCTGCTGGAATTGTCCTGGGTAATGGAAAACGGGTACAAAGGGCCTGGGAACTGCTTCATCTCAGCCCCCAGCACCAGGAGCAAGATATCGTCAGGGGGAGTTGCCTCCCTTCGAGGGCTCTGAAGAAACAGGATACTGCTAGAAGCAAACCTTCATGTGGAGAGAGTGTTTCTTTCCCATCTTTCCCAGTGGTGTACAGTCCAGCCCATGAAGGGATAGTACACCAGATCCTTGGGGCAATTGCTCAAGCTGAGACAGGACTGCCGTAAACATCCCTGAAGTGCCGTGGAGGAATTCTGGAGAGAGGAGGAATTACAGCTACACAAATGACTGTTCAGCTACTGCCACTGAAAAACTATACCGTTTAGAGAAAGTTCAGTGTACTGCCTTTGAAACGGTGTGAGCCCAGACAGCAAGGGATGGGTGGCTGCAACAGTCACAGCCAGCAGGTCAGGAGAAGTAGTGGTTCCCCTCTACTCAGCACTGCTAAGGCCAAGTCTGGATATTGTGTCCAGATTGGTCCCCCTGATAAATGAGGGAAGTTCACAAACTGGAGTGATCCTGGAGGAGGATGTTATCATGGTTGGGGACTAATGTACATGACAGAAGAAGAGGGTGAGTGATGGGTTTGGTCTGCTTGAAGAAGAGAAGGTGGAGAGAGGATCTACTTACTGCCTTCAACTACCAAAAGGAGGCTACAGAGGAGATGGAGCCAGACACTTCTCAGACATGCACCAAGAATGGACAAGAGGCAACAGACACAAGCTGAACAAGGGAAACTCCAATTAGAGCCATGGACCCCCTTCCCTGTGAGGGTGGTGCAGTCCGGGGACAGGGTAGACAGGTGGTGGGGCTCACCATCCTCAGTCTCCATCCATCAGATGATGGCCCTGAGCAGCCAAACTCCTCTGGCTTTGGAGTTAGCCCTGCCCTGCACAGGGGTTGGACTATGAACGCCAGAGGTGCCTCCCAACTGGTACCTTTCCATGCTTTCTGCTTTGTTAAGGAGTTAGTCCACAACATGACTGTGGATGCACTCCTGAAGACTGGAGGACATTTGTCTGCCCACTCCAACTGAAGCTGTGCTGCACCAACACCTCTTCTGAGGAACGTGGCTGTGAGGGAAGCAGATGATGCAGAGAAGTACCAAATCAGATAAAACTGAAAGTAGAGGTGTGCCAAGTATCTTTAAACTCCATTTCCCCCCTCTGATACCTTCCTCCAACTACTGCTTACAAGTCTGTCAAAAATGTATTAGCAAAGCTGCCATGGGTTTCCAAAGGGAGAAAAGAAGTGCCTGAACAGCAGCTAGCCAGCGGAGTGGCCAGCTCTAGAGCCAGAGTCCAGTCCCATCTGTGGAGAGGCATATCCAGAACTGCACCTGCATCAGGTTCCCCTGAACCTGATCTCTGATCAGTGCTTGTCATATTTTTTTTAGGGTGCTGGGAAACTTCAGAGCATGACAGCTGAGAGGTGGAGGGGGAGAGCATCTAAGGATGGAAGGAACTCCGAGAGAGAAGAACCAAGCATGAAGTCTGGAGAACATCCAGTGTCAACATTCCCCTGGTTGGGTCCCATGGCCTGCAGCTACCCTGGCTCCACGACAGACCAAGAACTGCTCCCACAGATGTTAGTCTTACACCAAGGCAGCCAGAAGACATCTCTAGACTCTGGGGTGGCCATCAATGGTGGCACTATTGCTTTGTAGCTCATATGGATCCTCCTCACTGAGTGATACTGTCCAACTGTAGTTATGGTTTACTGTGGTGCTGGGACTGGGGCTGGTGTGAGCATTGTCATGCTCAGTGCAGGAGGGAAACAAGGCCCTGAAATAGTCCAAGGGGTAGAGAGAACTGAAGTGATGGAGCCCTGCCTGCAGTGTAATGGCCAGTTCTGGGTGGCATACAGCTGCTGTGGGCCACTCCACCTGCCAAAGCACTTGCACCCTGCTCCTTTCCCCTCTGCTGGGGAGCACCAGAGCTCAGGGGCACATGGAGGCTGTGGTGCATCTCAGGAGTCAAGATCCTGAGCACCCTGGGGTGGAGCAGTGTCTGCTCCTCCAGCCCCGAGCTGCAAGGCTCAGAGTAAGGCAACTATGGGTCTGGGAGAGCAAAAGGGAGTCAACGTCCCCTGTGTGTGGCACTTAGAGGTGACTTGCCTGACCAGGAAGCATGACTCTCAGCTGGGTTACCCCATGCTGAAGCTCACCGTGCTCCTGCAGAACGCCAGCTTCACCAGCACTTTGGAGGAGAGCTGTGAGCAAACCGTGCAATCTAGGATGTGGCGATGGGCCAAATGTACACAGCCATGTGGCAACCAGTACCCTTGGAGTGCTGTCCCAGTGCCTGGTGTCACCAGGGCTGCTCTGGCAGCGACCACATATTCCATCATGTTGAGCACTCAAAGACTCCAAAGCAAACCTGAGAGATCAGCAACTGAATGAGACCCTGTGTGGAACAAGGTAGTACACAACTCTTCAAGGCTGTTTTGCTAAGGTTTTGTTTTCATGAAGCATCAGTAGGACACCATCATTCCAGGTTTTTACCTGGACATTTTGGGAAAGCTATGCAAACAGTTTTGCACTGATGCCAGAAGAGCAACTCATCCTAATGCTATGCTTAAGAGAACTCAAAGCCTTGGGGCCTCGGCAAAAGAGGTGAGCTGCCTCCAAGAGTGTGGACCAAGGCACTAAGAGACATGATGCAGGCCCTCCTGTTGTCACCAAGGACCTGTGGGATGAGCAGGTCCCTAGCATCCTGGGCTTGGGTGATATGTGTGGTTGGGGGAACAATGCAGTCACGCACTGATTTTGCAGGAGAGAAGCTGGGAAGATTTCAGGAGGCCCTGGACAAAGCCCCATGAAGCCATCCAGCCCAGACTGCTGCTGCATGTCCTGGGATAACCTTGGGACATGTGGACAGAGTCAAGGACAGGAAGGCAGGACTTCTGCTGTGGGCTGGATTGACAAAGACTGAGCGTTGGCTGCCTGCAGGGTTATTGCTGCTCTACAGAGTATGCAGGACCTGGACATGAGGGTACCATGGCCGGGTGCATTGACTCCAGATCTCATGGGAAGGTGGAGGAGGGTTAAGCTACATGTGAAGAGAGGAGGAACTTCTCATCTGGCTCCACGGCCAACAACCCAGCACCAGTTCTTTCTCTCTGAAACCCAGGATGGCGGGTTTTGAGCAGATTGCACATCACAACCCAACAGACAAGAAGATGAGAGTGCTGTCAGTTGGCAATTAGCAGCAGGTTCCTGGAGGGCCAGCAGGGCTCGGACAGCCTCACGCCTTCAAAGAGCTGGGGGGGTCCGTGAGACACATGCCAGCAAAAGGGATCTGGGACTCACCTGTACTCCAGGCTCATGCACTCGAAGAGATGGGTGAGGGTCGGGTCGATGCTCCGGGGATCAGCCGGTTTGGGCTCGGTGCGGTGGTGGCGCCGGCGGGGCAGTGAGTCGCTGTGTGGGGATGACACCATGAAGTGACCACTGTGGATGACCTGGGAGGGGTTCTGCACCCCGGCACCGGGTCCTCCGCTGCCCACGGCTGCATCCTCGGAGTCAGAGTCGGAGTCGGAGACGGAGCATGGCCCAACAGGGGGCTCCTGGAAGGGTCCTGGTAGCCCCACCTGAGCTCCTGCCATCGCCTAGTGCCTGCTGGGGAGCCCTTATTGGCCTGCCCAGCGCTGTGGGCCACGTCCTGGCTGTGCTGGAGCGCTACAGGTGCTGCATTGGCATCGAGCACATGTAGCTGGGCTGCCCAGCACAGGACACCCACACCACACCTCCTCCTCAGTGCCGCTCGCCCCACCCTGGACCACGCTGTCGCCTCCACGCTCTGAGGTTCAGCTTTCGGTTTGGCGGGGCGGCTCGCCACCAGCCCTATTTATAGTGGTGGTGGCTGATCCCTCCCATGGTGCACTGTCAGCCAGGCCACTGCACATGGCCACTGGCCACTTGCCACCGGCTACGGGAGCTTCATCTCTGTGCCGCTGTTCTGCTCTTGCAATGAGCCTGATGACCCTGGCTTTTATTTCCCTGCAAACCTGGGGGGGAGCAGCCACGGGTCCCCTGCCCCCCCTCGCCAGCAGCCATGGGTTTGCTGGCAGTTGGCTCTGTTTACCCGGGTTAATCGGCAGGGAGAGGAGCGGGCGGTATTTACCTAGTGCCTCTGCCCTAATGTATCTCCCTGCACTTCCAAGGGAGCAAATACAGATTAAGGGATACAAACAGGTAAAATTATAGCAACGGGCACCCAGCTCAGCACAAAGCACGCCGAGTCGCTGAGGCGTGCACCAAGCTGAGAAACAGCCCAGGCAAAAGCCTGCTCTGAGGTGGGACCCAGCAGGAGAGGGGATGCAACAATGAGCTCGGGTGCGGTGGGATTTACACACCTTGTAGTTGTGCAGTCCTTAAGATGGACACCTTCACCTCCATGGTGTTCTGCGAGTTGCAGGCAGGCAGGGCTTGATGGTCCAGCCACTGTAACAGGGTTCCACTTTAGGTTTCCGCTGAAAAAATAAGCTGAAAGGAGATTCTTCTATGAGTCCTTTTTGTTAACAGCTCAAGCTGTGTGTGTCCAAAGAGGGAACTCGAACAAAGAAATTCCTGGGCAATGATGCCCTTACGATCTACGCATCCGCCCTTCAGGTGCCTTGCAGGTGCCCCCTGGCCAAATGGCAGCTTCTGGTCTGGGGTCTTCCTATTCCTCCTCGAGTTCTTTCTCTGTCTCCAGGCGGCCGCTAATGGTTCTTATCCCATGGGGTTGCAGCGTCTGCTGAGGCTTGTAGCTTCCTTATCTCCTGGTTTGCACCGGTCTCGGGGCCTTCCTCTGTGTAAGTAAGCCGGGGTTCAAAATAAACTCAGCTTAGCCAGGTGAAAGTTTGCAACTTGCAGCCTGAGGCTTCGGCAAGTTTAGCTCCTAATGCTGGGTGAGTTCTGTATAAGTAATATACCAATGCAGCCTAACACTAAGAGATTAATTTTATTTAAACTGAACAACTAATACTCCATATCCTTTTACACAGCCCCCTCCCCTGCTCTGTGACAGCTGACCTTTGATAAATACTGAGAGCTCTTGCCAGGGCTTAGCGTGTGCCATGCCAGCCAGACCTGTGTCCCACGCGTCTCCTCACCGACCAGAGCCGCAGGGGGACAAAGTGGATATAATTTCAGGCTTAAATCACATTTTTTTGCCTCTAATTTCTGGCAACTTCTTCCCCAGCTCCACACATGCCTGGAGAGCACCCAGGCGCAGATTTTAGGCACCTCTGATGAAAACGTGGGGTAAATGGTGGCACGAGGCTACCATGATCCGGCTTGCAGGTGGAGCAGAGCACCCTCCCTACCACACAGGTGGGTCCTGCTGGTGCTCCGGAGGAGGGAGCAGCCGTCCAGGGTATTTTTCAGAGCTGGAAGAATAATATGCACAAATAGCTGTTTTGGATAGTTTTCACACTGATGGGTGCAAACCTCACTTAGGAACCACTTCTTTGTTTTTCAGACAGATTTACGTTGCTCCATAGCTTCCTTTTCCCCCTCTGTGACTCATTACAACCGCGTCAGCCTGTCCCAAGCTGCCTGTCAAGATGCAAGTAATTTTAAAAGTACTGTCTGCAGAAGTTTTAAACCAATAATAGGCATGTGGGTGTCCTGGGAAATTAGGAATTAGGCAAGCCACAAGAGAAACAAAGATATCAGAGATACACAGGCTTTCTGGGAGCACTCTTCTGTGCAGGGACACGCTGTGCAAAAGGGACTTTACAGGTTTTTGCCCTGGATCATTTGCCATCTGTTCACTGGCTGCAGGCAGATTTTGATCCTCTGGGACAACGTACGTCTGAGGGAAGCAGAGAAATACATCAGGGAGGCTTTTAGGGACATCCTAAGTCCCTCATCACCACTCCAGAAGCTCTTGTGCTGCACAGGGAAATCTCATGGGCAAAGGGCACCCAGCCTGGGGAAGGAGGTGACGGATCCCGCAGAGGAACCTTCCCCAGCAGACAGTGGACCAGAGCAGGGGTCCCACCCAGCAACAGGCAGCTGCAGTGCTGAGGGATTTTGTAACTGGCTGTTTGGATCCTAAAATATGTGATGCCAAGTACAGCCATGCAGATGCAACACAGTCTTGGGACTGTGGTACTTGTGGTCCTGAGTGCAACGCAAGACAGATCTCCCAGAGGTGTCCCCAAATGTCCAGTGTCACGTAGGAGGTTAGAGATCAGAGTCCACAGAGCAATTCTCCAACATGATCCCAACAACATGCACAAAGGCAGGGACAAACAGCCCCTGTGTCTGGGAGGAGAACGGTGTTGGGAGAGAGAGGTCGGATTTATTAGTAGCTGAAGAAACTGGGGGTTGATGGGACCTGCACAAGCACAGAGATCTCCCTTTGACCCAGACAGAGCCAGGACACTCGTGTGTGCAGCCACAACAGTGACGGACAGGGATGGGTTGGACTCAGACCTTAAGGGTATTCAACAGAGGCAGAGGAGCGTGCAGCTCCCAGCTTAGGCCCTCAAGACGGGCATCTTTTGAAGTCCTAAAAATTCAAAATCCTAAAAAAAAAAGGACTAGGTCTGAAACTGCTGGCACTGCTACCAGGAATAATGTAGAGAGGAGAAATATATTGTGAAAGCTTTATTATCAGCCAAGCAGCAAACTTGGTGGCCTGAATATGTCATGTTCAGGGAGAGCAGAGAAACTGTATGGGTAGAAACAGTGGGAAACATCCACCGAGAGCTTGTTAAAAGGAGTGGGCAAAACGGTCAAGTGTAGGGAGGGCATTTAAAGACACTATGGTGAAGGTTTGCAATAAATATAATCAACTTAACCAAAGTCAGATACAGAGAGGGTCAAAAGAGCTAGCAGGAACACCAAACAGGAGAGAAGACTATTGGATGTCATACAGAAGGTGGGGAAAAAAAAACAAAAAAACCAACCTTCAAAGAACAAGAAAAATAGAAAACAGTTACGATTTTCAGCAAGTGGAATGTAAAACCACAAAAGGCAGGCCAAAAATAATTTTACTGAGCAATTTAAGGAAGACGAAACCTAATATTAAAACCTTGTTCACAGCTATCAGAATTGGAAAGTCTGCCAGAGCGTCTGTGGGCTCTGTAGAAGATCACTGGGGATGCTGAGGGCAGGGGGAGGAGCGCTGCACGAGCTCACCATGGGGTTTCCACCGCCAAGCCCTTGTGTGGTGGGCAGCAGGAATTAAAACTGAGAAGTCAGTGCAAAGAAGTCGCAGACCTCATCCATCAATAGCTCCAGACCTCCAGGACCAGACACCATGCCCCGGGAGCCCTTGCCAAACTCCACCAGGACGTTTCAGACCTGCTGACAGCGGGCTGCGACCTGTTACTTGCCTGCCAAGGGAATGGAGATGGCACAGATAGCATCTGTTCTTGAAAGGCTCAGTCACTCATCTTAGGATCTCCAGAGTTAGAGGTCTCATTTCTGCACCTAGCAAAGTGGCAGAAATTGTAATAAACATGGAATTTGTGGGAACTCATGGATGAATACAACAGCTTGAGGGAGAGTTAATATAGCTTTTCAGAGGAAAGTCGTGGCTCAGAAATCTATTGCAGTGGTTGGAGGGAGAGATGGTATATGTGGACAGCAGTGATCTGATCAATATAATGTAACCCAAAAGAGCTTTTAAGATCTGTCACAGAGTTCTCAAAGACACTGAGCCATAACAGATCAATAGCTTGCAAAACAGGGAAGCAAAGATAAGACTAACTGTAAATTTCCACAGTGCAGAGAGATTGCCTATTGGATGCTACAAGTACCTCTACTGGGGCTGGATTTTTCAGCATATTCATAAGTGATGGAGAAAAGTGACTGAGAAAATAGCATGGTGGCAACATTTTCTGGTGGAGAAAATCATTCAGAACAGTCGTATCTAAAGGTGGCTGGAGAAAGCTGCAGAAGGCTTTCAGGCTGCAGAGTGAGTGGGTGATAAAATGGCAAATTAAATTCAACGTTGATAAGGATAAAGTGGAGTACATCCCTAACTGTACACAGCGGTGGACTCTAACTTAGCTATTGCCATTCAAGAGGCAGATCTGAGGGTAATTAGAGGCAATTCTCTGAAAACATCAGCTGAAAGTTCAGGAGCAATTAAAAAGTAAAAAGACTTCAGAAATTGCAAGGAAAAGAATGAGATTCCAGCAGAAAACAACATTTGCCACTGTATAAACCAGAGGATGCTCATAGATGCGTGCATTTTTGGTGCCTGGCTCAGAAAAGATGTAGAAGAACTGGAAAAGGTCACAGAAATGAGGAACCTAGCGATCAGAAGTGGGAATGGCATCCCTGCAAGAAAAGGCTGAACAGGTCAGCACTGCCTGTGTTAGGAAAGAGATGAATGAGGTGGTAAGCACTAGGGCTGTGGACACGGATGCAGCGGGAATAGAATGGTTGGAGAATGGTCATCCAGCACTTTTCACAACACAAGAGCCAGGGGCACCAGGCAAAGGAATGGCCGGCAAGTTCACCTCAAGTTGTTGTGAAACCAGAAGTCTAAACAGACTCAACAAGGAGTTAGAGAGATCTGTTCCACACACCCATGCAAGAAGCTGCAGAGGAAGTTTTGCACTTTCCTTCTTTGGCTTCAGACGCACAAAAGATCTGCAAAAATGCAAATTATATCTTTCTATCATTCCCGTGTTCCCTGTAGAAGATATGCAATCTGCCCTCTGTCTCAGGACATGAACAAATAACAGTGCTGTGAAGGCTGTGGTGCTTCAGAGCTTCTCCCACCCTTCGCTGCCTCACTAGAGAGAGCTGGGTGCCGGGACAAGCAGCAAGGCACTCCTCTATCTCTTGCTTCGACTGCTGTAGTGCCTCCTCTCCCTGCGAGCAACCCTCTCCCCCCTCAAAGGCTGAGGACCCCTAAATTATGCCAATTTCCAGTGTCATTATGGTATGGTCACCTGCTGTCTTGCTATGAAAACGTTCATTTGGGAAGGCTGGATCTCCGAATTGCTGCAGAAGAACCCCCACCCCCAAATGGCTCATAACCAGATACAACATGCCTGTTGTTTCCTGTTCCTTAGGATTTTCTGTAACCAAAAAAATGCCAACAACTATCCCAGAAGCCGTTATCATCCCAGAGCTCAATTAGTAGAGGTTGGAGGAGGTGGAAGCAGGAGGTACTGGTGCAATTTTGCCACCATGAGTGCAGCTTGTTAGCTTGGTGCTGTGTTACGGGGGTCAGTTTTAAGGCTTTAATCTTATGACACACTCCAAAGTCACTGAAGGGTCCAGGTGCCAAGGCAAGCTCTCTTTTGGTATGGCCAAGTGCCATGTACGTGAGAAGGTTGCTTCACATGATCTTTGCACATCACCGGCGAGGGCTGTGGGGACTGCTTGTGAAATGCATGGCTGTAGGGTCCGGATAAAGCACAGCATTCCTGCTAGAAACACAGAGCTCGTGATTATGAGCAGTGAAAGTGAAATATGGCGCTAATGTGAACTAGCAGGCAGAGGAGAACAGCTTTGTCAGGGTCACCAGTGGCTTTTGCTCTTTAAATGTGAAGACGTGTGACTCACCATGGGGATCTGGCTCTGTTTCTGTCTCCTCTGCAAGCGAGGCCAGCTGGGGAGGACTGCCATTCGTCGCAGCTGTGACAGTCCCAATTGTGGCAGTGCTGCCATATCATGCCTACAGTGTGTCACTTCTTTGCTTCCTCTGCCTGTAAGCGGGGCCAGCCTTTGCTTGCCCTGAGCGTGAGTGCCCATGGAGCTGGATTTGTCAATCTGGGCAGGATGTGACCCGGTTGGTGTGAAATGAAGGAGAGAGACAACCCACAAAAGGCAAATTTAGGAACTGGAAACACAGCTCTGCTCCCCAGCAGCCAGAAGAGCATCTCCAAAAGAGACGGTGGCATTCCAGATAGTTAAGTCCTTTGGAAAAGGTTGGGAAACCCTAGTTCAGAGAGAGCTGATTGTATTCCCTTTACCTGGAAAGAAAGAAACTTTCTGCTGTGTAACCATGCAACGAGATTCTCAGTGCTTTCTTCCTCCTCTGGCCTTGCTCATGCTCTCCCGTGGGTACGGCCTGTGCTGGTGGGCTCTCAGCACTCCTTGCAGCAGGAGGACGGAGCAACGAACCTGGAAGAGAAAATTGCAGCCTGCAGCTGGACTCCTTGGGCAATATTTCTGGTCTCTCCTTGCCTGCAACATTTCCTTCATGCTGGAAACTGCCTGGCAAACCCTGGAGCGAGAGCACCCTCTGGGGACCAGGAGAAAAGTAAGCAATGAGACTCTACATTTCTCAAATCCCTTCTTTTCACATTGCATTTGCATTTTAAGTGCATTTCATGACAGTGATGCGTGCTAGCGTGCTGGCCTAGAAAGAGGACCCTGCTGGAGTGGGCTGGATTTCTGTTTTAACCACGTCTCTGTTACTACCGGACAAGCTGTCCGAGCCTCTCCGGAGAGAGCAGAAGAGACCTTAGGACACACAGCAGCCCTCAAGTTTGTAGAAAAAGGAAGTCACGCTGTTTAGGGATAACAAGAGAACATGGTACAAATGAGACTTTTCTGCATCTAGCTAAGGAGGATGGGATGCCCGATGATATCCTCCTTCCCGTTGTGGAAGGGGTGGGCGCTGATGGGAACACAGCACGGGTGGATGCTGCTGCCTCTTTGCTGCTTTCTACCATAGCAGGGATGCGTGGTGGGTACGCACCCCTCGGCTCCTGGAGGGGAGGGCATCAGCACAGGGTCACTCTAACCACACGCCTCCAAATTTATCTTAAGGCAAGAGAGTTAGCCAAAAAAATATTTTTAAATGCAACAAGAAATTCCCAAGTTTGACAGCTGAGAAAATTTTATTTATGTTATTATCTCCTACACTGAGTATAGTCTTCGTTCTGAGCTGGCAGCTGCCTCCTCCTGCCTGTCACGCACCTCATGACTCACTGCAAAGGGGGCCTGAACAGGAGGTGGTAGGAGGCAGGGAGAGAAATACCACTGTAAAAGGCAGACACGTAGACTCAGTAAAACCATAGTGTAAAAAAATCCCACACAAGCATCACAAGATAATAAAAGGTTTGTTTTCACCAGTTTTTGTTTGCTAGCCTGTCCTTCTCCAGTTGTAAGGAAGGCAGCTCTCATCTCACTGAGCCAAAGGCTCTCTAAAATTCACGAGACTTTGGGGGCATTTTTAGCACATTGATACCACAGTGGCTGGAAGCTGAAACAGGTGGTTTCTGCTGATGTGCTTCTTCCCTCAAAGAAGGGAACATATCGATCCTTTCAAGAAAAATGTGAAGCCATGATTTTTGTGGGAAATGTTGTTTTGCATTGGTCAGTGACAGAATCGATGTGTCCATAGGCATGACCCTGGCAGAGATGATAGATCCTGCTTGAAGACTTCTGCATTTTCTGAGCTGTAATGTCAAGTCCTGACACAACTCAAGGCAAATATTGGTCTGTTCACTTACCTGCTGATACCTCACACCAGAGCTCTTCTGAGCCCTTCCCGTGCACCCTCACTTTGCGCAGATCTGAGTCCCTCCTTCACAGACGAGACCTCTCATGCACAGTCTCATAATCCCTAAATACATAAAATACCTCACATATATCACCTTTCCTGGGATGTCTTAGTTATACATGAACTGTGCTAAGCCTGCAGCCATTCTTTGTTAAGCCTGCAGCCATTTGTGTGCTTCAGCTCTTGGAAAGCCCAGGCAGCGTTTTGGGTGTGCTGTTAGAAAGTCCAGGTACAGGATCAAGGGATCGTGCAGACATTTTTGAGGGCAGGCTGCTTCCCTTGCTCACTTGGGGCTTGAGAGCTTCCAGGTCACATCCTCCTGCCAGGGGAACATTAGGGCAGCGATGGACCGATCCTGCTTCCCCTCTCTGCAGGTGGTGACCGTGGAAGTCACTCTGCAGTAAGCGATGGCAGTGCCTGCCTGCAAACCATGACACTGGCTGGTACAGCAGCAAAATCGCCCACCTGCGGGAAGCAGCCCTGCGGATGTCAGAGGGATGGACTGCAGGAGGCGGGAGGTCTTTCCACATGGAAATTTTACAGCACTTTGAAATCTCTTTTCAGTTTCGAAATAGCAAAAGCAGGGTGGTGCCTTCCTTCCGTGCTGTCATCTCTTGGAAGTCATCATGGCCCTGGCTCAGGAGATGGACCCCCCATGGCACTTCGGGATGTGAGTTGCATGGACAACAAAACCTAAAACTCACTGTTGCCAAGAAAAGTGAAAACATTTTGACATTTTCTAAGCTTACGCAAAGCTACCATGTGCAAAGGCAGAAGTCTGCATGCAGTATTTTAAGTTTTATTTCTGCATTGCTTTTGCCCTGCAGTTCCCAGGGTCGGTCCTACAGGAAAGCTGAGCTTCAGTGGTGGAAACCTTCTAACACATTACCTTCTGTGAGCACTTCAAAGATTTGAAATAGATTTTTACAATTGAGACAGTTTTTTTGAATATAGGTTTATTTGAATATTTAACAACTATTAAGCCTGAGATGTAGAAGGTACAGAGTGGGAATTCGACTGTGCACATTAATATATTGAGCAAAATCTTCAACAAGTGGAAATAAGGTGGTTTGCCAGAAGTTAAGGATGTAAATTAACTTACACAGCCATATAGATCCACATTTTATCTGAAGCACACTACAGATCTGGAAACTCCGGATTTTACAAGAGACTGTTCTGCTTATTAACGTAATCAAAATGATCTGACTCTGAACAAAAGGATAAAGGCACAGTTGAGGAGTAGAGGGAATCTACAAGAGGGAGAAGAAGTGGAAGATACCTTATTTTCTTCGGTAGCTAGGATATGACCAACCTCAGCAAAGACCCCCTAGGACACTAGGTTTGGCCATGACATGTTTTGCCTTTTTCAATCTCTTTGCAGAGCCGGAATTAGCCTCAGGTTGGACAGAAAGGAAATGAAAATGCAACTAGCAGTAGGGAGCTGGTTTGATGAGGACGGCAGAAGCATTGCAGTTCCCGTTGCACAGGCTGCCCCACGTTATGGCCCCCTTCACGTTCAGCCGTACAGAATAACACCCCGAGTACCACCACCCGCCCCCGTAGCTGGAGGCACAGTTCCCAGTGGAAGTGTCCTGATCCCGATCTTTTGCAGAGAACTTCATGTTGTCGTGCATGGTGGAAGCACTGTTTGTGGTCATGGAGTCCCCTGCTGAACCCGAGTAGGCTCCCAGCCTCAGCCGGTAGCCGTGGGACTCATCTTCCAGGCTGAAAAGGTTGTAGTCTGCGAACTTCATGTTATTTGAGGCATCCCAGATGACAAACCTGACCTGGTAGACCTTCTGCCTGGAGATCTGATGGATGTACTCGGTGCCCAGCCAGTACTCAGTGTGCACGTTCCCAAAGCCGTACTTGTAGGTGCTCCAGGACTCATCCCAGGTGATCTCCGTGCTCCGACTGTTCCTCTGGATGACTGTCCAGCCCCCGCCCGTCACATTCATTTCGCAGTACACCACAATGGGGTGCAGTCCGGTGGGCTGGATGACGTAGATGCCACTGGGGCTGCCAGCGGAGACCTCACTGCAGTCCTTGGGCCAATCTGGGGCAGGAGAGAACATGGAGGACCAACAGGCACAGCAACACCCCTGTCTGCTTGTCTGGCCCTGAGAGAGGGATTTCTAGAAAATGGGCAGATGTGGGATTTTGCCAGGGTAGTAGAAAGTCTACCACTGTGCTTCCTACCGTAAATGTAAAAGCAGAAACCTCTATAAGGGAAATACAGTGATTAAGAGAATATGCATATGTTTTGAAGTTATAAGCATAGAACTTGCTTATCCTTCTGCCTCAGTCTCTTGTTTCCTCAGCCTTTCCCAATGTTCAGACATTTCTCCTCCCTCATAATGACTCAAGCTTGGCTTGGTAAGGGCTCTTATTACATAGTTATGCAGAAGCTTAACTGAGCCATGTGAGCTATTCCTGTAGACCCGGATCCACTGCATCCCTGGGGTCTGGAAGGAGAAAATCTCATTGCCTTTGCACTGTAACCCATGGCCACCTGTGAAACCCCAGCAAGCATTGCTCAGGATGCACATCCTCTGCTTGCCCTGTGCAGAGCTCCACAGCAGAGAAGAGGACTTGTGGCATGTAAGTAATGGTTGCAAAGTCCTTTGGGATCTTTTCAGGTCTGGTTCTGCATGAAGCTATCACTAGTAACGAGTGTTGTCTGAGTGTCCTTGGAGGAGCACATCGAGTTTTGCCCGCAGGAGCTGGGTTATCCCTAGGTTTGTTGCCCACCTGCCGCTGTTGGACCCCCCTTGCCTACACCTCTCCCTGTGGGGTGACGGGGCACTCACTGCGCTGCGCCGTCCGCTGAGCGCCGCTGGCTCTGTTCTGTCGCATGTTCTCTCCCTCTTCATCTGCATTGGGAAAAACAGAAAGAGTGAGATGAGCCCCCCGTGCCACAGCACAGAGGGAACTCCAGCCTCCACAGGCTGTTATTCCCAGCACTAAGTTTGTAAGGCACTTCAATAATGCCACTGGGCTCATTTTTCTTCCTATATGGCATTTTTTGGTTGTAAACTCTTTAAAGGGATAAGGTACTAGGAAGGGTAACACCACAGTCATTGAGCATCTGCGTGTTTGGTCCACTCAGTGTCATGGCTTTACAGAGTTGCATGGAGTGGACTGTGTGTCCGAGTAGTAGTGATGAGTACAAGGAGATGCTGCTGGAGAAGAAGCATCCAGAAGAAAACAGACTGTGTGTGGTTTCAGACCAAGATCAAACTGCTGAATGACGGTGCCGTAAATCTGCATTGCTTCTCAGAGGTGGCTGAAGGGATTCCTGTGTTCATTCAATTCATAAAGAGCTTCAGAAACCATCAGAGAGGAAAAGGAGCTCAAAGCATGTAAGATAGCAATGCTCTCTCTAAAGAGAAATCACAACACTCATCTTTGTAAGACAGCATTCCCTGAGAGCCCCCAGTGGCATGACCTCTGTCAGTGATGTGACGCGTTTATTACGTCATTTAGCCATGTGCAAGCTTCAGAGAGTATTTTTGGCTGGCCACTTATACAAAATTTCTCTGAAGTTTCAGGGCTACAGACAGACTACAGATACCAAGAGAAAAGGTCTTCCTTTGAATATCTACAGCTCTCTAGAAAAAACTGCCACATACGGTCTTGTCAATAACAAAGAAGGCTGAACTACCAAATCCCATGATGTTTGGTTAAGATCTGAAATTGGAGAAAGAGAGGATCAGGCTCCTTTTATTTCTGAGTGTGACTGCCCTTCCCCAACATTGTTTCCCACATCTCCCTCTCTGTGCAGAGAGGAGCGGGCGCTGAGGTTTGGATGAACAGAGTTTAGGGCTGTAAGAGAGAAAACACATACCAGGACGGAGGTCATCTGGATGGAGATTAGTGATGTCATCTAAACTTGCTTTTAATCTTTCCAGGTTTTCAATTTTCAGAGCAAGAAGAGGGGCTAGCAGGGCCAGCACGGAGGTAAAGAACAGAAGATTGGAGTGATGACCAGCTGGAGAAAGAAGACACATGGTGAATCTGGAAATGCAAACCCTCTGAAAGAGACTTGGCTAACTAAATTCAGTAGAAGTTAAACCAAACATACAGAGTACACAAATCCACATTAATTACGCTTTTTCTTTATTGAGCAGCAGAGGTATAAAGAACAGTTTCCAAAAATAAGCATCCTGCAAAGGCACACATCCCCAGAAAGAAACAATTTCACTCAAACTTTGATTACAACCTACAGGTTTAAATCTGCAGCTTCCAAAAGGAGGGTCATCCTCTTTGGCTGTGGTCTGGGCTAAGGCACGGGGCTGTGGGCCCCAGCATGGAGATGTGAAGCCGGCATCAGTGTGTGTGTCTTGAGAACAACATCTCCTAGTAATACAGGGTGGCACGCTGATTTGTAGGTACTGCTGCTACCTGAAGATAGTCAGGAGCTACTTTGGCAGAGATAAACAAGGCACAGGGACCTGAGATCTTGGAAAGAAAAGTGCTGCTGTGGCCACCATGCCGGTGGTACCCTGAGAGTCAGTGGCTTCACCTGCAGTTGTCCCAGAGCTGCCCCCTCCCACCAGAGCACCGTGCCAAGGCTGGGGGCTCCTTTGGACCATACCAGATCAGGACATTCCCCAACAGTTTGTTCGTGGCCAGCTCCATAGATTTGTGTCTACAGCCTGCCCACCCAGCTTCAGTACCCTGAAGGACTTATGAGGATGATGGGTGATTAATGCATTAATTAGCTTCCATTCCATCATTCCATTCCTTTTTTTTTTTTTTTTTTTTTTTTTTTGTACTTTGGGCTCTGGCACAAATATAAGTTAAATAAATGCTGCCTTTACAACACCACCCAGAGCAGGATGGTTTTGCCTGTGGTCAGAAATGGAGGAGAGAGAGTGAAGAGGGTCAGAGACTGGAGCGGGTACAGCAGGAATAGGGTCATCCCACCATCCAGAGGCCAGAAACGGTCAGTGGGAAAAGCAGAGATTCAGCATGGGCAGCAGAAGCCCAGAGGCAGGCAGAGGAGGCAGGGATGCCCAGCTATGCGCAGCAGTGCCATCCCCTCCCATCCCATCCCACACTCACCCATGCCGTCTCTGCGGGGACCTACGGAACGGGAAGCCGAGTGGGTTTGGCCTGGCAGCACGGCGGCCAGCCCCACTGTTATATAGAGCTCGGCGGGTGAGGTGGGGTTGGCTGACCCAAACCACAACACACATCCTCCAGTTGTCATCACAGCTGGAAATTTATGGTTTGTTTACCTTCATCCATAAGCGTCTCTGCTCATGCACCAGCTGCTACGCTTCTGTGATAAGAGGTACCAACTGAACCTCAGCAAACAGCACCTGATGTTCACACAAAATTCCACCAAAGTGACAAATGCTCCTGATAAGGATTTTTCTTAAGGTTGTTATTACTTACGGGATTTGATGCCAAACCCTGTGTGGACATCCTGTGATCTGGACCGTGCCAGGGATTTCCCGTTAGTGTCTGCCTTCCTACCATGGTGCCTCACCAAGAGGGAGCCGTGCTTTGACACTGCGCCCTGCTTCTCACGCACACCAGGGCAGCAAAGGGGCCTCGTCCAGCCCTGACCCCCCCACCCTGGCAACACAACTCCTTGCTTGGTGTCGGCCCTCCAGCAGTGAACCAGTCCCATGGGGCAGCCACGTGTGTGGAGGTGCTGCTGCCCCAGTGCCGGTGTGGGGCAGGTCCCGCAGCCCTCCCCAGGGGTCCAGTGCTGGTGCTGAAGCCAAGGATCTGCTGGAGGGTTTAGCTCTTACTTCACAGCTCTGGGCAACCTGGGGAGCAGCCCTCATCACAGAGCTGGTTGCAGACCCAATTAACAAGGTGGCTGTGGGTGAAGTGGAATAAATGCTTAATGGACGTTGAGTCCAGTCTAAACCCAGCCTTGCAAATGTCACAGGAATGGGAGGAGAGTGCTAAGAAGGGCAGCCCAGCAATGCTGGCTGATAGCTTGGTGACACCGATGTAGGACTGCGGTGAGCTATTTACTGATGGGTTGACACCAGCAGGTGCTGAGCCACCGGAGCGTGTCCCTGAGCCGGCCCCAGGATGCTCCATAGCACTGTTGGGGACCCGCACTGGCTCTGCTGCTGCAAGGCTGGTGCTGGCTGCTTGGCCCCATGCTGCCTCCATCCCCAGGTCCTTCATTCCCAGGTGGCATTGCCACCTCTGCTGTCCTCCAGGAGACCAGCAGGTGGTGGTGAAGGTCCCAGTGCCAGCACACCCTGCCATGTGTCAACGCCTCACTGTGCCCTGCCCGGACCCCTGCTCTGGTTTACTCCAAGACTAAATGACTCTCCTTTCGGTACAGCGAGGAGGACATTTTTCACCAAGGGACATGTCTTCCCCTGCCCTACAGCAGCCCCTTGTAAAATTACCAGCTCCAGAGCTACACATGTACTCACAGAAAAAAGGATTCCTGCCAACTCCATGTTGCAGTAATATCTGTCATGCTGTTGGACAGCAATGAGTATCTTAGACCTCATCCAAGACAATTCCTCAGCAGTTTCCTTTTAATGAAGCACCTTTCTTTTTGCAAGAGCTTCCCAACATCCCTTGATAGATAACCTGGGGCTGTAGTGTTTGTCTTTGATACATTTCTGGCAGTTAAATTTCAAAAAGATTAAAAGGGTCTTCCCAGGCCTGTAAGCCAGCCCCCCCGTGCCCTCTGGCTTCCTGCCATGCAGGAGCAGGGCTGGCTCCCCACACCCACCGGGGCACCACGTGTCGGCTCCAAAGCCGGGGCGCCAAGCCATGGCTGACATCCCAGTCTGTCACTGCGTGTGAGCACTGGGGTGGCCCTGCCTGCTGCTGCCCTTCCGTGCCTCCTGCACTCACTCAGCCATAAAAAGGTCCCCGCAGCAGGTCCCCATGGCAAGCTCTCCTTGCGCTGCTGGCCCTTGGGGCAGGGCATGGGCAGCCTTGGAGCAGTGAGCCCAGCCGAGGCATTGAATCATAGAATCATAGAATGTTTTGGGTTGGAAGGGACCTTTAAAAGCCATCTAGTCCAACCCCGCTGCCATGAGCAGGGACATCTTCAACTAGATCAGGTTGCTCAGAGCCTCATCCAGCCTGGCCTTGGATGTCTCCAGGGATGGGGCCTCCACCCCCTCTCTGGGCAACCTGGGCCAGTGTCTCACCACCCTCAGCGCACAACATTTCTTCCTTATATCTAGTCTGAATCTCCCCTCTTTTGATTTAAAGCCATTACCCCTTGTCCTACTGCAACAGGCCCTGCTAAAAAGTCCCTCCCCATCTTTCTTATAAGCCTCCTTTATGTACTGGAAGGGGCTCTACTGTCTCCCCAGCACCTTCTCTTCTCCAGGCTGAACAACCCCTCCCAGCCCCTCCTCACAGCAGAGGTACTCCATCCCTCTGATCATTTTTGTGGCCCTGTCTGCAGAGGTGGCAAGTGGAGCTGAATTACGGAGTGAGGGAGAAGAGGCAGAGGAGGGGACTGAGCCTCCCGTGCAGATGGGGACAGGCATCTGCCCCCTAGCTCCTTCCCTGCCCTTGCTCCCCCGGTGGGGCCTGCTGCCAATGGAAGCATCACCTTTAGGTTCAACAAGGCCAAGTGCCGGGTCCTGCCCTTGTGTCACCCCAACTCCATGGATGCTCCAGGCCGGGGGCAGAGTGGCTGGAGAGCTGCCCAGGGGAAAAGGACCTGGGGGGGTTGGTCGACAGCAACTGAACACGAGCCAGCCATGTGCCCAGGGGGACAAAAAGGCCACCAGCATCCTGGCCTGTCCCAGCAATGGTGTGGCCAGCAGGACTGGGGCAGTGACTGTTCCCCTGTGCTGGGCACTGGTGAGGCCCCACCTCGAGGGCTGTGTCCAGTTTTGGGCCCCTCACCACAAAAAAGACCTTGAGGGGCTGGAGCGTGTCCAGAGAAGGGCAACGGAGCTGGTGAGGGGTCTGGAGCACAAGTCTGGTGAGGAGCGGCTGAGGGAGCTGGGGGTGTTCAGCCTGGAGAAAAGGAGGCTGAGGGGAGACCTTCTCGCTCCCTACAGCTCCCTGAAAGGAGGGGGCAGCCGGGGGGGTCGGGCTCTTCTCCCAAGGAACAGGCCATGGGACAAGAGGAAATGGCCTCAAGTGGCGCCAGGGGAGGTTTAGATTGGGTATTAGGGAAGAGTTTTTCCACTGAAAGGGTTGTCAAGCATTGGAAGTGGCTGCCCAGGGAAGGGGTTGAGGCACCATCCCTGGAGGGATTTAAAAAACCAGTAAACATAGTGCTTAGAGATATGGTTTAGTGATGGTTTTTGTCAAGAGATAGGTTGATGGTTGGACTCAATGATCTGAAAGGTCCCTTCCAACCTGGGCAATTCTATGATTCTATAAGACAGAGTGTACTGCAGCCAAAGACCCACAGCTAGTGACACACAGGAGTACAAGCTGCCTGACGGGACTGCCACAACGTGGGTCCAGCAGAGTCAGCTGGCAGGTGACAGGTGAGGAGCTGCTGATGCCTCCCAAGGCACTGTAGGAAAAGAGGGATTAAAAGAAGAGGGGAACAAGGAAGAGACTCCAACTCAGTCCTGAGGGTTTGCTGAAACACTCTGCAGAAGTGTGTGAAACAAGGTAAACCTCCCCAGACAGATGTGGTCCCAACAGCTGCAGCTGCTGCTTGATGAGCTGGTCCCGAGTGCATGCGAGATGCTCCCCCAGTCAGCATGCAGCCCGGACCATGCCGAGGCGATGCCCAGCCCACATGCAGTGGGGAAGAGCAGGAGGTCAGCAGAGCTTTCCTGAGCACATTTCTTCTCACCAAGACACATGGGCCAAGGAAGGGAGGTGTAAGGGAAGGGGTACTGCCTGGACACCCCCCAGCCTATTTTTGCTCACAGCTGCTGCAAGCAGGGACGGCCCCCAGAAAAGGCTGCTGCCTTCAGCCCTCAGCCTCTACTGATCGAGGACAAAAAAGGCATCGGTGTTCACAGCCCAGCTCTGGGGCTGACTTCTCAGCAGCTCTCTGCAGGGAAGGAGGCCAAGACAGGCCTCCAGCCATCACAGAAGTGTTGCGACATGCTGGGAGCTGATAACTGCTGACAAACCATTGCCCATAGGTTTGGTCTCTGGATGATACAAGTCTTCCCTGTGCCCTTGGTGTTCACACTCCTTCTCTTCTGTTTGCCTTTCCCCTCTCCTTCAGCTCTTTTATTGCCCTGCAGCAGTTGGTAGATCTCCAGAAACATTTAACTCCTGGGCAGGTCCAGTATATTGCAGTTGACAAATGCCCCACAGCTGGGAGGTTTGGAGTACTTTACTTTTTTTCAGAAAAAACACCTTAGGGCCTCTTTGTGTAATCTTGAGCAAAGAGAAGCCACCAGATGGGCACACAATGATTAACTTTGTCCATGCAAACAGGAGAGCTGAGATCCTCATGCAGAGGAGGTGTGTACAGAGAAACATGGGTATAAAGGGACAGAGGCCAGCATGGAGCTGAGAGCAGCGGGACTGACTGCTCAGGCTCCCAGCGTCCGCTCAGCAGCACCGCAAGGATGGGTGAGTTCTCCTCTTCCTCACAGCTCCTTTTCTGCAGCACTTGGGGCTCCGGGGGATGCAAGTAGACAACCAAGCTAAGTGCCAGAAGTGGGAGACCGTGGTAGTGGGAGCTGATGAGAATGTCCAGCATCTGTCCCACTGCTCTTCTTTCCACCCAGCCGTTTCTTTCTAGTTCTCTGCTGCTAGGTTTTTTCCTGCATCCCTGTGAACTGCATGCTCTGCACCTGGAGCACCAGGTTTTATACACCAAACTCAGCTGCAGGAGTTTGAACTGTGCTCTGAATGCACTTAACACAGATTTACTTCTTTCCCATAAAAATATCCTTTTACCTCTAGACCTGTAGAAAAAAAAAAACAAACTACATTTAGGAGAAACATGAGAAAATGTGACTGCAGGTTGCTGTCTGGTGCAGGGAAGGGGCTGATCAGGAGGATGACAAAGCCATTTCTCACCTTGCTTCAGCCCTGCAGGGGCAGAGCCTGCACCAAAGCTGCAGTTCCCGCCACCCCAGGAGCCCCCTGGTCCTGCCTGTGCCCTGTGGCTCTGCTTCCCCTGGTCCGAGCTCCCCGGGGGTCAGGGGACTGCCTGGGGATCCTGACGGTGCTGGGCCCTTTCCTCCCCAGGGCGCCAGGCTGGGACACGTCAGCTCCACAGGGACCTCGTCCTCCTGCCTGCTGTGGTGGGGATGCTTCTCCTCTGCGTGAGTCCAGCGCGTGTGGCCAGCTACCAGAGAGGTGAGTAGGTTGGACAGGGCTCTGAGCAACCAGATCTGGTTGAAGATGTCCCTGCTCATTGCAGGGGGGTTGGACGAGATGACCTTTAAACATCCCTTCCAACCCAAACTATTCTACGATTCTACAGTTCTATGAATACGGGTGCCGGGGGGACAGCCGATGAGCTGCCAAGTTTGGGTGCAGCCGAGCTGCCCATTGCTGCCCATGGCCAGGCTCCAAGGTGCTGGGTGTAAGTGTCCTCATGCCTGCAGCCACAGAGACAGCAGGTCTCTGCTTTCAAACCTAACTGCAAAGCAGGGCAATTCTTCCCTCTCATCACCAGCAGACAAGAGGCGTTCCCAGTATGTTCCACTGGTGTGGAGCACCCAGTGAGATCCAGCATCAGCAGGATCAGTGCAGCTGCCGATAACCTGCCAGCACATTCTCCAGTACAGGTCCCTCATGTCTTGCTTGATCTGCTGCCACAGGGCTCCCCGCAGACTGCAGCCACCTCTCCACCAGCAGCCCCAGTGGGGTGTACGTCATCCAGCCGGCAGGATCACCCCCACGGGTGGTGTGGTGTGACATGGACACTGAAGGCAAGGGCTGGACTGTGGTCCAGAGAAACACTTACACCACCGAAATCACATGGAAGGAGTCCTGGACCACCTACAAGTACGGCTTCGGGAACGTGCGGGGCGATCACTGGCTGGGCACCGAGTACCTGCACCTGCTGACGCAGCAGGGCACCTACAAGGTCCGCTTCATCGTGCAGAATAAAGCCAACATCACCCATTACGCCGAGTATGACATCTTCAGCGTGGAGACCGAGGCTAGTGGGTACCCGCTGAGGCTGGGCCGGTTCCTGGGCGGTGGGGAGGACTATCTGACCAGCTATCACTCCAGGTATGGGGGCATACACGACAACATGAAGTTCAGCACAACCGACAGGGACCAGGATCAGCACAGCGGGAACTGCGCCAACAGCTACGGGGGCTGGTGGTACGACAAGTGCCAGAACGTCCTGCTCAATGCCAAAAAAAAAAATCCTTTGGCCAGGATTCTGCGATAACGGCGACTGCACATCCTCCCTCATCCTGGTCAAACCCACAGATGTGTGCTGACCGTGCCGCAGCGCCCAGCCCCCCGGGAGTCTGCGGGAGTGCCCCGACCCCAGCTCAGTGCCCCGTTCCCACGCCTGCCAACAGCCCTGCGCCAGCCCCAGTGCACGTCCTGCGCTGCCCGCAGCTCCTGCACCACCACCAGCTGAAAGACAGCGGCGCCGGGGCTCAGGAGCAATCGCCTGGAGCCCTGGGCATGCGGGCAGCTTCGCCCAGTGCCACGGTGCTGGCCAGCACTGGGACGCAGGCACTGGTTTGGGGTGGGTGCGCCCATCCTGTCCTGGGGAGGGGGAAACGGTGCAAGTTCCCTTCCCTGTGCAATCGGTCTATTCCTGCTTTGCTCAGGCCCTGCTCCCTCCCCGGGCCCCACATGCCCCACAGCTCTGCTACCCCCGGTGGGAGAAATCAGCTGCAATAAACCCTGGAGACAGACTTTGCTGCCTTGTGTCTACCTGCTGCCGTGACACTGCACACACACGCACACAAAGAGTCGAGGTCCTGGGGTGGTGGAGGATGCTGGGGGACACCGTGTTAATGGGGGGGGGGTCCCATTTGCTGCATCCCCCATCTGAGATTCACCCTTTCCTTGCTCTGCTCCATGCCATGGCTGGGAGAGCTGGAGCCCCATCGCCATCCTGCAGCAAGTGGTGGAGGGTCCGTGTGCCCCTGAGGGGCGTCAGGTCACCAGGAGGGGGCTTCATGCTATGGGGGATCCATTCCTGGGGTGGTCATAGAATCATAGAGTGATTTGGGTTAGAAGTGACCTTTAAAGGCCATCTAGTCCAACCCCCCTGCAATGTGCAGGGACATCTTCAACCAGATCAGGTTGCTCAGAGCCCTGTCCCCAGTCTCCAGGGTCCCTTGTCAGCCCAGGGCTGGGTGCTGGGGGGGTGATGCTGTGAGGCCCCGGGGTTTGGGGAGCCCCAGGGTGAGCAGGGCAGCCTCACAGTCCTCCTCCTGCAGCTGGGGCCAGGGGCCGCGGGGCTCCTGGGGGCAGGAGAGCATTGCATCATGGCCAGTGCTTTCCCACCCTGGGGCGGGTGACATTGGGTGGCCAGGACACGGCTGGCCAGGGGGAACCTGGGGCTCGGGATGGCATCTCCCCCACAGTGAGACGGACCCTTTTCGCACAACTGCCCACGGCAACAGTGCGAGCACCTGTGTTGGGACTCTGCCGGGACAGGTACTGGGAGCACTGGGCACTACGGGAGCGCTGGGGGATGCCCAGTACGTTGATATTTTCCCCTGCAACCCCACAGATTTTTTTTCTTAAGAAACCTGGCACTGCGCTAGCATGGCTGCTTGCTCCCTATTGGCCTGTACAAACATGCTGGAGGTATAGAGTAGGTATTTGCATGTTGTAGGTGTTTTAGACACAGGATTTTACCGGAGGTTTTAACAACCACTGAACCGAGAGCTGGTGTGGGTGAAAACACTTCTCCAGTTGTAGGTGTCAAGGCCACATCTCCAGCAAGTGGGGTTAATTCAGACTTACGAGGAAATAAGGAATCCTATCCTTCCACCACCCCAGCTAATGAGGGGGTGACAGAAACCCTGAAGAGAAAGGGACTGATTATTTATACAACTAAGAACAAGGACATTTTCCCATGATACTCATCCAGGCATTATGTTTCTAAAGCACATTTTATTTTCCAGAGCAGGTACGTTTCGGAAGTACAGGGTTTGCAATGTGTTAGTCTGATTATAATGCAATTAAAATAAAAACAGCTCAAAGGGGAAGAACCCAGCAAGGGAAGCAGAGGAGCTCTGCAAAAGAGGGGAAAAAAGAATCTCTCAGAAGCCCTGGGTGTCCCCACGGCCACCTGCTCCATGCCCCCCAGCAAAGGGGTCCAGCAGGACACTGGTCTGGCCACATGCCGGGGCAGACAGGCAGCGATGAAGCCCTAGCAGTAGGTAGTGGGTTTGATGAGGATGGCAGAAGCTTTGCAGTTCCCGTTGCACAGGCTGCCCCACGTTATGGCCCCCTTCACGTTCAGCCGTACAGAATAACACCCCGAGTACCACCACCCGCCCCCGTAGCTGGAGGCACAGTTCCCGCTATGAGTGTCCTGATCCAAGTCTTTTGCAGAGAACTTCATATTGTCGTGGTTGACACCAGGACTCTTCGAGGCCATGGCATCCTCTGCTGTCCCAGAGTAGGCTCCCAGCCTCAGCTGGTAGCCATGGGACTCATCTTCCAGGCTGAAGAGGCTGTAGTCTGCAAACTTCATGTTGTTTGTGGCATCCCAGATGACAAACCTGACCTGGTAGACCTTCTGCCTGGAGATCTGATGGATGTACTCGGTGCCCAGCCAGTACTCAGTGTGCACGTTCCCAAAGCCGTACTTGTAGGTGCTCCAGGACTCAGCCCAGGTGATCTCTGTGCTCTGACGGTTCCTCTGGATGACTGTCCAGCCCCCGCCCGTCACATTCATTTCACAGTACACCACAATGGGGTGCAGTCCGGTGGGCTGGATGACGTAGACGCCACTGGGGCTGCCAGTGGGGATCTCGCTGCAGTCCTTGGGCCAACCTGGGGCAGGAGAGAGGGTGATTTAATAAGACCCTGTGCAACAAGACTGGAGCTCTTTCCAGAGTCCTCCTGTGGCTGGTTCTGCAAGACAAGTCCAAGACATCAATGAGACCTGGATTGCCTGAGGAGCACAGATCATGCAAATGCCATCCTCACCTGAGCACACAACACCTGCATCCTCGTTGTGCCCACAGTTGTGGTCTCCCCAAGGCCGCAGCGAGCACTGAGTGAGGAGCTCCTCCTCCCCATTGCAGTCAACGTCGTCCAGCCAGATAGTCCCAGATCCTCTCCCGAAATAAGCATTGCTTTGCGCTGATACGGCCTCTCCACAGCCAAGCTGCCTACACACCACAGAGGCATCTCTCATGTCCCAGCTGTCATCACACACTGTTCCCCACTCATTGCGGTACCAAACTTCCACCCGTCCGGAGCACTCATTGGAGCCATTCACCAGCCGGACCTCACCTGGAACATGGAAAAGAACAGTAGAGAGGAGATTTGTAAATGGCTGGAGATGATACCAAAGACAGCTGGAGCCCAGATCAAGAGGTACTTTCTGGCTGAAGAAGTGGAGTCCATGAAGTAAGATATGGGGCCTTTACACCTCTGATTGTGCTCCTGCCTGGGAAAGGAGCTTTGTCTTCTGAAGTCTCCATTTCCAACTATTTTTGGGGTTTTGTTGCCCCACAGACTGGGCATCGGTTTGCCATGTGTCCCCTCAGCTAAGTGGACATCAGCCGTCCTCTCCCACCACTGCAGGAACTATGTTTCACCGTCCCGACTGTGAGTACCCCAGGAGCAAGGCAGAGGGTGAGACAGGGAACAGTGCTGTCTGGTGAAGTACCCTGAGACAAGGGGATTTCATGGAAGAAGACCACTTCTCTAGTTCTTAGCCATGGGACAAGCAAAACAGCTGGGGATGCTGGTGGCAGGAGAACCCTTCTTTTCTTCTGCATCTTTCCCACTGACTGTCCCTACCGTCCTCCCGCAGGGCAGGGGATGTGTGGGGAGGGACAACCTTGGCATTGGGAGGGGATCAGAGCAAACCCCCTGGACTTCTCCACACCTACATATGAGCAGAAAGGCCCGTGACTGCAAGGTCCCATGCCTGCACCCACCAGACATTTGAGGAAGGGGGTTTGACTCATGTTGGGGCATGTATCTCTCTTGAGGGATGCTGGGGCTCTGCTGACAGGTCGGGGGGTTGGAAGATGCCCTCCCTGACAGCCCGCTCTGGGGTGGTCCTAGCAGTGTCCTGCTGGCAGAGATGGAGACCTTCCATGTACCTACCGTTCACTAACATGTTCCGAGCAGACATGGTGTTATTCAAGACTGGTTGATTGAAGGGGGACTGTCTTTGGATGGTCCTGGTGAGATGTGGGGCCGGCAGGGCCAACACGCAGGCAAGGAGCAGGAGGGGAGCGCACTGGGCAGCTGGAGGAGGAAGGGACAAGATGAGAGTCAACAGAGCATCCCACTGTCAGAGCAAAACATGCAACGGGGAAGCAGCTGCAGTGAGGTGAAACAGCTGCAAGTCACCCCAAACCTGTGAGGATGGCACGGGGTCGCCTTTCTGACATGAACCTTGTAGCTGGACTCCTTCTTGTCCCCAAGCTTCGTACCAGAACCCAAAGTGCCCAGGAAATTTGGGGAGCAAAATCAAGCAATCACGAGTCCTTTGCAGATCAGAAGAAACTTGACCAAAGTGTTTAAGTACAAACTTCAGCAGAAACCTTGCAGAATATTTTCTGCCCCTCCGTCTCACTAAACAGCTAGATGGTATTTTTTCAGATTTTCCACTACATTCTGGAAAATCCAAAGGAAAAAAAAAAAAAAACCAAGCTGTAATCAATTAAAACCAATAATGTTATTCAACTTAATTATAATAATAGTTATCCCAAGATAAAAATCTGAGCGTTTGTTTAAAGATGGCATCACAGCTGCACCTCTGGGGGTTACAGAAGTGTTGGATTGTAAAACGTCTGGAAAGGGATGACTTTTCCAATGGTTCCTCTATTTTGGACACCCCACAATGATGGACCTTTGATAGCAATTGGAAACCTACACTTTTCATATACCACAAAATTCAATCTTACATTTTTCACACATTTACACTTAGGTTTATGCCTCTGCTGGGCTAGAACTAAAGCGCAGTGACAATCTGCTAGACACGAACCCATCCTTTCCTCTGAACCTGTCCCTGCTCTGCTGGGATAAAGGGGCACTCCAAGGAGATGAGTTGCTCCAATGTTTTACTTTGTTCAACATCTTCTCTGCCCCCACTGACCCGTTTGCACGGGGAAAGGACACTCTGACCTTCCCTCGGTAGGTTTTTGCTCTCCTCCTCCTGAGCACAGCCCTGGGTAGACCCCGTTTGCAGAGACCTCCCCTCGCTTTGCCTGGACCCTGAGCCTCACTGAAGCTCTCCCCACTGTGCTCACAGCGATGCGAGGTGCCGAGAGCCCCTGTCCCTCCAGCTGGAGCGGTGCAGTGACCGGGTCTGCAGGACAGCCAGCAGGTCTGCACCCACTGAGTAGGACCCAGCGCTGATCTGACCCTCTGCTCCCCGCTCTCTGGGACAGGGCAGCACACAGGTTCCCTCTCCCCCTCCACCCGACCCCTCCAGAGCTCTCCTCTGCCCCAATGTTGCCCAGAGGGCTGCGCTGAGGGCAGACCCAGGGACTCGCATTTCCAACTTGAGTTGGAAGGGACCTTAAAGGTCATCCAGTGGCACCCCTTGCCCTGGGCAGGGACACCTCCCACCAGCCCAGGTTGCTCCAAGCCCCGTCCAACCTGGCCTTGAACCCCTCCAGGGATGGGGCAGCCACAGCTTCTCTGGGCAACCTGGGCCAGGGGCTCACCCCCCTCAGAGTGAAAAATTTCTGCCTCAGATCTCATCTAAATCTCCCCTCTTTCAGTTTAAAACTGTTCCCCCTCGTCCCATGGCTCCCCTCCCTGATCCAGAGTCCCTCCCCAGCTTTCCTGGAGCCCCTTGAGGGACTGGCAGGGGCTGGAAGGTCTCCCTGGAGCCTTCTCTTCTCCAGGCTGAACCCCCCCAGCTCTCTCAGCCTGTCCCCACAGCAGAGGGGCTCCAGCCCTCCCAGCATCTCCGGGGCCTCCTCCGGCCCCGCTCCAACAGCTCCGTGTCCTTCTGCTGTTGGGGGCTCCATCCCTCTCAAACCTCCTCCCTTGCCCTGGGAGAAGCAGCATGGACCTTGAGTCTGCCCCTGCTTTGTGCCCTGTGTCATCTCCTGCCTCTATGGAAGTCCTCCGTCCATGGGAGCAAATGTATGGCTCTGCCAGGGGAAAGGCCCTCAACACCCCCCTCCACCAGCGCTGCTTCTGGGGGTCCACAGGCCAGGGAACCCACCCTGCTCTGCTCCCCATGCTCACACTCACCCATGCTGACTCCACAGGGACACTTAGAAGTTCAGAAAGTTACTGTAGATATGCTTTGAGTCACAAGATTTATAGCTGCGCTGTGCCAGGGGAGGAGTGCAGCTGACACTGCTGCTGCTGGTCCCGTCCCGTTCTTGTCTCGGGGCGTGTTAATGAGCTGCTGGTAATAGGGCTGTAACCTCAATGGACATTTCCCCACAGCAGGGATGTTCACCTGCTCTGATAAGAGCCCTTATCAGGACCTGAGCAAATATAGCCCAGGAGCAGCAAAGGCATCCAGACACTTCCCATGTGTCAAGCAGGACGTTTTCTTGATATGCCACCAACGGGTGTTTGGAGACATTTGCTGAGCTCCCTCCTGTCAGGGCACAACCCTGGAGATGCAGCCCTGCTCTCTGCACAGCTGAACAGGGCCCGGCGCCCCTCCTGCCGGATCCCTGCCAAGGTGGACGGGAGCTGGATGAAGCAAACCAGCACCGTGGAAGAGCCCAGGGAAGTCCCTGCTTTCTTCTGGAGCAAACACACTGCATGGCTCAATAGCAGTCGTGGGCACGAAGCAGAACCAAGTAATGGTGGCAACTGTCCAGCTTGTCATGTCTGGGGCTCATGTCAGGAATGGAGCTAAAGAGACTGGACCAGTTGAAACACGAGACTATTTCTGTTTAAGTCTCAGGAAGCATCTGGTGCTGAGAAAATCTCCTGCCTCTTCCAACTGAGAGCGCAGAAACTGTGGGGTCCACAGCATGTCCACTGCACAAGGCAGCCACGTGCCACCAGCCACCACCGTGTGAGGCCTCTGCTCTCCACAGCACAACCTGCAGTGACAAATGCCAGTTTTTGCCCAAGTCAGCTTTGAGCTATGGTTGCAAAAAAATACTGCAAAAAACATTTTACGAAGTCTCACATTTGAAAAACGACTGAATAATTTCAGCAGCTGCAAAATGTCACCTACTGAGAGAGCAAGAGTTTCGGGACAGGAGGGGCTTTCCCCAGCAAGGCTGAGAAGAACGTGAAGGTGAAACACAAGTTGTATTGTTGCACAGAGAAGTCCAGGTTACCCCAAGACTCTTCATAGTCACTCTTGGGCACTAACTTGCAACTTGGCCATTGGAGCAGAGCAAATGGAGATAAACAGGATTTCCAAAAGAGTTAACAAGCAAATCAAGAAAGCAGGTGATTTTTGTCCCCACATACTATACCTGCTACATGATATTTCAAAAACATTTTCCCTCATAACTCATTTTGCAGAGATGGACAATTGGACCATTACCCTGAGAGGGATGGGATGTTATCACATTCCCAGCATTTCTGTTTCATGTCAGGTCCATATAAACACCACAACTGCGGCCCCGAAGGTGGTCGCAAAGACATGCTAAGCTCAGAGGATTCCTGCCTGAGAAGTCGGGGGTGTCTGACCTGTGAAGAGGGATATCGCCGAGCAGAGGATGCTCTTTCAGAGCTCTGAACAGACACCATGGACCCACAGCTGTTGATCACTGCTGGGGTGGACCCACGCTCGCAGACCTCCCCTGCACCTCCTGGCAGCGGAGCCCACCCAGATGTGGCTGAGCAGCTCCACGGCAGTGTGGAGCTGCCCCAGTGCCGACACAAAGCAGCCCCCAGCAGCCTCCCCGCCCCCCCCCCGGGGCGCAGGCACAGGGCAGGGGCAGCCTGAGCAGTGAGTAGGTGAGAGGCAGCTCCAGCTCCCGACACCGGGACCCCTTTGTGTCGGCGTGCACCTATTGAAGAGCTGCTGCATGCTACTGTTCTCCACTGGTTTTATGGACATTTGTTTCTAAGCAGATATTTCTACCTTCCCCTCCTTGACTTCTTTCTTTTCCTTATTGGCCTCTGGAGCATCTGCAAGATGGGAAATATTTGTCTCCCAGCTGTGAAGTGTGAGCGTTGTTTTCTTTTCCCAGAAGAAATCTCACAGCACATCCTGAGTAAAGAAATCACTAAGATTTATGCTGTCATATACCTGTGCACACAGATAAAATTCTACTGCGATGAATGTGTCACTTTCGTTGCCTATTTCTAGCACTATAAACAAGGATGAAGTTTGTGTAAAGCAAATATTAATGTACTGGCAAGATTGATCTCAAATATCATTTGAGTATGGACAAGAAAGAAGTTCTTGTAAGAGCTGATAAACTTTATCTCCACGTTCACCAGGAGAAAGGGGCCTTGGGTTTCCACCTCATTGATGCAGAAACCTCTTCCTCCTTTTTGGTTTCAATGGCTTCAATGCCTGCAAGTGAAGATACCAAAAAGCACCATTTATGAACACTTCGCTGCTTGCTGAAACCTAATCCAGAAGCCAGGGCCTTGCTGATGCATTTGCATTTGGTTTTGCACGAGTTTGGTGATCTTTCCTCCGACCACCATTCTTCCCTTCCGCTGCTTGACCAGTTTGCTCTGCCCCTGCCACTGCCTGTGCTCATGCAGGAGCTCCAGCTCTCTCGTCCTTTCCTCTGACACTGCTGGGGAATTTGAGGCTCTTCCAGGATTTTGAGCAGCGAAAGGGTAGCCCCTGCCTCTGGGAGATGTCACACCGGCTGATCCACTTCCATTTGCTTTCATCCAGGCCTGTTACAAGGATTTTGCTTTCCCTTTCCTCTATCAGATGGAGCCAGCGGCCAACGTGTCCCCCTTCCCACCCTGTTGTTGGGACCCACGCAGGCACTGCTGAACCCCGAAGAGTTCACCTGAGCAGGGACCATCCCCACACCGGCATAAATGAGACCATTGCATGCTCTAGTGACAGAGATTGTAGGGGGTTTTTTTGTGTGTGTATGGTTGGACTCGATGGTATCAAAGGTCCTTTCCAACCATGAAGATTCTATGATTCTATGAATCTATGAATTCTATGCCCCCCACCCTGGTGCGGGGCAGAGCAAGCAGGAGGACGCTGATGCATCCTGCTGCATCCTCCAGCAGCAGCCAGCACCTGGGGTGACATTTGCTGCTGAGCACAGCAAGCCGGTAACAACCACCTGCTCTGGGAAACTGCCTCCTGACCCCAAATCTGCCTGCAGAGGGGGTGGAGCAGGTGAAAAGGGTCTTCCTGACCCCTGCCAGCAACTGTTCGTGCTCTGAAATGTGGGATTAATTAAAATCCACCATATACGAAGCAAAGAAAGATGGTCAGCAAAGGCTGGGACGCTCCCGGCCTTTCTTTTCCCAGCCTGGTGGACTTTCTGCTTCCATGCAGAAATCCCAGAGTTGCATCTGGCCATTAAATCAGGAGGCCACTGTCTCTTCCCCTACTAAAAATCCAAGGTCACCACTAGCCCTTGCACTGTCCTAGTCCCTGTCCCATGCGGTTTAAGCCTCAACATGTGAACAAGGCTCCTGCAGCACGTCCCACCCCTCCTGGTTGTGACCGTGGTGCTCTGCAGGGAGAGAATAGGCACCCAGCGGACGATCAGGAATGCCGCGGGGAGCAATGCGGACACCCACCTGGCAGAAAACCCGACTCTGCAGCCCCAGTGACAGCTGGGGGCAGGAACGGGCCGAGGGACCTTGTGCAAAGTGCTGCTGGTCTGAGCTACAAGACAGAAACATCTCACCATTGTCAAGAGGCTGAGCCCCTTTGCCGTGGCTGTCTGGGGCCAGCGGACCTGCAAGGCTGGTGGGACCCCCTGAGCACCAGCTACCAGAAATCAGACTTCCCGACATGCCAGAGCTGACCCCAGAGGCTCCCACCACAGACAGCAGCCGCATCTTCTTCCCCTGGTAACCCAGCACCGCACCCTCCTGTGTCGGGGTAACTCCTCGCTCCCCTCAGAGCATGTCTTCTGTCCCCCTGTGAGCCCAACGGACAACGTGGGACACGGCAGGCACTGTATAACCACGTCACCTACCTGCAACATCCCAATTTCCTCCTAAACACTCCCAAGACACAATGTGACCATTGACTGGCACAGGAGTGAAAAGGAAAACAGATACGCATAAGCACTGGACCAATGTGTAAACTTGTCATCGAGAAAGAAATTGCTTAAAAAGGAGGGATTTAACGGCTAGCTGTCGTGGTGTCAGTTGGGATAGAGTTAGTGTTTTTACCAGCAGTTGGTACAGTGCTGCGCTTTGGATTTGGGATGAGAAATACTGTTGGTAGCACACCGGTGGTTTTAGTTGTCGCTGAGCTCTCAAGGCCTTTTCTGCTCCTCAGCCCACCCCACCAGCGAGCGGGCTGGGGGGCACAAGGAGTTGGGAGGGGACACGTCCAGGACAGCTGACCCCAACTGACCAGAAGGATGTTCCATGCCATGGGACATTATACTCAGTGTATAAAGCTGGGGAAGAAGGAGGAAGGGGGGGGACATTTGGAGTGATGGCATTTGTCTTCCCAAGTCACCGTTACATGTGATGGAGCCCGGCTTTCCTGGAGATGGCCGAACAGCTGCCTGCCCATGGGAAGTGGTGAATGAATTCCTTGTTTTGCTTTGCTTGTGTGTGTGGCTTTTGCTTTACTTATTCAACTGTCTTTATCTCAACCCATGAGTTTTTTTCTCATTTTTCCAGTTTTCTCCGCCATCTAAATGGGGGGAGTGAGTGAGCGGCTGCGTGGTTCTGGCTGCCGGCTGGGGTGAAACCACGAAGCTAGCAAACATGGATCAAGAAATATAATCCTCTGAATGGCTTCATGGCTGCTGGCGAGAGCAGACGTGTTGTGCAGTGATGCCACCTGCTGCTGCCAGACACCGGAGAGCTGAAACCTGGGATCCTGCTCTGCAAACAGCTGCAGTGGGTCCAGGGACGCAAGGGATGCTGCTCTTTACTTTCCATCTTTCAAAACCTGGGTTTTATTGCTGTGGATGAACAGATTAGCAAGCCAAGAATGAAATTAAGTGCTTTTACGGTGGTGCCTCCACACTGTTCATTTAAACCGTTGTGATGATTTAATGCTTGATCTTCCCTGATGGGGAGGGAGAGTCCCTGGTCCGCCTTGGGGACTCCGCGTCCATGCAATTTCAGCCTGGGGAAGGGCTGGGATTGTTAGGAGCCACCTTGCAGGTAGGGCAGGTCATCACTGATCTCATCATCACTTTGTGCACTGCAAATACTGCAAGTCCTCAGAGAAAACAGGCTCAAGGAGTTCACAGTGTGTAGACACAGATAACACAGACAGTCTTTAGCAGACAGGTTTGAACAGGGCTTTTGAAAGGTGGCATTGGCACCGGACTGAATGTGACAAGAGCTGTTCAGGAGGAATTTTATTGGAGTTAAAATTAAAAATGTCAGCCAAATTATTTAATTACATCCCTTTTTCGCCCTTATTCATATCCATGCATAACAGTTGTGCTGAGCTTTGGTACCTCCCCAGTGTCCCCAGCACCTGCACATCGGCTGCGCTCTCCCCGCACGGGGCCGAGCCGTCTCCTGGCCAGGTCTGTGAGTGCCGCCCTCGGCACAGCGCGCACAAGGTCACCGCAGGGAGCTGGGTTCACAGGGAGGAAACACAAGGACATTTGAGTCTGCCAGCATTATTGGTAAAATCCAGCTCACCAGACAAATCCTTTACATTCCAAACCCAAGGACAGAAGAAATAAGATGATACAGATGTCGTCATATCTCCTGGGGCCAGCCTCCAAAGAGACATTTCTAACACCCTTTTACTTTCAAGCCAGTGAATTTTCATATGCACTCACAGCATGCGCAGCCCCACAGCGACGTGGGTGCCAGGTTTTATCAGTTCAGCAGAACATCATTTGCTTTACAGAGCTACAACACTCGATTACAGCATCCTCTCCCCTCTGCCCACAGATAGGAAGTATTTTGAGGTCAAGGCTATTTGTCTCATGAAATACCTTCACAGGTATTAGGCAGCAAAGTGACTTTTCTTTTTACCCTGTCCTAATAATTTGGCTACGGCTACAGGCTTGGCAGGGCTCAGCCAAGCCCCAGCTGCAGCAGTTACTGCCCTGTCCTGGTTCCCACCTCTCAGGAGCCTGCAGGTCCCCACCAAGCTGGCCCTTGCCTCGGGACGGTTTCAGCAGTGCCATGGACTAGCCCCATGGTCCTGCAGTAGTGAGAGGTGATGGGTGGCCTAGGAGAGGCTCTGGCTCCTGGGGAACCTGAAGCAATTCCTCAGCAGGGGCAGGGACACCATGCCAGGAGGAGGCCCTGTGTCTATGCTGGGGTCACCAAACTTCCCCCAAAAGGGAAAATTGATTAAACAGCAGCTTGACATTGTCTCTTCTTGGCCAGTGTCGAGTGCTACAGTGAGAGCTGTGTGACTTGGTCCTAGGATGGGTGTCTCCTTGCCTCTCTCAATTTCTCGGTCATGGAAACACAGTGCATTTGGAGGAGCTTCCCTGTCCACTCCCCAGCTTATAAAAAGTGCTTCTTTGAGATCACAGCAAGTAGGGATAAGCAAAGACAGCGGAGAGGACCTCTTCTCAAAGAGACCCTGGGCGCCAAAGGAAAGGTGCTGTGGTTGGGTGCAAAGGCCACCTCCAGGCGCAGGGGTGGCCACAGCTCCCTACTTCTTGTCCATGTGGGTACAAAAGAGGCCCCAGCACCTGCAGGATGCCCCACAGCTGCGGCTGACCCCAAGGCTGGGTTTCCCCTTGGTGACGCTCAGCTGTGAGCAGATATTTCCTGGCCACGAATTTGGGAGGGTTGGGGTTGAGCTGTTGAGCGGGGTTTGCATGAAATGGCACTGAAAATATTTAAGTATGCATATTTGCACCTGGGATGGCCATCTACTGCCGTTGCCCTCAAAATGGTACCCAAGGACTGGCACTTTGGTATGAGGGAGGGTGCTACCCCCAGCTCACGCCTGTTCAGAGGGAAGGCTGTTGACAGCCCCTCCTGCTTTAGCACGACTGCCAGCCCAAAAACATGCTCCAGGCTTGCAGGTACCAAGTAAAGCCCAAGCCTTTTGGTCCAGTTCAACAGCTCCCTGATATTGGAAAGAAACTAGAGTCCAGATGGATTAACTCCAGGTAGGAGCCTGAAAAGGAGGGGTGACACTGGCACACCTGGGGGATGCCTTGCCATTAGCAGCAAAGAGAAAGAGCGTCTGTAGTTGCTTCCATGGGATCTGCACCCATCCTGTGTGCCAGGAGCCAGGAGCCAGGCAGCACTCACTGCCACACTGAGAGAGGGTTAGTGATGCTGGTGCTGTTTGGGGACACCCCCTGGTAGCCCTGTGTAAACGGTGGCACATGATGGGGTCAGGGTTTTTCCGCAGCTGGACCCCTGCAAGCTCATCAGGTGCTGCTCTGCCCACTCCACCGGAATCCCGCCTGCCTGGCAGGGACACAGACGTCACCACACCACCAGGCAGGCGGCCATCTCCATTGGAGGTGATTGACTGAAACCAGTTGGGGAAAACTGTGACAGAAAGTTTAGCACAGCCTTCTTGGAATATATCAAAGCAGCATCAGTCATCTAATAGGATAAGTAACGTAAGCTGTGTTGCACAAAGAGGAACACTAATGGGATATCGCTTTATGCAGGAGATAGTTTGATGTATCTGGGCCACCACTAACTAAATCCTCCCTGAAGTCCCTCTTTGTGGCTCTTCTGGCTCCAGGATTAATCATCTCTCTCCTTTTCATCTGAAAGCCACGAGGCCATCGGCTGCCTGCAGCTCCAACTGCACAGCACCACGGGGGCCCACGTCACCCTCCGGGGAGCATCAGTGGGGACAGCACACTGGCAGCCTCGGTCGGTCACCCACCCAGGGCTGTGTCCTGCGTTATTTATGGTGGCTCCTGCCTGCATGATGCCCGGGGAGCTGGCACTGAGCCTGGCACTGTGTGGTCCGGGGGGCACTGAGGTGCAGGGCGAGCCCTGATTTTGGTTCCTGACAGCTACCTGGGGTGCAGGGGAGAAGCACGTAATGACCCACATGGCGCCAAAGTCACATTTAGGATCATAACTCAGGCTCGTCCTGACTTTGGAGCACTTGGGGCAGGGTTGACTTCTGCTAGTCAATGAATCCTCTCCAAAACTAAAAGTCTTCCTTGCAGAGAGTCACAGGGCAGGAGAAAGGAGGAGAAAAGAGACTCACAGACAAGGACTGAAGTGCCTTTCTGAAAGAAACCCACAGCAACCTCAGCTGCCTGTGGCTTGGGGGATGTGGTCTCACAAGGACCCAGATGTCCTCCAATTTCGCACAGCTGAGGCATGAACCAGAGAAAGACCCATTTTACACCAGTGCATGGTTAAGCAAAGTCCTGCCCAGAAACAAGCTCTGAGAGCAGCTGCAGGACTTTCCATCAGCAGAGCTGTTTGGGTCCTTGCACTCCCCCTTACCCCTGTGCATGCATTTCATGCCATCAAACCCCCATTTCAGCAAGGTGCAACATCCGTTTGCAAGACCCAGGACTCAAAGCCCAGCAGGGTCTTCTGCAGCAACCTGCGGTTTTGATACAAGCATCGAGGGCTCCATCTGGGAGGTGCTCACAGGTCCAAGCTAGGCTAGCGTCCTCAGTCCAAGCCGCAGCCACCCAGGGAAGCAGTGGCAGTAGAGGATGCACCAGCTTTACTGCTGCAGGGCCATGGTGCTGCCAACCAGCCTGGAAGAGCAGGATGGGGTAACTGGGAGGTCTGAATAGTCGTGGGAGCTGACTGAGGAACATCATTGCTCAAGGTGGAGGAACACAAGAAGAAACAGTTTTCAAGCGCAGATCCCAAGAACAGCTGATAGATCAGCAGGACACTGCGCCGGGGATCCTGTGTACTTAAAGGTCCATCAAGAGAGGGAGTAAGTGACCCAAAGAAGGGCTTTGCAAATCAGCAAGTCAAACATCTCTGAGTCAAAGTGTGTGTTTGGAAGCTGCCGGGAATGTCACCACTGTGGCATCTCCCCAGGTGCCCTCAGGCCAGGCAAGCTGGGGCACAAGCCCCTGCTCGACACAGCTTGGCCACGAGCCGGACCAGTGGCACAGCCAGCGCGGTGAGACCCACATGTCACCTCTCCCACCACTCACTGGCTCCTTGCTCCTCTGGGTCAGCACCTCCTCAAACTCCCTCTCCAAACACACGTGTACCACACTTGTAAATCTTCTGTTTCTGAAAAGGGAAAATCTGAGAACATCCTCAGAGAGGCAGCTTTATCTCCTCCTTGTGTTCAACTCATTTTCTCAGACAAATCCCCTCAGTTCCACCAGGGATTTACAGGAGTTGAAGGCTGTTTCAAATGAGCCCAAACACTTCTCTTTCCTATATGCACATCTTTCAACTTCAAAACAGCCTGACAGCGGTTCTTAAACAGCCTTCAGCCTGAGACAGGCATCAAAGGAAGAACTGGCTGGGCAGCAGAGCAGGCTGCCTTCCTGTCCTAACTTTGCAAAGGAATCACGAGATAACATATAAATTCCCCAACTAATGTGAACGTTTCATGCTGAGAGGGTTTTCTACAGCATCTGAGGAGGTTTTTGGGTATGTGTACATACTGAGATGGCATCTAGCAGCTTTGATGTAAAGACACCGGTCTTCTACATTCACAAAGAAACATCTGAAAATAAGCTCTTAGGGTTCAAAGTTTGAAGACCAACAAAGGTTTCCATCCTTCAGTAGAAAAGTGGCCAAGAAATAACTGACAACTTCAGTACAGTTTTATGTAACCATAAACTTTTGCAAAGTTTCAAGAATAAAGACTACAAAGCATCTACTAAAGGACAGAAATTCAATAGGGGGATTTTTAGAATTGCTTATGTGATTTTAAAGAGAAAAGGGATGAAGAGGTTTCATTTCCCAGAGGGGTTTATGGCTTTGCAACCATCATGTTTTGGAGTGCTGAGCAGAGCATTGTGACAGCACTTTTCACTACAAAGTTCTGTTTCTACCCTAAAAATAATCCTGATAAGTTTTCACCTGGGTGTGATCAAAGCCTTCAAACTTGGAGGAACTGAAGCCACGCAGACCTCCCATCTTCAGGTCATCTGTGGTGGTACCTCCTTGACAGCGACACTGTCCCACTGCTGAGGTTCACACCATTAATATGTACCCAGGAACACCTGTCTTCTGGGCACAGACTGTCCTCATAGCTGATGGCACACCACCCCAGTTTTGGTATCTCAGAACAGGACTCTCCATGAGTCACCGCAAGGACAGCCCTCTCCTTCCCAATGGAGCCAAACACACGGCCTACAACTCTGGTCTCCTTTCAAGCCTCAAACCGCTCTTTGGGAAATCTCTGGTGCAGTCTGGGGACGGTGTGGACACATTGTCCAAATGCAGGACTGCCATCTCCTGGGCAGCTGGGAAACTTGGTGTGCAACAGCCCTGGAAAACCATCCCGGAATAACTCAGACGTGGCTGAGAAGGCGCTGCGATGGCATGTACTGCCCATGGAGACAAACCTAACCTTTGCATACTTCAAAAGCAGCGTCAGTAGAAACTCCAGGGTCTGTGGCCAGCCTGTGTTTAACCTGTGCACTAAGCAGAGCATAATTCCCACCACTGGGTAATGCAGTTTGGCTCTAATGCAAAAATTAGCAGGCTGTTGTGTATTGAAAGTCCCTGGAGAGCCAACTGGGCCTGAACAGACACCCTCCACCATCCCATGGCACCTTTGTTTCTTGCACACCCTTTGTCAGGCTAAAAAACGAATGGGGGAAACCAGACCTTCACCTGATGGTCCTGCACCAATGCCAGAGGGTTGCCGTGTCTCAGAGACCTGGAGGGACACGCACATGGCCCCATGCTGGCCACAGGGGAGACAGGCGGCTCACCCCTCATCCCTCCCCACGGCCCCCTGCCCTGCCGCTGGTCCCAGTCCCAGGCCCCTCCTCTTTCCATTAGACTCCAGTTTTCCCCCTCCTCCCCACCATCCCCTGCAGCCCAGAGAGGCAGGTATGAGCTACGGGGAATTTCAGCCCAAGCAGTTTAAGGTCTGACAAAATTACATGTAATGGAGCCAAGCTTTATGGGAAGTGCCACGCAATACTTTTTCACTGTCTGTGAGCTGCCTGTGCTTTGGAAAGAACTCCTACAGCATCTCACAGAAGTAACGTGAATGCTCAACAGCTGTTCTTAAACTCACCCCTAAATTTATGGCATTAAATCTTCATTCTGGTAGCAGCAGTAAACAAGAACAAGTGTGGCCATAATAAAGCTTTAGATACTTCAGAATTAATTTTATGGCCTATATACGTGTGCGGAAATTAGGAGGAGAGGCTTACTCAGAATAGAAGAACGATGGAGGCATTGGCAGGGCCCCCAGAGAATCGTTTAGGACAGCCGGGTGCTCCCCACCATCCCCGGTTGCTCAGTGCAGTAGGATGGCAGTGGGAAGCCAGGGAGCCCGGTGGGTCCTGCCCCTGCCACATGCCCAGCAGGATGGTGAGGGGCAGTTTTGGCAGCACCACAGCAGGAGACAGGAACCGCCTGAGAAATGAGGGTCAAGGAAGGGCATTTGTCAGGACAGAGCCAGGCAGAGAATGCACCACGGGAGCAGACACGGAGGCTCTAATCCCATGGGCAAACTTGGAGGTCATCGGGCTGAGACTAAGCCAAGCACAGCAGGACACTGATGTGCCTTTTTATGTAGGAAGGACAAGCCCAAATTTAGCCCAAATGTAGAAGCCAGGTTAAAGATACCAAGTGTAGCAACGCAGTGGAAAGAGAGACTGTCTGCAGCAACCCTGGGCCGGCTGTCAGAGAAGCCAGTGAAACACCCGCTCTGTGCGTTTCTCCTATTAAGTGACCTTGTGAAGTCATTCCTTGCTGCACAACAGGGCACTTGCACAGGAAAATAACATGAGATGAGCTTCGTGCTCCTCAGCAGCCATGGCCAAGCGAGGCCTGGCAGCCATCCACACACCCCGGCTCTCTCCAGCACCTTGGAAAAAGCATCCAGGGTGCAGCTGATTTCTGTTGTCAGGAAAATATCTTCTCCTCTCTCTGAGCATCCTGCTGGATCCCCACATTGCATCACGTGGGGAGAGAGAGAGGGATGCATTTGCAGCTGCATCCATTGGTAGGCACTCTTATTCTGTTAACTAACTTCATCCTTGCGTTACGGTATTACCACTATCTCCTGCCCGTCAAAGGATCATCTAAAATGCTGTATAAAATACAGCTGATTTCTGTACACCAACAAACACTGTGTTCAGTACGTTAACTGACGTGTTACAGGGGTACTCAATGCACAGACCTCTCTGATTCTACCATTACAAACCCTCAAACAAACAAATGCCCTGTGAAGTTAAATGCTTTTATTACTCCACCAGCAGAAATGATGTAATCTTTCTTCTAATAAAGCAATCAGGTAAATACATGATAATAATCTGGTAATTACATTTACAATCTGACAAATATTAAGTGCAAGATCCAGATACTCTCGTGTCTGCTGCAGCAATGAGTGCTGCCGTCAGCTCTGTCGCTCAGGAGCGGAGCTGGTTCCAGTTCACGCGTCCACTCGTGCCGACCCCTCCTGGGCAAGCGGCAACGCGAGCATCCGTGTGCCTGGCAGACAGCAAGTGGAAAAGGCCAAGGAGCAGACGGGCAGGGGCTAGGAGAGCCACATGGACAAGAAGTGGGCTCGGAGTGGACCGTGGCTCCCAGGGCTGGAGACAGGACAGAAACCTGAGCTTTGCCTTGGGTCGGCTCTTATGAGCTGTTGTAACTTATATTGAAGTAAATGGCATTTCTTAATAAGCTTCAACCACATTTTGTGACAGCTTCAGAATTTAAACAGTACATAATTTATACATAAAAGGGATCACTGAGGACCAAAAGTGACTGGGAAAGCCATGAAAATATCAAAATCAGCTTAGTCCTGCTCCTGTTTCTCAAGAGATTTTTTCCACAGAGACATGAAGATTTGTCAAACACAAAAGCTGCATATTTATTTTTAAGGACTGATAAAGTTTTCCATGTTATACATATCTGTAGGAACATAACATTGACATCTCCTGCTATCTTGGGTTACAGCTGAGGTCTGGGGACACAGCATGAGAAAAGAGACGGGAAAACTCAATGAAGGAGTACCCACAGCAGTTAAAAACAGCAATATATCTGATTCATCATCTTCTGCATTACACCCAGGGAAGTCAGCAGTGAGTTACATACACTCTAGGGTCCTTTCATACCACCAAAGTGATGGGAAAAGGCCTTTGTGCTCCTGAGAACCAGACTATAACTGAGCACCACCGAAGAGATCTCCATCAAACCAAAATGGGTTTTTGTTCATTCAGTCCAAAGGGAGAGTGCAAACTTTAATTAACTCAATAGCTGTCAAGAGCTCAGAGACCTGCAGATTTATGGTGCTGGCTGCAAAACTGCAGAGCATCAGCAGAACAAGCCAGCCCTGCCACGCTGATGACTGTCAGGGAGCAAGAAGAGCTGGGTAAGAAACTCGCCTGCCCTCCTGGTGATGTGCTAGTGCCAGGGCAGCTCCTCACCACGTCTGCAAAAAAATGCCAAAGCCCAGAAAAAGCAGCAGCCCAAGTGCATAGAATCATAGAATGGTTTGGGTGGGAAGGGACCTTCAAAGCCCACCCAGTGCCACCCCCTGCCCTGGGCAGGGACACCTCCCACCAGACCAGGTTGCTCCAAGCCCCGTCCAACCTGGCCTTGAACCCCTCCAGGGATGGGGCAGCCACAGCTTCTCTGGGCAACCTGTGCTTACCACCCTCAGAGAAAATGAGGCCATTGGGGCCATCCGTGAGGATGCTGGCCATTTCCAGTGGGATCCTCGCAAGGAGCTGCAACATGGCATTTGTGAATAGGAAGGGAAATTCAGTGAGCTCCGGGGGCTGTAGGGCATCTCTCCTGGGAAGTGATAGTATAGACAGGGCTAAACTTCCCTTTTTCCACTTGCACAGTCAAGCTTTAGCTATGCAGGGTTGTAGCAAAGCATAATTCCTGCCATGCAATGGTCAGTACCATCCAAAGCCCTGAGCCTCTGGCAGCAGAAAACCAGCAACACAGGGATGTCACTTGGGGAGGACACCAGAACAAGCCTGCTTGGGATCCATGGGACTAGAGAACCAGGATGCAAGACAGAGACAACCCTAAATATGCTTCTGCATATCAAGCACTGCCACCTCTCCCTGCTAGCTTGCAGGTGACATAGCTGAGCTGGTGTAAAGTTACCTCTGACCAACGGAGGAGAACCCACATCACCCAGTAGGTGCCAGTTCCTCCAGACAGACACATGGATTCTTAGCACACCAAAATATAGGACTTTCCAGGGCATACCTTCACCATGGGCTTTGTGACCCTCAGGTGACAAATCCCATGGGGGTGCAGAACATCTAATGCTCAACGGTCTTAACTCACAGTCCTTGTCCCAAATCACAGATTCCCTTCCCCGTCCTTCCCGGGGAGCTGGATTGTTGGGACTGCCAGCGGCCCACTTGCTGCCAAAGGACACGTATCAGACGGATCTTCCTTCCCTTCTTTCTAACACAAGTAGGGCACATGAAAGAAAAAGCTAAAGTAAAAGTGCTCTGATGGGCAGAGAAGTCCTCCCAGGTTAGAAGATGCAAAAACTGAAGCAGTGTCGTGGTTTGGCCTCAGACAGCAACAAAGAACCACGTGTCGCTCGCTCAGCGCTTCCCGGTACGGGAAGGATCGAAAGAAAAAGGCAAAACTCTTGGGTTGAGACAAAGGCAGTTTAACAGAACAGCAAAGGGAACAAGAAAACAATAACAATAACACCGACAGAGGAATATACAAACGCGATTACAGAACCGCCGCTCCCCGCTGGTCCGGACCCAGGACGCGCCAGCCCGCTCCAAACCCGACTGCCTGCCCCCTCCCTCCTTTTAATCTCAGGGTGGTCCTGGCTCACATGGCATGGAATACTTAACCCTGTCCCTGCTGGAACCAGGACAAACAGTAACTGGAGACGATGGTCTGTATGTGCATTACGATCTGTTCTTGGATTTCACAGGTATTTAGGGACATTTCTGCATGAAATATGAACCTGCCACAGTGCATTAGTTCCCATGTGGCCCTCCTGTGCATGACCAAAAAGTAAAAACTTTTGGCTTTTGTCAGGCCAAGAATGGCAAGCTGGTGCCATTTTGTGGTCAGCAGACCGCATTGTTTTGAGCCCCCAGGCACAGCTGCTTCCCACCAGAGACACCCAGGTCTGCACCGAGGACAAGATACATTTTTATTCACCTTCAGACTTCATGCCCTTGGTTTGCCTATGGGATCTTCTCAACTCTCATTTCCAAACCCATCTTGTTCCTGAACTGAGCCTCTCATCAGGACAGGCAGGCTGAGCTGCGAGAGGTCCTGAAAGAAGTGAAGTATAGCCACAAAGCCCCTGCTGCCCTGGCAGACATTGTCACACAGCCCAGAAGGGGGGCAGAAGCCTGGAGGCTGGTGCAGACCCTGCTTCAGGGTGTCCTCTCTCAGCAGCCCCGGGAGAAGAGAAAAGAGAGCAGCGAGCAGGGCTTGCCAGAGGAGGTGGCTGTGACAAAGGTGGATCTAGAGGTGGAGATCTTTTCTCCCAGCCAGCAATAGGGAAAAACAGCCCTCGTGAAAGCTGTCTGGCAAGCACTGGAACTGCTAACGCATGAGCATCCAGGTGTGGAGAAGGATAGGAAGGGTAGGAAGACCCCAATGCATCTAAGGGGTGCAGTGGGGTATGGGATCATGAGGAGGTAACTGGATAAAGGGAAGGGAGGATGGGCATGAGAAGGCAGTCCAATACCACTCTATTGCTGGGTCTTTTGTACAGCCTGAAGGCAGAGGGTGTATATATATTACTAATAAAGAGCACTTTCCCACCTCAACTCATTGCCTGGCCCCTTCAAACATAAGAACAGCTGAACTAAATCAGATCAAGAGACCCTTGATTAGTGGGATGAATCCTACAACTGGAACATGGCTATCGATGGCTACAGGCTGTTCAGAAGGGACAGGCGAGGAAGGAGGGGTGGAGGTGTTGCTCTCTATGTTAAGAAAGGGACAGAGTGTGAAGAGATGTCCCTAAAGAACAGGCAAGAGGAAGTGGAAAGCTTATGGGTAGGAATTAGAGACCAAGGCAACAACGGGAACCTTGTGGTTGGTGTCTACTACAGGCCGCCTGATCAAGGGGAACCTACTGATGAAGCCTTCTTCCTCCAGCTCCAGGAGGCATCGCGCTCGAAGGCTCTCGTCCTGCTGGGGGATTTCAAGCACCCCGTCATCTGCTGGAAAAGTAACACGGTGACCTGTAGACAGCCCAGGAGGTTCCTAGAGTGCCCTGACGATAACTTCCTAAGACAGGAAACAGACAGCCCTACCTGAGGGGATACCATGCTGGACCTCATAGTCACCAATGCCAGTGAGCTCATCAGGGATGTCAGGATTGGAGGCAGCCTGGGCTTCAGTGACCACGCACTGGTGGAGTTCATGGTCCTACGGGATACATGCCAGACAAGGAGCATAGTCAGGACCCTGAATTTCAGGAAAGCAAACCTCCGGCTCTTCAAGGAGCTAGTCAATAGGACCCCATGGGAAATGGTCCTCGGGGACAAGGGGCAGAACAGAGCTGGCAGATCTTCAAGGATGCTTTCCATAGAGCATAAGAGCTCTCGATGCCCAGGTGCAACAAATCAAGCAAGAAAGGGAGGAGACCAGCATGGCTGAGCTGGGACCTGCTGGTCACACTAAAAGGCAAGAGGGAACTGCACAGGCAGTTCAAGCAGCATCAGATGTGCTGGGAAGAGTATGGGGACGCTGCCCAGGTATGTAGGGACGAGGTCAGGAAGGCCGAGGTGTGGCTGGAGCTGAACTTGGCAAGGGATGCTAAGAATAACAAGAAGGGCTTCTACAGGTATGTCAACTAGAAAAGGCAGGTTAAAGAGAGCGTGCCCTCCCTGGTGACTGAGAACGGCACACTGGTAACAACCGATGAGGAGAAGGCTGAGGTTCTCAAAAAGTTTTTTTGCCTTGGTCTTCACCGCCAGCCTCTCTCCTCACACCTCCCGAGTTGAAGGACCACAAGACGGGGACCTGCATGACAAAGTCCCTCCCACCATAAGCGAAGACAAGGTTCGTGACCACCTGAGGGACCTGAACATATACAAGTCTATGGGAGCTGATGAGGTGCACCCCAGAGTCCTGAGGGAACTGGCTACTGCAGTTGCCCAGCCACTCTCCCTGATATCTGAAAAGTCATGGCAGTCAGGTGAAGTCCCCGGTGACTGGAAAAAGGGACACATCGCACCCATTTTTCAAAAGGGTAGACCCTGGGAACTACCGCCCTGTCAGCCTCACCTCTGTGTCTGGGAAGATCATGGGACAGATCCTCCTAGAAGCTATGCTAAGGCGCATGGAGGACAGGGAGGTGATTTGAGACAGCCAGCATGGCTTCACCGGGGCAAGTCCTGCCTGACCAGCCTGGTGGCCTTCTATGATGGAATGACTGCATCAGTGGACAAGGGAAGAGCAGTAGATATCATCTATCTGGACTTCTGCAAGGCCTTTGACACCGTCCCCGACAACATCCTTCTCTCCAAGTTGCAGAGATACAGATTTGGTGGGTGGACTGTTTGGTGGATAAGGAACTGGCTGGATGGTCGCATCCAGAGGGCGGTGGTCAATGGCTCGATGTCCAGATGGATATCAGTGACAAGTGGTGCCCCTCAGGGATCTGTACTGGGACCGGTGCTGTTCAACATCTTCATCAATGACACAGACAGTGGTATCAAGTGCACCCTCAGCAAGTTTGCCGATGACACCAAGCTGAGTGGTGCGGTCGATGTGCCAGAGGGACGGGATGTCATCCAGAGGGACCTGGACGAGCTGGAGAGGTGGGCCCGAGCAAACCTGATGAAGTTCAACAAGGCCAAGTGCAAGGTTCTACACTTGGGTCGGGACAGCCCTCGTTATCAATACAGGCTGGGAGATGAGGTGGTAGAGAGCAGCCCTGCAGACAAGGACTTGTGGGCACTGGTGAAAAGCTGGACCATGAGCCAACAATGTGCACTTGCAGCCATGTCCTGGTTTGAGGTAAAACAGAACCAACTTTCTGTTCAGTAATTTTACTTCTTAGCTAGGTCTCTTCTAACTCCCTGACATTAACAGCACGTTGTGCCAAAACCAGTTCGTTCTCAGAGTGATCAGACCAATGTTTACAGTTAGTGCCAAGGAATGGCAGGCAGAGAGGCTCTCGCTTACACTTACTGCTGTAACAGCCAAGGTCAGCTAATTTCGTTATTTGCCCCGTTGGAGGGTTGGAAGCGGAAAAGCGTAGAGGGGTCCCACCTTTGGGAGGAGCGGACAGGACAGGTGACCCAAAATTGACCAACAGGGTATTCCATCCCATCTGCCCCATGCTCGGTGTAAAAGCTGAGGGATCAAAGGGTCAACGCTCTTCCTTCAGTGGCTGACGTCCGAGCAGGACCCTGTCTGTTCATCTGCCTTGGATCCCGATCCATGGGTTCCTGACTCCAGCTCTGGGATCCAGTTCCCACCCGTCGCTGAGTCCAGCCTGGGACTTCCCCAGTGCCTGCCGGTGACGTCATCCTGGGAGCTTAATAGGGCTTTGTATATACTGTATCTATTTCATTATTTCCTTTTTATTTTATTATTAATATTTCCTTAAAGTAGTTTAGTTTCTTCTAAACTCGTAAATCTCTTTATCTCTCCTCCTCCTCTCCGTGTATGAGAGACTGGGGGAGGGGGAGCATCTGTTGCCGGCCATTGTCCAATTTGGCCAAAACCACGACAAGCCCAGAAGGCCAATGGCATCCTGAGCTGCATCAAAAGAAGCGTGGCCAGCAGATCCAGAGAGGGGATTCTCCCCCTCTACTCTGCTCTGGTGAGACCCCACCTGGAGTCCTGTGTCCAGCTCTGGAGCCCTCAGCACAAGAAGGACACGGAGCTGTTGGAGCGGGGCCAGAGGAGGCCCTGGAGATGCTGGGAGGGCTGGAGCCCCTCTGCTGTGGGGACAGGCTGAGAGAGCTGGGGTTGTTTAGCCTGGAGAAGAGAAGGCTCCAGGGAGAACTTCCAGCCCCTGCCAGTCCCTCAAGGGGCTCCAGGAAAGCTGGGGAGGGGCTGTTTGCAAGGGCAGGTAGCGACAGGATGAGGGGCAATGGTTTAAACTAGAGCAGGGCAGGTTTAGATGAGACATCAGGAAGAAGTTCTTTACCCTGAGGGTGGTGAGACACTGGCCCAGGTTGCCCAGAGAGGGGGTGGAGGCCCCATCCCTGGAGACATCCAAGGCCAGGCTGGATGAGGCTCTGAGCAACCTGATCTAGTTGAAGATGTCCCTGCTCACTGCAGGGGGGTGGGACTAGATGGCCTTTAGAGGTCCCTTCCAACCCAACACGTTCTATGATTCTGTGATTCTACTTATCCCACCAGCATCACCTCTGTGATAGCTGCCATGAGTCTCTAGAGAAGCGCAAGAACAGGGCAACGAAATGCTATAATTTCCACGAGAACTTTTTAGCCTTCTTATACCTTAAGCTGAGGGATTCTCTGGGCTGGATGTGGTTTCTGTCCTCCCTTGCCAACTATTATACCAGTAGGAATGGTTTCTTGGCTATCTCAGGCTTTCCTGTGTTCTGGGAAGCACATGCCATCATTTATAGAAGCTCATAACTAGCAATAGGTCTCCCACCATTACCAGGCTGGAGTGGGGGTCTGGCAAAGATCCTCCTGCTCTTCAGGGCTCCGTTTGACTAATGCTGCAAATTACTGCCTGTGGCATTACTGCAGCGTGAGCAGCAGCGCTGTACCGAAGATTTCAGGGCTGAGAAGGCAAGGGGGAAGGTGCGGAAGGGGAGTCTGCTGTTATCCAGGAACCTGGAAACTGTAGGGTGTGAACCAGCTCCCATATTCCTGGGATTTCCCATGAGCACCAGGCTCCTGGCTCTGGTATCCAAAAGGTTTTCTGCCACTACAGCTGATTTTAGAAGCAGCGGTGGAATTGCTGAGGTTGTGGACAGGTAGGAGGCTCCCGATCCTCCTTGCTGCGATAACAGGAGGGAGTCTTTTTCCTAAGAGTCAGAGATATCAAACACCATCCTAGAGGATAGTTTGAGTTTTGTATACTTGGAAAGTGCTTTGGCTAAGCACGTGAAAGGACTTCAACTGGAAAAGGAAAATTCTTGATTGCTAAGAATCATTTTACTATGGAAAATCTTGAAAGAAATGAATGTTTTGGTAGGTAATTCAAATATGGAAAAAGAACCACAGGAAGCTCTGCTCGTGCCTCCGCTTCAGGGATGTGAAGAGGTTGAGGAAGGTCACTTTGCAGAGTGCAGCAAAAATACAGGAGAGCTGTCAGAGTGATTTCATATGGGAATAAAATGCAATCTCAAAGCTTTTGGGAGTGTGTGAAGAGCTAAAGCACCTGCTAAGCATACCCTGCAGAGCATACCCAGGAAATGGTGTGTCTTCACTTCAGCTAAGGATGCGGGGAACTGGCACTGCAGGGATCAGGAGAAGCACAACTGTCTTACAGTGACAGTAACCAGGAAGGCTCTTTGACACAGCAACATAGCCGGGTGTGTGCTTGCACCCAGAGGGTTGCAAAAAACATGTCACAGGCTCTTAGAGATGGGATACCATCTACCAACACAAGGGGTTTGTAGCTTCTTTGAGGGGCTATCTGTTCCTGGAGCCCTGCACAGATGCCATACACCACTTTAGGCATATGGTACAGATGTATACAAGGTGGTGTTGTCCTTAAAAATGAGGGGACATTTTGCTTGGTGGCCTTATGAGCATTGCAATTGCTCTCAGAAAGGAAACGGGCCCAGAATAAACTTTCCTGCTTGAGCTGAGGTGCTGAGCACAGACACACACACAGATGCGTTTGTGAGTCAGCAGGGCATGGCCCTTCAACACGCTGCATTTCCTCTCCTGCTTGAAAGTGTGTGTTGCAGTGCACAGTGTCATTTCTGCAGCGCAGAGGAAGTGGCTCAGCCTCCCGCAGAAGGTGCTCTGGAAGTCTGCAGTGGGGTTAGTCCAGGCTCCAGGCTGGGCCAGAGCACAGAAAATCTACAGAGGGAAATGTCTGGAGTAGATACACGTATTTATCAGGTATTTTCTACCAGTGGGAATGTGAAGTGTTGGAGACAAACATGATTAGGAAAGGAAACGCCAGTACATACTATCTGCTTTTCACAGTAACCGTAGAGTCCGCCCTCTGAACACTGGCTGAGATGGAAACCAGCTCCCAACCAGAAACCAGGCTCTTCAGGCTGGCTCTCACCAGCACTCTCGCTCCCAGAGCACTTGCAGGGTCACTACCAAGCAGACCAGGGAAACCATAACCAAAGTCAATCCTGGAGCGGCAGCTGTGCAGCAACACCTTCCTAAATCTGTTCAACAACCTCCCCAGCCTGCACGCTGCTGGAGTAAGATCACGTTTGGAGCTCTGGTTCAGCACGTTAGATAAGCTGAATGGATACAGAGGCTGGCATTTGAAAAACGGTGTTACCTGCGCTCTCCAGCAGCACAGATGCACCGGCAAGTGGACGTGCTCTGTGTGTACCTGATGTACGACTTCCACTGTTGCTGAGCGATCGACCCCTTTACACCAGAAGAGAGAGCACCTGCTCACAGCTGAGTGACGCATTTACCCCATCTCTCACATCTGCTCACTCTTCCTGAGGAAAGAACTTGTCTTTCTAGTAACATGCTCAGAAATGAAGACTTCAGAAGAGAAAATCATGCCTTCTTGCATGAATGCCTCTCTTGGTCTGAAAGACGGGGATACGGAATCCGTGCCTGGGTCATTTAGGAGATGGATAAATGGAAAAGATTAAGGTCTTGTTATGTCTGGGGATTCACTTATTTCTCTCTGCTGTTTTTTTAAAGCAATGGGTGGTGGAGAGGTCCCAAATGCAGCGCCTGGTACAGCTCCAGCCGTTGGTGAACTCCCAGGGAGCAGGTACACCTCCCTGTGTCTTCACAACGGTTGGCGGGGTAGAACTGGGGGGACATTTGCTGTTATTACCCACTCTCTTCAGTGCTCGATGAAGCCTTTGGGGTAAAGCAGCGACTCCAACACTTATGTTTTATGTACTTGTGTTTTTTTCAGTGGAGATTCATAATGGAAGGATGTAACATTTATACTCTAGGTTGTACAAAGGCTGTACCTAACTTTAGGGTAGTTTGGGGGGTTGAATTTATCCCACACGGCTCTGACGGGTTTGCCAAGGCTGCTGCTTTTCCTCCTGAGGCAGCCACAGCAGGGCTATACAAAGCAGACCTATTCCTCAGCGCTTGAAGCAGCAGCAGCGACCCAGGGCCACTAGAATATACTGCGCTAACGCACAAATCTACTCTGCTAATCACCGAGAGAGGGGTCAGAGGCAGCACTGCTGGGCTTGTGCTCTTGGTGTGACTGCTTCTGGCAGGCAGCGCTGGAGCTCTCCAATCCCTAGTAAACGCTGATGATACAAAACTGCGACATACGTAGTTTCTTATAAAGAAAAGAAAACAAAACAACACAACCCAAACCGCAACTCTCAAGGCTTTGTCCTTCCTCCTTTCAGAGGAGCAGCACCCGCGGGATGCCCGGGCCTCCCGCCCCACCGCGCCCCGAAGGCGCCTCGGCACCGCCTGCTGCCGCGAACCACCCCCTCTCCACACCGAAGCCTCCCCCGGCCCTCACCGCCGCAGCGGGGCGGCGAACCGGAGCCGCGCCGGCTGCCGCGGTGCTAGGGCCGCTTGGATGAGCCCTGGCCGCCGCGCAACACTGGCTGCGCTAACGGAGTGGCTCACCGGCATCGCCCGCGCCGCAGCTTCCCCTTCTCACCCACCCCAGGGCCGGGCGCGCCGGAGCGAACCCAGAACGGAGGGGACGCTACGCCCGGGCCGAGCTGGGCCAGCCGCCAGCCTACACCCTCCTTCTCCTCTCCACCCCCCCGGTCCCACAATGCCTTGCGCGCCGCTGCCCCTTTAAGAGGCGGTGGGCGGCACGAGCCGACGGCGGAGGACAAAGCCCGGCGCGCGGCCCGCGCCGCGGTACCCGGATGGGCGGGGGCGCGCGCCCCGATTGGCCGCCGCGGGGCGGGGGGCGGGCGGATAACGGGGAGACAAAATGGAGTCGCGCTCTCTACCACTTACATAACGCGACCTCTCACCTCGCGCGCGGGGCAAGCCAGCTTGCCGCGCCGGCGGGCGGGGCGAGGCGGCGCGATTGGCGCGCCGCACAGCCAATCAGAGGCCGGCAGCAGCAGCGGCCCGCCAGTAGGCTGCTGGGGCCGCGGGGGCGGGGGCGGGCCCTGTGGGGCGGGAGGCAGGTCGGGGTGCGCGCGGCGCGGCCGGGCCCGCCGCCCGCCCGGGAGGGGGAGGGGAATCTCCCGCCATTTTTCAATCCTGCCGCCTGGGTCCCGCCGCCGCCGGGGTCGCCTCGCGGATTCGCCGGCTCCGGTCGGGTCCCCGCCTCATCCCGCCATGGCGCCGCTGCTGGGCCGCAAGCCCTTCCCGCTGGCCAAGCCGCTGCCGCCTGGGGAGCCGGGGGAGCGGTTCGTCATCCCACACACGCAGGAGGCCTTCCGCACCCGCGAGTATCCGCCCGGACTGGGGGACGGGGACAAGGCCGGGGAGGGGGGCGGGTACGGACTCAGGCGGCGCTGCTCTGCTGTCACCTGCCATGGCAGCCGCCCCCGCGCCGAGCGGGCCCGCTCTGCCGGTGGCGGAACCGGCCTCCCGGGGGGCGGCGGGGCAGAACAAAGCGGCAGCGGGGCTAGTGGGCTGCTTCGGAGCCTGCCTTGTGAGGGGGGAGCCCGTCCCGGCACTGGCGCCGTCGGGGCGGCTGTTCCCCGAGAAGTTTGTGGCTCGGTTTAGAAGCAGTTCCCGGTAGACCCGGGGGGCAGCGGAGACGGCAGCTCCGCGGGGCTGGGGGGGGTCTGAGGCCGTGGGAAGGGACTAACGGGTAAAGGCTGCCGGGAAGCGGGAGCCGGCTGTGTGTTCAGCAAATACCGGTAGATAGGGGTTGATTAATGCAATTAGCGCAGGAGCAACTCTCGAGGGGGCCTGCAGTACCAATTTGTGGTGTGCGTCCCGTGGGTGAGGGGTGGCATTGAAACCAGAGACTCCTACAGGGAGGAGAATAAAATAATGACAGAGGTATCTCGCCAGGGGAGAACCCAGGTTTTCAACCTGACTGTAGGTATCTTCTTCTGGGCTGCGTTTGCATGAAAAACGTTTTATTTTTATGATTCCACGGGAGTCGGCGTGTGGCGGTCCTTGAGCGGCAGGAAGCGGAGGTGGGCCAGGCAGGCAACTGTCACAGGCGATGTGCAGCCACCGAGGCAGAGCTACCGTTCTGGTCCCTTGTGAGGCCGGAGGGGCCCGAGCTCTGCGCTGTAACCTGCAGACTGCTCCTGCTGGAGGCTGATTTGTTGTTTGTGTTACAAGGTTCAAAATCTGAGGAACTGAGGACTGCAGGAAGGACTGGAAGGGAGGCGGAAATGCACGAATATAGGAACATACCTTGGAGATCTTGGTGGCATGGAAGACAAAGGAACTCCAGAACTTATACAGACCCCTGTATTGGAGAGTGTTTTGTTACTTCAGTATGCAGAACAACCAGTGAAAGCCCCTAGGAAGGATTAGGTAGCTTTTGAAGAGGAAGTGCCTATCTGAATGCAGATAGGCATTGCTAATGCATTCAGCCCTATAAAATGACGTTGGGTAGAGTGTTAGATACTTGCTTTTTAACAGGATTTTAAAGCATTCAGTTTGTGACTCAAAAACCTGCTGTTGCGCTTTGTGCAAACTGAAAGTAGCTCAGTCATCCATCTGACCGGGCAAAGACCTCTTCTCTCTCCTGCCCTGTGAGGAACAATCAGTGATCAAAAAGACAGAGTTTAAGCCTAATTACTAGGTTTGTAAAAGAAGGTGTGGCTTTAAGGTTCGTTTACCTTGTAGGAACAGCACAGGGGAGTTACTGGACACCTTTTGAGAGCACCAGTCTGTTGGTGTGGCTGTTGTGGGTCTGTGAGTAGATGTAGGGCATGTTTCTGCAGACACATGGATGTTATTAACATTAAGGAAGAAAAGTGACAGTTTCTCATCCTCAGAGGGGATGGCATTAGCTGCAGGGTCAGAAGGAAAGAGGAAACCACTGAGGTTCTAAAGAGTTGCTCTTCTCTTGGAGAAAGTACAGCATGGGCTGCCGTGGGAGGCGGACAGCCTAGCATGTTCTAGAAAGTTCATCTTGGCAGATAGGTGTCATGAAGCTAAAAAGAGAAACTAAGTAATGTTGGGTTTCTGTTTTGCTTTGTTGGCTGCATGTAATACAAGCTAGGCAAAAAGTGGAACAGAAAATTGCAAATGAGTCAGTAAGTTGAAGGGAGATGTTACCTAAGGAAGACTTGGAGGGGTTTTTTTTGGTCACTTTTGGTTATCGTAGGTAGTGCAGAGGAATGACTTCTGTGGATAGGGCTGCAGAGGGGGTGTGTCAAGAAGTGCCCTAGTCCTTGCCCAGAGCAGCGATCAGTGTTGTTTATGCCGAGGCCTGGCAGAATATGATCTCTTGAACTTTCCTTTTTCCACCTTGAAAAACTATTGTTCAGCTCTTCCCCTAAAGGGTGTACAGGTTCTTATGCTGCACAGCAATGAATGAAGTATTTGAAAGACATAAAAAGTTCTTACGACTCCTTTTATTTATTTGTTTGTTTGTTTGGGGTTTTTTTTGTTAGGATTTGCAGCTGTAGATTGGGTTGAACAAAAAGTGGCAATTGGGGTATTGTATATGAGGAGAGACGTCTGCCCCGTGGGCCTGTGTTAAGAAAGTGTCTGGAAGCAGTGGACAGATGGATAAGCTGGTGATCAGAGCTCAGGTGTTTATTTGGATCTGACATTTCTTTGTAACTTTATGTGGCTTCCTTTGACTGCCAAATACCCCTAAAACCTTTTAAGAGAAACCATGGTGTGTGGAGCCCGTTGTGTCCTGGCTAGTGCCCTGGTGAAGCCTGGGGCTTCTGGTGTCTGACTCAGAGTGAGCCTTGCTAATTGTGTGGGGATGGTGGACGACTGGGCAGTCCGTGATAGGCTTGTCCTTGCAGGAGCTCTATAGATCTGCTCTGAGATACCTGAGGTGTCAGGCAAATGCTTCATGCGTGGTACACTCTCAGGTTTATGTCACCTGTACCCCTGGTCTGCGGCACATGTACTGAGCATTTGGAGTCTGCCAAACACCAAATTTGTTCCCTGGTGAGCAGGTCATCTCTTCCATTAGTGGGTAGGACTGCTAAAGCGTGTGTTCTGCTATACTGGCTGCAGTTTGGAAAACTGTGCTGCCAGCTCAAGCAAGGTGCTTGGTTCAGAGAGCTAACCAACCTGGGCTGGTGAGAAAGCACTAGTCCAGCCAAAGCTTTCCTTGAGCCATCAGTGTACGGTTTGGGAAGCTATGTTGCTTTGCTCCCCAGATAAAAGCTTGCTGTCTGTCTTTGGTTAGTGTTTTTGTATGGTAACTAGCACAGAGAACATGAGGAATCAGGCTCTGTTTGGCATGCAAGTTAAAGGCTGTCGTTCACATCTTCATCTGTGATATCGGCCAGTTAAACTTTGGCTGAAAGATGGCAGCACCAAAGCAGGGTCGTGTGACACTCTAGTTACAGGAAAACTTTGCCACCCACCCAGGGACTAACGTCTTATAAATGTACCGACCTTCCTGGTAAGTTTGTCTTCTTAGCTAATACCAGTGGGAACAATTAAGATGCTCAAGCTATTTTGGAGTTGATACTCATTTCTGTGAGAGCATCAATAACCCAGGAAGAAGTAACCTTTATCCACTTAATAGTCGTCTTGTGCAGTGGTTAGCTTGTTTACTTTTAAACATTTTTCTTTAAAAGAGCCCCTTCTTTAAATGTAATTGTTTTTTGCCTTTCAACATTGTGTTCTTCAACGTGATGCAAACAGATGTGATGTATTAACTGTTACACAGTGGGTAGTCATCTGTTTATTTAACATATGTGTTATTCATGACTTTTTTGGGAATGCTCACAAGTAGCTGGTGTCCAGGGTTTTTTATTTATTACTGTGTTGGGAATTTGTGGCAATGGCAGCTCCAACTGTGTAGAGAGATGGGTTGGTTCTGGCATACCAGTAAGCCCTCGCTTGTAGTCCTGAACAGTCTGAAATTTTTTGGGTTTGTTTCCAGTCTGCGTGGAAAGGACAAATAGTGTATGTGTAGTGGAAAGTTTGAGCTATAGTAAACTTTGCAAAAACATTCTGCATTTGGCTTTGTGCTAGCCCCAGGATTTCAAAGCAGGACCTGACCTGGGAGCTTGCGGCAGAGCACAAAGGCAGGGTGGGCACGAGCTTCGAGTGCTGGTTAAGGAATGTGGCCAGGGGTCAGTGTTAGATGAGCTGACCAGCTGTAAGTGGAATTAAATTGCATTTGAGAGGCAGAGTGGAGCTGGACAGGGAAGTTGCTGTACCTGCCCCTTTTAAATTTGGTGTTGATCTGAAAAATATGGATCCTGATATAGTGGGATTGAGCTTGCGCTCATAGGTGTATACAAGGAGGGGAAAACTCATAGGGAAATTTCTTGTGGATCTTCCTGTCAATATGGGAAATTGTGTGAGGAAAAAATGTATCTTTCAATTATTTTTCAACTGGAGATCTGCTTTTGTTTGCTCCCCTTGCTGAAAGGGAAGGAATCTCCTCATAGGGCTGGAAGAAAGTAAGTTGATAAATACAGGAGGAAAGTAGACCATAATTTTACTTCCCAGCTGTATCTCAAATATTTATTTAGACTACTGAAGGTTTGTTAAGGCAATGTGCTGAACCCTTAAGAATTGTGTCTTCCCTTTAGCACTTGTGTTATGGCAGCTGCAGGTCCTTCATACCTGGTGGTGTCCACGGACACGTGAGAAGGAAAGGCTGGGGCACAGTGAAGGTGGGCTTGCTGAATGAAGCTGAAGACCACTCCTGCTTGTGCATTTAGGCTTGTCTACTGCAAGGATTTGCTTTTAACTCTTTTTGTGGGAGAGGAATAGCATTATGATTGCAGTGTAGTCATTATTAATGTTTAATTGCTGTAAATACAAGGAGGACTCCCGGTTTCTTGTTTGATTTACCCCTCCCTGACACCACTTCCCCCCACCCCCCCTTTATCTTAGTATCACCAGAAAATATGTTAAATCACACTTCTGGTCTGGTTGGCAGTGCTCTGCAGATGAGTTCCTCTGTAAGCTGTGGTTACTCCTTGCCACTGCCTCTCCGCAGTGATGGCACTTCCTACCCCTGCCCTGTAGCACCTCTCCTTTCTGTGGAAACTTAAGTATCTTTGAAACCTCAGGGAGGGGTAAGAATTGGCCAGAGGGCGCAAAACTTATCTGGGGGATGACTTGTCAGATCACTGTTGATCTGCCAAAGAGCCAGAGACCCCACAAGGAGGGAAAGTTGAGGAACTGTGGGATTTCTCCTTGGTTTCGAGACCTGCTCCAGGCAGAGGGAGTCATGTCAGCAGTGGCAGCTCCTCTGGAGGTGGCTCTGTTCCTGGCTTATATTCTTGCATAGCACCAGTTACTGTGCTGTAAGATACCTGTATATCAATGTCCACGGTGCAGCTTCTGTACCTTGTTGTGCTTTACCTCAGGGCTTGTGAGGAAATGTCCAAGAAAATTGGCTTTGGAATTGTAATTTGTCTTCCTAATAGGAATCTTGGAAAAAAACCAAACAACAAACCAACAACGAATAATAATGAAAATAGGTTAGTTGTGCTAAAATTTTCTTGAAAGATAAACCATATGCAGGATACGATGAGCTATTTGCTGTGGCTGGAGACTCTGCCTTCGCAGGAGCATGGAGCAATCTGTTTGTTTCCTACAGAGACTCTCATAATTAGCACTTGTGCTGCAGCAGGCTGAGCTGCTGGAGTTGTTACAAGTATGCTTTGTACTCTACGCCTGCTCTTCTGCTGGAGAGCATGCTGATGGAGAAGGGAAGATGCTTTTCCTGCCTCTCTGTTTTAATTTCTCCACTTAAATTACCATCGGTAAGCATATGGCAACTTAAGCAGGCTGCCACGGGGTAAATTGGTATGAATTTACACCGTGCTAGCTTTTCTGATAATTGTGCCTGTGCACGTTCTATCCACAGAAAGCATGAAGTAGCTTGTATCTTTTTTCACTGACAGTGAATTGCTGCTTAGGTGGAATGTGTAGAGCATAGACACAGATGCTTACAGCAGAGTAGCTAATGCTGTAATTCATAACGCTGTCTGCACCGCGCTGCCTCACCCGTGCACCCATTAATCTGAACGGCCAGAATAAGGTAACCTTGAGGCTGGTTTTGGTGCGGGAAGCAGGTGATGTGGTTGGTGAGAAAGGTCGTAATGTTGTGCTAATGCAGGAGGCAACTCTTGTTGGAAACCAAATGAAAGGTGGCCTTTCTAGTCATTCCAGTTTCAAAGCTTTTGTATTTTTTACTCAAAAGATTGGGTGTACTGAGTAGACTGGTAATCTGCATTTAGAGTTTGTAACACCACCCTAGGGCACTAGTAGTAGTAGTTCCGCAGTGGTTATTTAGCAGTAGTCCATGCCACGTCTCCTGCATGTGCCTGTGATGTTGTTTGTGCTGTTTTCCAGTGAATCAGACTGGAAAAGCTGAGGAGTAACTTAGCTGTGCCACAAAACGTTCGGCTGAAGTGACAGTGGTGTGGCACCTTCTGTATGCCAGTGCCAAGCAGGATGGGTATTTCAGCTGCAGAAAGCGCCAGTGCGCTCTGGTCTGAAAACCTCTCTGATATAATGCAGCATCTCCAGGGTAGGTGCAGGGTCAGACTCTACTGTAGCGACCCTCAGCCTTCATGCATTCCGGAAGTAAGGGTTTAATTGAATTTGATGGTCTTGTGCTACTGTGATTACGCTCTCCACTGTGTAAATCCTGTTTTCCTGAGCTGCCACTTCTCCAGAGAGTACGAAGCGCGTTTAGAGAGATACAGCGAGCGAATATGGACGTGCAAGAGCACAGGAAGCAGCCAGCTGACGCACAAAGAAGCTTGGGAGGAGGAGCAGGAAGTTGCCGAGCTGTAAGTACCAGAGAAGAAATTGGTATGTGTCTATCTATAGGCACTGGGGCAGAAGGGTGGACTTGGGAATGATATGTGATTGCTGGTTTATGAAGTGAGGTAAGGAGCTTTTTTGCTGGGGGTAAGGAGATGTGGGAATTCCAGAGTTGAAAGCAAATGAAATCCAAATTTGATGCCATCACTAATGCAGTTGAGTAATGTACTTATTTAGTGCTGTATCTTGGTATTACTTGAACCAAAATAGTTCACCATGTGGTACTTGGCATATTTTAAAGCCCCTTGAGTAATCGGAATTTTTCAGAGGAGGGGAAAAAATACATCTTGAAGGAGCTAAAGTAAAAATACAGTAAAAAGAGGCCGTTGAAGTGTTTCATGTCAGTCATGTCCACAGCTGTAATTCTTTTTTCCAGATCTGCATTGGAACCAGTTGTTGTACTAAATAAAATTATTTTGGAGTGAGATTCTGGGGATCTGCTCCGCTTGAAACAATAAAGAACAAAGGGAGACCAGCAGGAGTCAGTGCTTTGTTCAGACCACTGGTGTTCCTCTGGGGTGCGTGTCCCTGCCCTCCCCTCCAGCACACAGCACAGGCCCCCAGTCCTGGGCTGGGATCTGGCATGACCCTTGCTGTAGAAGTGAATTTTCTGTAAAGGTGCAAGTCCTTGGTTCAACCAACGTATTTTTGGTTTGATTACCTTTTTATTACTTTGTGGTTACCAAATCATAGTAATTATGCCAAACAAATGGCATGTTTATCTGTTCTGTGAACTGATACCTTGGACTTCTGTGACTTTTTTCCCCTGGATTTAAACTGGGGAGCTTGTCAGCAGTGCTGCCTAAGAGGTGACATTTTCTGCTGCTGATTTCACGAAGAATCGATGTTTCTGATTCATTGGCAAAAGAGTTAATAGCCTTAGCCTAAGGAGAAATGCCCCATCATTTGAGGTTAAACACATCCTTCAAGGCAACAAATAAGAAATCTGTTTGCTAATAGTCCTAATTTCTATGAGGTTTGAAGTACTACTGCCTTCGTTCTTTCTTCCTTAGTGTTCCTGTGCGAGAGGCGGGTGCAGAGTCTGGTCTAGTGTCGCTTACTTTTGGTTAACAATGTTGGGTTGGTTGGCCGCTTCTGAAAACATTCAGAAATGTAAATGGAAGTGGAATGGAATAAGTGGAAGATTTCTCAATAACAAATTTTACTACAGTCTTTCTAAATGTGGGAGGGAAAAAAGACTCTCTGAAATGAGATTTTGGTCTTGTTTCTTTGAAATGGCATTAAAAGCTTCCCAAGCAGTTTGCTGGCTGCTTTAATACCTGGCACTAGTCTGAATAAAAAAAGTTCATTTAGGTAGTTTGCTAAAGGGATAAATTTGTTCATGGCATTTGTAGAACAGCAAATATAGCTTAGGATTGTCAGCAATGGATTCCTGAGTCTAGGAAGCTGAAAGGGTTTTGGAAAAGTGGAGTATTTTGTTCCTCCTTACAGTAACTTGAAATGAACTTTACTTTTTAGCCAGAAAGCTTTATGCAGTATATTTCTTAGTACTCCTATCAGCTAACTGACCTGATCTTTTAGAAAGGAAATCAGTCAAGTAAATTTGTAACAGTCCTTTCTCTTCTTCGGATGAAAAAGTTTGAAGATCATGACATGGTGAAACACACAAAATATTTTTCTCTGGAAAGATAATTTGATTGTGTAAGCCTTCCTCTGTCTTCTTTACTGTGTTAGCAGTCTGTTTGGGAAGAAGGAAATGCAAAATGTTCATCAGCAGTATGTTATTGTTGGAAGCAAAAATTTTAAAGTAAAAAGCCCCAGAATAATGACATGGGTTTGGTATATATTTAACATCTAATAGAGAGGCAGTAATAACCGGCAAGGGTTCACCATCAGTGCTGCTCTTCCAGAACGCTTAATGGTGTTCCTTCTGGGAAGGACAAGTACAATTTGTATTGTCATGCCAATTAACACTTTGGGGGGAATGCTGGGGGGAGGGCAGGAAAAAGCCCTTGGATGTCTGCATGCTAACGTGGCATCTGCCTCAAACGTTGTCCTGGCTGTTCGTGTTCTCGGAATTGTGAAATGGGAGGCTGCTTTGCATTTTGACTTTTATTCCCTGAATAACGAAAACTTTTCATGTGCTTGCTCAGCTTGAAGGAGGAGTTCCCCATTTGGTATGAGAAACTGGTACTGGAAATAGTCCACCACAACACTGTATCTTTGGAAAAGTTGGTGGATGCAGCTTGGCTGGAGATCATGACAAAATTTGCAGTGGGAGAAGAGTGTGACTTTGAGGTGAGGTTCTGTTTTCCATTTGAACCTGTGCTTTTACACAGAGCTGATTTTGGATAACTAAAGGCAGTAGATGGGAAGAATATGTTAGCCACTTACATTATCACATAGATGGTGAGAATTTCTTTTCTATAGAATCCCAGTGACAGCACCTGCTTTTGAACGCAAACTGGTTCCATGAGCAAAAGCACGTGGATGACCCATACTGATGGCAAGAGAAAAATGACTGTGTGTGTGTGGAAATAGAAATACATTTGTTATACTGCTTAAATATGTGATGGTCTGTGTATATATTTAAATATATATAAAAATACATATTTTAATTAAAAGAATGTAAAAATTATAATCTGCTGTAATCTTTTCACCCAGCGTGTTCCCAGAAGTTAATATAGTGTGAAGTCCACTGCTTGCAAATCTCTAACAATGCTCTGATGATTAGAAAATTCCCTCCAAAACTGGGAATGAGGGGGGAAACTCAAACTTGTTAAAAATAAGGGGAAGTTCTAAAATGTTCTCTATTCGCAATCTGTTTATGCCGTATTCTTTCAACTGGGGCTGCTGAGAGGGCATGCTTGCACCTTGCGCACACACTCTTTCCTTTGGCTGAGAAAGCAGCATTATTAGACAGTGGACAAACTTGTGGATCGGCAGTTCTCTCTTTCTTAGCAATTTGTACAGAACTTCCTGGTAGCAGTAGTAGAAAGTTACCCTGTAATTGTTTCATGAGAAGGATCATGAGCTTCTCTCAAGGAGGATGTCAGTCGAGTGTTTTGCCAAATTGGGGTTTGTAGGTTGTCTTAGCTGCTTTTTTTCCTTCCTTGTAATGTTAAAGCTCACTAGTTCACGTGTCTTGCTCAGGTTTGGTTTTCATCAATATTTCCATGCAGGTTGGTAAGCAGAAAATGTTGCCTGTGAAAGTTGTGAAAATACATCCCCTGGAGAAAGTTGATGAAGAGGCCTCAGAAAAGAAGTCTGATGGAGCCTGTGATTCCCCATCCAGTGACAAGGAGAACTCCAGCCAGGCAGCCCAGGAAAACCAGAAGGAAGCTGTCCTGAAGGAGGACGACAACAGAAGGGAAAGTATGAGTAAGTAGTAAGACAGCATGCCTGCAGGTAGCGCCTGCAAGTGAGTATTTGAATTTACGTGCGTCTTGGGCCTGGGCTGTGATTGTTGTATGTGACAGTTAAACAGTGTTATGGGATGGAAATCCTGACATTGTCATTGTTAGTGGTGCAGCTCTGGTGGCATCGCTGCTGTTGGCTTTCCACTGTTCTTGCCCATTTTAAAGCAGAAAATGTGCTGTCATTCTAAGGTGTAATACCAAAAGCTATGCATGAAATGTATAAGCTTCAAAACAAAACCAGTATATTTAAAAAAAAAAAAAGGGGGGAGAGGGGACAAACAGCAATGATTCATGCAGAATCATAAAGTTCTGATGTGATGTTCATCCTCAGAACAAAAATTGCTAGTTCTAAAGCCTTTTCTGTAGTCAGAGACAAGCTCTAATTCTCTTTCATGTTGCCAGTTGACATAAAAAACAAGAGTGTTTTTTATTTTAGTTTATCCCCTTTTCACTTTTCAAATGCTGAGACAAAATTCATGCAGAAAAATGCGTACTAATTTTTTTTTTAGCAGTTCAAAATAAAACATGCTTGGAAACACTGTTCCCCTCTGTCGTGGTTTGGCCTCAGATGGCAACAAAGAACCACGTGTCGCTCGCTCAGCGCTTCCCGGTACGGGAAGGATCAAAAGAAAAAGGCAAAAGTCTTGGGTTGAGACAAAGGCAGTTTAACAGAACAGCAAAGGGAACAAGAAAACAACAACAATAATACCGACAGAGGAATATACAAACGCGATTACGGAACCGCCGCTCCCCGCCCGTCCGGACCCGGGACGCGCCAGCCCGCTCCAAACCCGACTGCCTGCCCCCCCCCCTCCTTTTAATCTCAGGGTGGTCCTGGCTCACATGGCATGGAATACTTAACCCTGTCCCTGCCGGAACCAGGACACCCTCTTTCATATCTGTTCCTCTGTGCTGCAGAACTAACAGTGGGTGTCCAAGGCTTTTCTTGACTCTTAGAAGGTACTGTCGAAAGAGGGGGTAAAAAAATAAGTTTTATGTCCTGTGTAACTTCTTAAAGAATCTTATCATTCCATTTTTAAAAGAGATTTCAATAAGTATTTTAAAACAAACAAAAAAAACCCCCAACTCCACACCGTAGATCCAATCTGGATAGCTTAACTTTACAGGCACATAAATGCAATAAACTGTTTACGTTTGTAAATAGCCACTCCAGCATCTGGGGAAGGTGTATATAGCCTCCTCTGATGTGGAGAAGAGGAAACTTGGAAAACAGCTCAGCAAACTAATAGCAACATCAGGAGTGGAAAACAAGTTATACCAAGCTCTAGTCCTAAGCTTAATAATTGTCAACTACTTCTGATTGGTACTGGCAAAAGTTATGAGCTGTTTTGATTTCATTACAGTATAACCAGGAAGGAAAAAAGTGTTGCAGAAACGATCTGGCCTTATCCTCATCCTTTGGAACAGTAGTTTGGAGAGGGGCTAATGCACGCACTTTTTTTTTTGTTTTTGAGTGGTAGTTCTCTCAAACTACATCATAAAAGGCATGGGAAGTACTTTTTGCTTTAGAAATGCTCACTGGCCAAATTTACAGCAGAGTTTTTGGGCTTGGGTGTTTAGTGAAGTCTACCATAATATTTTGTTCATTGCTGTGCAGTATTTAGCCAGCTGTGGTCAGCTGTGCTCTTGCTGACACTGCCAGTATAGCGCTCTGTGGTTGGAAGAATGCTGCAGGAATGGGCATTCCTGCGCCTTTTCCAGTCTCTGACTGGTCTGATTATCTGGTCTGTGTTCAGTCACCTCCATAAACTGTGACTGTCCTACCCTTTCTGTAAAAGAGGAACAGAACCTCAGCATTTTCAAATCAAAGATGCTGTCAGAGTCATAATCAGTAAAAGCAGTAAGTGCTCATTCTTTTGACTCTCCTCCTTGCACATATGTGTTTATTAAAAGGATATTTTATTGCTAATGCAAGATTCTGTGTTATAATAGAACATAGGTTCATAGTAAACTCATTCCTGAATCTATATTCCAGACTCCATTAAAATAACTCCGTAGCATTTGTTATGTTTATACAGCATATTACAGAAGTAGTAGAGACTTGCTTTCATTGAGTGGGTTCGGGCCCTGAATGGCACCTGCAGGAGGCTGTGTGCAGTATCTGGAGATGTCTGGCCACGCTTGTTCTGGCTTTTTCTTTCTAATAATTTGCATACTTGACCACTGGTAATATGGGTCGAGGTCACTGTGTAAGATTGAGCATTTAGAAGCAGTAACAGGTTCTGCGTAACAATGTGTGATGGACGAGCTGTATCTTTCTGAGCGCACACAAGGGGGCAGAGTTAACCTTAGCATTTTTACTAATACTCATGTCAAACCTGGTGATTTTGTTGGAGGAAAAAAGTGGCAGAGAAAGAGAGCTTCAGTCTCTTTGGTTAGGAGTCTGCTGTGCTTCAGAAGCTAAAAATAGGGCTTTATACCAGCTTTATTGCATCATATGTGCAGTCTGAAGTGGCTTTGTATTTTTAGTTGCTTAAGGAGTGAACTCTGGAAAATCTGCAGAGGTGAGAGGAAAGGCTAGTTTTTCCTGAAAATGGATGGTGAACTACTGAAGGCAGGTTCTGCAGCTTGAGCTGTACTTGGAACTAATACTGCTTTGGAAGATCCAAAATAAGTGGTGAACAGTAGGAGACAACAGCGTATGGATGCTTTATAAGGTTCCAGTAGTATACTGAATATAAGTTGATTACAGTAGAATGCAACAACAAATGAAATACGCTTTTTGTAAAACAACTTCAGGAAGGAACATATAGTGATTTCTTCTTCCCCACCCCTGAGCATCCAGGTGCTGTTTGATGGAATTCAGCGAAGTTGTCCCTATTTCTAGAATCTAGAAAGTAGAGGTCGCTTACAGGCCTGTTGCAGAGGCAGCAGTGTAACAAGAGTCCTTCAAAGTTAGAGCCAGGACTAAGCAACACACTGACTTCATAAATATAAACTTGCTGTGCATGGTACATGCATCCAGCAAAGGTAACATGCAGCCACTTAAAAGGCATTGAGCAGATCTCTGAAAGCAGAGCTTGAAGCGTCTTGTATGCGACTGTGCTTGTGCTGTTGAATAGAAAAGTGTAGTTCATAGTATTTGAACTTACCGAGATTTTTTTTTTAATAGAAACGTTGAACCAAAGAAGGCAAAAGTTATGTCTCAGCCTGACTTGTGATAAGAGGATTAGTCTCCTTTCACACATACTATCACTGTTAGGAAATTCAGTTGGTTTTTGTTTGTTTGTTTTTTTTAAAGAAAAACTTCTATAACGAGTGATGTTTGGAGCAGAGGGTTCTACATTGCATTATCTGAAACGTAGCACTAATGTGGGAAGCAGCTGCCCCTTTGTGTATACGGTGCAGTCAGCCCGTAGCATCTGTGATCTGTTCCGAACCAGAGTGACTGATTTTTGGAAGGCGGGGGTGGGCAGAACTTGGTTTCATACCATGTAAGCTATAATGCTGCTGAAGCTTAAATTCTATAGGACTTACAATGTGATGATTTTATATAGTTGTAAATATATATATATAGTCGTGTGTATATATATATATCTCTAAAAGTCTGACTTAAGTCTAGCATCTACTGATATTCTGTGTATAATTAGTAGATAATTATTCTTCTCTACCATGCTTGCTTTAGTGTTTTCTTTGAGTCATAGCTATAAACATAACAACATTCGGGGTTCGCTTGGATTTTGTCTTAAATCATTAACATTTGCAACCTGAATATAGAAATAATAGACTCAACACCAGCTGGCAAGATGATGTGATGCCTTTTTGCTCTTTCAGTTCCACCTCTCTCAGGAATAAAAAGACTGGTGTATGTGTGCTTAAGATCTCCAGCTAAACTAGCCCATACACATAGAGCTCATAACTGTAAAACGCTTAATGGCCACCAAAGTTAAATGATTTTAAAAGTTGCTTTAATTTAGAGTCAGTAATTCCTGCAGTAGAATTATTTCAAGTACGGCCTGGCAGAGACAGCTAGGGCTCTCAGCAGGAGCTCCGGAAGCAGGTTACTGCTTAGGTTATGAAACCTGTCTCCCCTTCGTGAATTTTCTCCCTTTGCATAGGTAGTTGTAGCTTACCGTCTGTAGAGAGGCGGGTTTAAATATTACAAGTGGTCCTTGATACTCCTTGAAGATAGGTGTTGCCTCCTACTTCAGAGCTGTTTAGGGACTGTGTTGCCAGCTTGCATCTTCAGGATATTTCTAAACCCAATTTGGGCCGTTTTCCTGATGTTCTAGTTTAACCAAACACTGTATAGGTAGCAAGGGGTGGGGTGCCCGGTCCAGCGATGGTCTGGGTTCTTTAACTGTTTGGGGTTTTTTTTTTAACTTTAATACTAAGATACTTAATGTCTTACCTTGCTTTATCAGATGATCGAGCACGTAGGTCTCCTCGGAAGCTTCCCACTTCTTTGAAGAAGGAAGAAAGGAAGTGGGTTCCACCTAAATTCCTGCCACACAAATATGATGTCAAGCTGAAAAATGAAGATAAGGTGAGTCCTTTCTGCTTGAATCCTTTCTATTATAACATGAACATGCAGGTTTAATTAAATAATCACTATCGGTGTGTCTGTACAGCACAATGTAGTACCTTCTGCCAGAGTCATGGTATTGGAAGTGGGATGGCTGTGGTTGTCTGTGAGGCTGGCTAGCCTGGCTGTTTCTATATAGAATCGGGTTTTGTGCGTGGAGACACCTGACAATTCCCTGGTACCACACACGGAGTCACAGTGCTACAGTACCTTTAGAGTGGTTGCTGCTAACTGGCTAATCTCTGGTCAGGTGGTTAATGAAACTTGGTCAGAGGAGGACTAGTTAAATCATGAGCGGCCGTTCCTGCTCTTGTTGTAATTGAGCTTCTCGGAGAGTCAGAGGTGGCTGTGCTTCGGGAAGCTCTGTGTAGCTGCAGCACTGCTGCGTGCTTTTTGTCATCTGTTTGCTAATTTGACAAGAGAGGCAGTGCTGACCTCAATTTAATGACTACCACTCGCAGAGTTACTCTTCTGGTCTCAGTGAAAAAATAAAAAAATAAACATTAATATGTAAAAGCTTTTAAGTTAGTAGCAAGCACACGCTGGAGGAAGGTCAGAGATAAAGCAGTGGGCTTTGGCAGGAAATCTGCAACATAAACTAACGCTTTTTACTTTTTTGGCTAACTGAATCTCCTACTGGTCTTCTTGTGCATCTCGGCTCTGCAAGTTCTGTTTGGTTTGTTTTGAGTCTTTGCAAGAGAGCTTTGCAAGAGCGAAGAGTTTGTGGACGTGAAGCAGTACAATGGTCCTTGCTCTTTTTAGCCATAGGATAGGTATTTATAACGTGGTTAGAAGTTAAATGTTAACAGCCTGTCTGTTATTTCCAAGATCATCAGCAACGTACCAGCAGATAGCTTAGTCCGTACAGAGCGTCCTCCAAACAAGGAGATCCTGAGATACTTCATCCGTCATAATGCACTACGGGCCGGCACGTGTGAGAACGCCCCGTGGGTAGTGGAGGATGAGCTAGTGAAGAAATACTCTCTCCCCAGTAAATTTAGTGACTTCTTGCTTGACCCACATAAGGTAAGAATTCCTAAAAGTCCCTTCTTTGCTTTCTCACCCATTCCCTACCCTTAAACAGTCTTGGCAGAAACTTCAGTGTGCCAGCTGGGTTTTTGTGCTCCCAAGCTTACGTCCAGCTTAGAGACATGCAGAGTAGGAAGGCCCACTCCTCTGAAGATTGACCCTTTGTGAGGTGGCACAGCTTGAATATCTGCAACAGTGGTCTACTTTGAAAATTTGAGGTGTAACTGCCTTTTCTTGATTTTTCCAATAGTTTGCATTACTTGTCTACAAGTAAAGACACAATTTCCTGGTGTAAGACAAATGGAAAAGCTGTAGTCCTTACCTGGAAATGTCAGTTATTGGGCCCTTTTCATGGTTACAGTGTAAGAGCTGGATGTGTTTGACTTCAATGCTTGGTTCTTGTGTGGTGCTGGATTGAGTGATGGCAGATACCAACAATTCTGTACTGAATACTCTAAGTAGCAGGGGTGGTTTTTTTCCCAGCCCTTTGTAATGATCAGCCAAGTACACTGTTAACTGTGTAAATGCCAAATCATGAAATCTGCTTTTTAAAAATACATGTTTGGCTGTAGAGCGCGCTATTTTGTTCATTTAGTAAACTCACTTTTTCATGGGCTCGGTCGTTGTCAAGCATTGTTCTAAAACTAGAGTAGAAATGTTTGCTGTATCCCTCTTTCCTCATCAGGAGGAGAACACCCTTTTCTAGCAAACTTCTATGGACTCTTCTGGACACTTGTAAATTTGCTTAAAGGGAAAAAGAAATTCTTCATATTTGAGCTGTGTTTACCCTTGCTGTAGTGTTTGGGGTCACTGCCTTAATAGAAATGAAAATATTTGCTGGTGGTGGACAAATTCTTTCATTCAGCACGCTGATGGATGGTATAAGAAAATATATGCAACTGCAACATCTTTGGTTTGACCTACTGAAGTCCTCAGCTTTATATTTAGGGATGGCACTTTCTGTAGCATGTTTCCAGCTTGGCATAGAGATTGAATTTATGTTGAGTTTTTAAATTTTGAGAAGTGGCTGGAGAACTTATTAATCCAGAATTAGTGCTCTGAGAAAATAACTTTTTATAAGTGGTAGTCGGATATACAGTATAAGTTGTAAATCTTAGATTTGTGCATTTGTAATGATCATGATTCATATCAATGCCAGATGCTTTCGGCTTAGGTAATTCTCTTCAGCAAAGATTTCAAGACAGAATTTTTGTAGAATGAAGTTATGCAGACACTGGATTTGGTGATGGTGCAACCTTCAGTAAAAATGTCTCTACTGGGCTAATAAGGGCTCTTAAACTAAAGCCTTCAAGAGTCAACATCTTTGAGCCAGAAAACCTGAATATTCCTATGGCAGTCTTAACTTGGTCACGTTTGTGTATGTCTGTTATTAAATAAATGCTTCTTGGATGCTTGCACCTTTTGCTGTACTTCCCACTGTGGAATTTTTTATTGCAAAGGAATCTCAACTTTTCAGCCCCTGTTTTCTGGTAATTTTATCCATAACCCATAGCCTGATCCTTGTATTTATTTTTCACTTCTTATAATATATTAGTATTCTGGGTGCATCCTGAAACTGGGTTTGAGATGCTGAGATAGTCCTGAAATCAGCCTCTCTCTGGCTCTGGGTTAAACTGTTCTGTGCTATAAGTATGCTGTCAGCTAGGTTATTTCAGCAGCTTAAAAAGTCAGATATTCAATCATGTTACTTCAGAATTGAATCCTGTCTCGCCTTCATTCCAGATGCTTTCAGGCAGTTCAGAAACCAGTCTCTGAACTCCTGTCACCCGTCGCTTCTGTGCTCCTCCAGTTTTCCTCTGGGTGGTGAGCTGGGGGGGGACAGGACTGAATCCTACATGACTCACTAAGAAATCTCTTGAGCAGGGGAATAGTTTTTGAAATTAATGTCAGCATTTTCCAGGTAAACCCCCTCCCCACGACCTTTTAAGTAGAAACAAAGTGGGTTTATGTAATACAGTAGGAAATATTTAAAATTCTTTGTAGTGTTTCATTTTATAAAGTTAAATGTGAACTTTCTGTAATGAGCTAATGACCTCATAACCAACGTAGGGACTACAGTGCAGAATATTGAAAGCTGTTGCAGAAGCCTGTTACCCTTAATGTATTGAGTACTCCTTGTTCATTGGAAAAATACATTAAAAATAAACATAGGCAAAAAAAATAGGCAGAAAAGGGTCCAGATAACCCTTATTTACCTTTAAATAATAATATAAAATCATTCCTCCTTTATTTCTCAGTATATGACTCTCAACCCCTCAACAAAGAGGAAGAGCTCTCGATCACCTGACAGAAAGCCTTCTAAGAAATCCAAAGCTGATGGATCATCCCTGGGCCATCCACTGAGCCCTACTCTGTGGTGCCACGTGCATTTGGAGAAATCTATTATTGACTCTCCACTGAAGGTGAAAAACTCCAAGAATTCCAAATGTCCTAAAGAGGAGCTGGAAGAGGTGATGAAAATAGTGTCACCTGCTAAACTTGGTTCTAACTTTCACATTCCAAAGAGGAGCCAACTGGGGAAGGGCAGCAACAAATCCTTGGACAAAAAGCAAAGAGGCAAAAGGGTTCTGAACGGGCAGAAGTCATCGGGGAAATCAAAGTCTCCTAGGAAAGGCTTGAAGACCCCTAAGATGAAAATGAAACAAATGACACTACTGGACATGGCTAAAGGTACTACTAAGGTGTCCAGGGCTCCCAGGAATTCTGGAGGCACCCCCAGGTCTTCCAGCAAACCCCAGAAACACCTGCCTCCTGCAGCACTGCACCTCATTGCTTATTACAAAGAAAACAAAGACCGGGAAGACAAAAAAAGTGCTCTTTCCTGCATCATCTCCAAAACAGCTAGGTTACTCTCAAATGAGGATCGTGCCCGTCTCCCTGAGGATTTGCGAGGGTTAGTACAGAAACGCTATGAGCTTCTAGAGCACAGGAAGAAATGGGCCACCATGACAGAGGAGCAGCGAAAGGAGTACATGAAGAAGAAAAGGGAGAAGCTGAAAGAGAAACTGAAGGAAAGAGCAAAGGAGCGGAAGGAGAAGGAGATGAAGGAAAAACTGGAAAAACAAAAAAGATATGAGGACCAGGACCTTAAAGGGAAGAGCTTGCCTACTTTTAAACTGGTTGATACTCCAGAAGGACTTCCTAATACACTCTTTGGGGATGTCGCCATGGTTGTGGAGTTCCTGAGCTGTTACTCAGGGTTATTGATGCCAGATGGTCAGTATCCCATTACGGCGGTTTCCCTGATGGAAGCACTTTGCGCAGAAAAGGGAGGCTTCCTTTATTTGAACCGAGTACTGGTCATTCTCTTGCAGACCCTGCTGCAGGATGAAATTGCTGAAGATTATGCTGAGCTGGGAATGAAGCTTTCTGAAATACCACTTACTTTGCATTCTGCTTCTGAGTTGGTTCGCCTGTGCCTACGCAAGTCAGATGTGCAAGAGGAAAGTGAGGTCTCGGATAATGTAGATGAAAGCAAGGATTCGGCAGCTTTTGAGGATAATGAAGTACAGGATGAGTTTTTGGAGAAACTGGAGACATCGGAGTTCTTTGAGTTGACTCCTGAAGAGAAATTGCAGATACTTGGAGCGCTGTGCCACCGGATTCTAATGACGTACTCGGTGCAGGACCACGTGGAGGCCAAGCAGCAGACATCAGCTGAGCTGTGGAAGGAGCGCCTAGCTATCCTGAAGGAAGAAAATGACAAGAAGAGGGCAGAAAAAAAGAAGCGAAAAGAAATGGTGGCCAAGAATAAGGAGAACGGGAAAGATGAGAATATGATGGGAAGAAATGAAAAGAAAAAAAGCGAGATGATGAAAATAGAGCACCGGGCAGAAATAGAAGCTGATGATATGATCAGTGCTGTGAAGAGCAGGCGGCTTCTTGCCATCCAAGCCAAAAAAGAGAGGGAGCAACAAGAAATACAAATGAGAGGTAAGAAAAATACCAGGAGAGTAGAGCATTTGTGTGTTGTGGAATAGAGGGGAGAAGTTAATGGCAAAATTGGCAGCCTATTTTCAAAAGCATTACCTAATTTTAAGGGATTTACTCCCTGGAGAAGTAGAATTCACCTGCTACGGTTCCTATGGCAGCTCAAAATTTGGAATGTTAAGAAAAAGCAATAACTGCTTCAAATTTTTTATCTATGGGCATCTTTTGTACAGTACTCTTCTAATTCTGTCAGGCCCGGACAGGTTGGAGAACAGCAAATGTGTCTTGGGGACAGAAAACAAAAAAAATATTTGTCTACATCCAGACATCTTCTGACTTACGTACAGAGGAGATATTTCCTGCCTAAAAGCTAGTTCCTGCAGCTGCTGCCAGCCTTGCTGTCATGCATGTTGCCAGGTTGATGCTAGCGGGCTGTCTCCCAGATAAGGACTTAGGCAATAAATTTGAGTTTCTCACTTTAAAGAATTAGTTATGGAGTTGTATAAATATAAACTGTCTACTCAAACCTCTATAAATTGTGAGTTGCAATACCAATCTTGGTGTGTTTCTGTGTAAGTAGTGCTTTTTGCTAAGGAGTATGGAACATTGAAGAGCAAAATACTCTGAAATTGCACTCGGGGATTTTTTTTGGTTGTAAATGTGGGTACTGGGCAGATGGAAGTGGATGGCATAGCTCATCTAGGTTACTATTTCCCTTCTGAAATAGTTGAGGGATGAGTATCCACCAGGGAGCCTGGCTTATGTGCCTTAGCTGGAATATGGGAGCATCTGTTCTAGGAGACCCAGGGTAGGTAAATAACATGGAATACCCTGAGTCTCCTGAGGAAGTAAACTGGATACAACCATGCTTTGCATTGAAAGTAAGTAGACCTTGCAGATCTTCTGTTAAGAACTATGAGTCTTGGCAGTATCAATAAACTGTTGAAGATCCGGAGTGCTGTCCTACTTCTCCAGAGAAACAAAATACCAAATACCTAACATGCTGTAGCTGAATGGCCTCTTGACCCCAGTTCTTGTCGTGTTCCAGTTGTTTCACAGCAAGTTCAAGTTCATGATAAGATTTTACTGCAAAATCAAATGCCGTTTGGATGGACACTCCTCCTTGGGATGCTTCTTGTTGTTGTCACTTGATAGTTTGTACTAGTTATATATGAAGAAAAGCAATATTCCATTGATGGAGATAAGAATCATTTGGCTTTTGTGCTAAGGAAGTTGAATTCATTCTTTTGAACTCGACAAGGAAAACTACGTCTCTCTAGCAGGGAAGGAAGGATTAAGCCTTTCGTTAAGGTCTGAATTCATACTGCTTCCTTTCCACATAACAAACCCCAGTGTTGCAGGCATCCAGGGTTACTCTTACCTGTTAAGCAGTTGCTACCAGGTTGTAAAGGTACCCTCAGAATACCAAAGCTCTTGGTTAATGGTGGTGTTGCTGTAGTTAGGGCTGCAGGTTTAGCAGCTCGGAGCTAACAGACTCGGAGGCTGGTGTGGTTTCAGTGTGCAAAAAATAGTTCTGCATAAGCACAGTGAGAACTGCGTCAGCGTGCTCCTACCCTCACACGGGCGCTCTTTCAGCGTACTGGCTTTCACACCACTTCAGTTGCGTTTGCTTTTAATAACGTTGGTATCTCTGTGGGAAGTAAAAGAGTAGTTGCTGACAAAACACCTATTTTTTGTGCACACAATGCACCATAGGTGTTTTGTCAGCATCTATACTTTTACATATCTATAGACATGTATCTCGGAGTCAGAGGTTTCTTTTTTACCACTCTGGTAACATCTCTAACACGGGGAGCACTAACTTCTTTCGAGTTAAACCTATAAAGATTGCAGACAGTGCTATCTAGTTAGTCTCAGCTCAAAAAAGAACCCACGATAAGAAAGTGTAAACTTTTTGTTGTTCTTTCTTGACTTCAAAAGAAGTCAATACAGAACTTCCTGTTGAGATAACATAATTAATATCTGTATTTTCTTGATAGTAAAAGTCAAGTCACTTCCATTTCCATGTTACTGCAGCACTTGCAGTAACTTGCCTTATCACTCGATGAAGCAATAGCTCCCATACAGTCTGTTGGAGGAGAACGAAGAGCTGGAAGCTTGTACGGCTAACGAAGCCTGCTGGACAGGAAAGTACCAACTGAGACTAGCTTACATCACAATTAAAAATGAGATGCAGGGAGGAACCCTTTAGTTTGGTGTCTTTGTTCTTATTTTGTTTGAACAGTTTTGGCATATGGGTAAATTAAGTTTCTGTTCCTCCTTGCTTCTTCCTTGTTCCAGCACTTAATGGTACCTGCTGCAACTGGTCTTTACAGTTGGATAGAAAAAATACCTGTCTCAGGAGTGCCCCCGGTATCCCATGTTGTAAGCAGTGAAGAGTTTGCTGGCAGAATGACTTGTTTTGGTTGGAGTCTTGGCTCTTGAGGGGAGGGTACTGAGGAGGAGGGAAGTGGACCTTGTGCTAGCCTCAGGTGACAGCAGCAAGTCTTGAGAAGGCGTCAAGGAGAGAAACCCTGGGGGAATCGCATCGCCTCTGTCTCCTTCTAGTAGAAGGTGAGAACGTAGTTGCTGTATTACGGGTCTCCTGATGTAGTTGGTGAGACTCAGATTTAGGTGACACAAGGCGTTTAGCACTGTGAGAGTGGCTGCTCGGATTTCAGCCCTTTGACACAGGGAGAAGTCACAAGGTTTAGGGAGGAGTTTATTTATAAGCATATGGGTTGTGCACCTGCATGTGTCTGGCAGGCAGGGATTAACAGGACAATTTTGCCATGCTGCAATTACTGTATATTGTTGGTATATTATTATATAAAAGTTGATATATCGAGTTGGTGTAACAAATGTAATAGTATGTTTTTCAGCCTGCCTCCTTCTAATCAGCCAGGATTGATTACATAGGCAGGACTTCAGAGACTTACCAGGTATTAACTAATCAACTGTTACCAAACCTATCGTGATACAGACAGAGTAGGCAGTAGCCCTCCAAAAAGTCCTAGCAAGAAGTTATGTTTCTCCCTGGGCCAGCAGCCAGCGTACGACCACTGTATGTTCTCTTACCTGCCTCACTGCACCTCACCTCTTCCATATGATCTCATTCCACCTGCTTCAGACCCTCCTTTGTGACACAAAGATAAGTCTTCATCTCTTCATCCTGTTTATTTTTTTTCCTCAAGTTTTCTCAGGACACAGAAGAATGTTGCCCATAGCCTTTTGTGCAAGTCTTGAAGGGGTGACGTTTTTGTTAGGCTGAGATCAGGCTCTGAAGAGCCACTGTGACTCAATTTGATATTTTGTTCCTTTTTGTTCAGGCAGTTCTTGGTGAAAGTACACCTATTCTTCAGAGATGGGCAAAGGTGTTGAGAGACTCTTGAACCGTCGTGAGAAGCGTAAATCCTGTTGATCTTAATGTTTTGTCTCTTGGCAGGAGCTGCCTTGCTTCTTGCTCCTTACCTAGAGATAAGAAATGACATGTTCTGTTCTGTAAAACTTGCCAAGGAGCCTGTGATGCCAGGATTTAGGCCACTTCATATTTTTCTTTCCTCTTTTTTGTTAATAGCCATAGATGTTGAGAGCTACTGAAATTCCAGTACTTCTGTCATGAGTGGGAAACCTGAGGTTTCCATTTTAATGCTCTTCCACATCATAGCGTATATGGGAAGGCATGAGGAGCTAGCAGATGTGACTCAGTTGCTGTTGTGAAACAGTTGTGCGTGGAAGAGGCCTCTATTTCCCAGTAGGTAAGGCTGTGGGGAGAGCATTCCCCATAGCTGCAGTTGTGGGAATGCAGGTGTCCGTTGGCCACGCTGACCTCTGTGGTGTCAGGGCTAGGCTGCTCCCAGCACTGGAGCTGGGCAGAGCTGAAGTCTTTGTGCTGTCTTTGACCCTGCTGTTGCATGGGATTGCACAGCAAGGGGTGCGACTTTGAACAATAGTGAGGACTAATTTCTCCAGACAGTTTTTATCCAGACTTTTTTCTTTCCTCAGCCCAGTTCGTCCTTATGCCTTGACGTTTTAATAATTCTTGAGTTTGTTCTAGAGTGGTGAATGGGAATTAAGATGAAGGGTGGATGGCTGTGCTAAAAGAATACTAACCAAAGTCAGCAATAAAGTATTCTTTTTACCCCTGTAGTGCAGTAAAATAAAATGTTGACGTCTGGCTACAATAAAAGAAAGCTAATATTTCTCTGTGCTAATTGCAACAGTGAGGATGGAGAAAGAAGCAGAGGAAGAAAGAATCCGGAAGCATAAAGCTGCAGCTGAGAAAACTTTCCAGGACGGAATTGCCAAAGCGAAGCTGGTGATGCGCAGGACCCCAGTTGGCACCGATCGTAATCATAACAGGTAGGAAAGGAAATGATCCTGAGCTGCCAGATGTCCCCTCTGAGAGGAGCTTTATCAGATAGCAGCCCCCAAGAAATGGCAGTTATGCAGTGTTGAGAGGACTCCCTCCTTGTGCACTGAACTGTGGAGGAGAGCAGAAGGGAGTTTTTCGTGCATATAGAGTGTAACGGCATTCACTGGTTTACATGGCCTTCCTGTGGAGGTCAGGACCACTAGCCAGTGGAAACTTCAAGTGCTTGCATCAGTACTGAAGAACCTAATTAACATCTTATTTTTTCATGTTTATTGCACAGGAATGCTCTTAGAATGGATTCTAATAAAAGCTTTTCGTGTTTCTCAGCTGTGCTAACGTAAAGATATACATGCATTGAGTTTTTACTGAGACAAGCACACAGATGCTTCTCCCCTCTACGCAAATAAAGGCAGATGCGTGTAAATAGCCGGAAGAAGAGACAGGTACCCATTAACATGTATGTTTCCTACAGGTATTGGCTGTTTTCGGATGAGGTTCCTGGCTTATTCATTGAGAAAGGCTGGGTACATGACGGTATTGACTACAGATTCATCCTTCCCCATCAGAAAAGAGACGATTTTAAAAAGGACTACAGCCCAGGAGGTATGACCAGCCTGCTTCTCTGTGGGTATTTCTTTCGTTGCTGTCTGACTGTCAGAATGGCTTTGCGAATGTGAGAGAACTGTCTAGTCTGAATGTTTTCATGGGGATACCCTGATTTAAGCCTTCTTTAAACTCTAGAAGCCTCCACACAGGGAGTCTGATGCTCGTGATGATCTCCCTCCTGCTGCGGCAGGTCTCGAGACTGCCTGCAATGTACCATATAAGGACCATGGGATACAATCACCTCTCTTTTAAAAGCAGTGAGGTTGTTGTCAATTGTGATTAATCCCTCTGGTTTACTCTGATCCTGTTGAGTTGCAGCGTGCCAGACTGTGTACATGTAGTCAGTTGTGTGCTGCAGAGAACGAGGGTATCCATCACAATGCTAATGTTCCACTGGCAGCAAGACTCCCTCATTAACCTGTGGAATAGTAGCAGGATAGTCTTCTAGAAACCTGTAGCTTTGGTGATTGAGGCCATTTTGGCAAACAGCCCCTTTGTATGTGTCCTCTCAGCCTGCTGTTCACCTTGTACTGAACGTGCAGGTGAGGTGCAATGACCAGCTGAAGTTCTAGTGCTTCCTCTGTAATTTTGCAGGGCTAACTTGGAGCCTGGGTGATGGAGCCTTGCAGGCAGAACTTGGACATGCACAAAAATCAGTCTGTGGGGAGGGAAACTTAACAATTCTATGTAGTTCTTGGCACAGAGGGGCATGCTGTAATCTCACTCCAGTTGCAGTTCCAGTCCTGATCATTTCTTGCTTTTGAAGCATCGTAGGCTGATGCTGAGTCCATCTACAGCAACACTGCATGTGAGGGGCTGTACTGAGTTGAACCAGAGAGCCCTCCCCTGCTGGTATTTTGTCTTAGACAATGGGCAGAGTAGACATCTGTAGAAGAATGGAACCAGGCAAACCTACATTGAGATACTTCATCCAGCATGTAACGCTCCAGCCATCTGCGTCTTGGTGGCTTGTTGAGCTGGAGGTGGTACCATTCAGTGTCCCTCGATGGGTGTATTTTCTTATGTGAGCCTTTTCAAATACTGACCAGCCATGTTCCTGTACAGCAGCTTGCTTCCACCTGTATTAACTTCTCAGCTGCTGCCTGTGTATCTGCCCAGCCAGCGTGCGAGATTTCAGTTCATTTTGAAACTTAAGTGAAGGCTTAAATAAGCAAAGGTTTAAATTCACGTCAGACTGCCGTCTAAGATGCTCAGAAATACAAATACCTCCTATTTATAATTCATTCATACTTTCAGTATAGCTAAAAAGTGAAACTAGTTTTATGTATTTGAAACAGTAGGACTGCTTTTCTTAATTTCGTGTATGTGCTTTATGATGCAGTAATTTCTTTAAAAATCCATTGTCTTTTTTTTTGTATTTCTGTAAATTCATGTAACTGTGAGCTTTAGCAAGCTGGATTACTTTTCCCTGACAAATGTATTGCTCGCCTAGATGCTGAATGTAAACATTTAACTTGGAGATAAGTTAGTTTTTGCAAAATAAAAACGCCTTCTAAGGAGGAAGATGAATGAGAATACACTTGAGCTTGTGCTTTTCTCTTACAGACAAGCGGAAGAGCACAGCTGTGGATGGCAGAGTGAGCAAGCTTCACCGCTTTGTGCACGCCGCAGACCTTCCCGCAGAGACCACTGTGCCCAAGCAGGGACAGAACTTATGGTAACACATGCTTTTATAGCTGAAAAGTACTCAAAGCAGAAGTCAAGGAAACTAGATGGATTTCTTTTGATAGACCCCACTATATACCTATTACTCTTTCAGTACTTAACTGGATTAGTTTAGTAGCTCTCCAGGCCTCTGTTACTGATATTACTACTAGGTGTGAATGGCTGATAGGGCAACCAGTCCAAGAGCCAGTGGAACCATTATAATCAACCTAATCAATCAGACTTAAGGCCAGTATAAATTAAGCTGGTAAAATGCCACTTTGATGTATTGCTTCTTAAATATTTTATATTCAGAAGAATTGTTGATTTTTTTAAAAGAGTTGCTGTGAATTTTTTTCTGTATTGGTACTTGGAGGAGGGGAGCCGTGACCTAGCTAAGTATGTCTAGGTTTTCGTTTATGGTTCATCTCAGAAGACCTGAATTGTGACACCTGGGGTCCTTGAGCACATGAAATGAAAGTCTTCATTGAGATATCTGGAGACAGGCCTGCATCCTGCAGGTTCTTGTACTATGTGAGACGTGCAGAGCCATCCCCCAGCTGTTTGTCAGTGTCTTCTTCCTAGGCTTCACAGCAGGCTGTGCTGGTGTCCTTTTGTTATCCTATAGCACCATACCATGGAACTGATTTTTGTTGCTATTGGTAATTATAGCTTAGCAAAATTATTCTTCCGTGTTGACAGCCTGTTATCCCTTCAGCGCTTCCCAATGCCAAGCAGTAGCCACCAATGTGTCTAAGTTATTCAGTTCTCTACCTTTGAGCATGTTTGATTGTGACTTGCTCCAGTAATTTACCCTACCAGTGTCTTTTGTCTTCAAAGAAAATCTGTGTCGACTGTTGCCTTGTGTGGTAAGGAGTGATTAGCAGTGTCCCCATGCCAGAAAATTCTGACTACAGCTTTACCTACTAAACTCCCCGTGAAGGACTCTGCTTTTTTTTTTTTTTTTTTTTTTTTTTTTTTTTTTTAAGATAAACCTGATAAGTAACTGTCACAAGTACTTGCTCCTGCATCTCCCCTGTTAGCAGTGGCTTTTCCCCAGAGTTTTCCATTGCTGACACACAAAGTGAGGTGACTCGGTCTTTGATAGCACCAGTTGTGAGCTTAGCTCCAAAGCATTGTTCCACTGCTTCAAATCAGAACTACTTTACTAAAGATGTTCCTGCTCCCCCACCAGGAACTGTCGGAGAGACTGAAAATTGTGGATATCTTGATTCATCTAAACCATCAGCGTTGAGCGCTGACTCTTCGTTGCTCTGCCCCTTCTCTTTCATTGCTAGCAGGTCATAGGAGATAGCAGAGTTTCCTCTGTCCAATATTGCCGTGACAAATCTCCACCCCTTTCTCAGTCTAGTCCTTTGCACATCTTGTCATGTGGCCAGAATTGAAGCGATTGGGCTTTCCTGGGACATGTGCTGAGCAGGAGGTCACAGAGGACAGTATGATCCACAGGGAAGTCCTCTCTGCTCTTTCTAGCAGCCTCTTGCAATACTTGATCTTCATTTAGTAGAGATGGCAAGATGTGTTCCAGTAGAAGGGCAAATTATATAAGGAAAACAGTAGCTGAAGTTAATAGTGCATATTGCTATAAGCTGAAGACAGCCTAGAGCCAAATTGGATAAATCAAGTAACACAGAATCCCTGCAGCTTGTAATTCCAGGCCAAACTTGAAAAAGCGTAGGATTTGATATTACAGTGTTGATTTGCTCGGTCAGGTTGGCAACTCTCAAGGTGGTGCTGAGAGAGATCAGAGTGGTTACGACAGTAGGAGTGCTTTCTAGAGGAACTAGTCGTACGGCCCACAGAAGCAACTCCTTGAACCAGGTCCTGTACACTCAGGACTGAACTATGTTCTGTTACTAAGAGCTGTTTCATATGAAGTGACCATAATATGTGATATTCTTTTTTAAAGACGAGAGGAACAAAAAGATTTACAAAGCTTTTTTGAGAAAAAAGGAAAAGCGTAAATTGGCAGTCAAAAGCCTAAAATGCTTTCAAAGACATTGTCTTAAAGTCTCCATACTAGATGGTCAAAGCAAGTGCTGCCTCTTACCTTTGGAAAAAGGGTTTGAGGAAACTTGGAAACAAAACAGCAACAATATCAAAACATTCTCAGTATGGTTCACATCAGGATAAGGAAGCTATTAAAAGAAAGAGGGCCTACTTAAAAACCGTGGTCGAGCCTAAATGAAGGAAATAAAAAGGATGATAAACTGAAGTACAGACTAAGGGCAAAACAATTTTTTTTTTTTTCACTTGGGGAAGAATCTTGCTTCACAAGATTGGTTCTTACAGGGCCTGCCTTAGGATAAGAGGGAAGCACTTCTCATGAGTGAGTAATTGGCTAAGAAATACTAAACCAATTACAGAAATACTCTAATTTATATGTTCAGCAGGGAGATGAAGAGTAATGCTAGAGGACAATAGGGAAATCTCCCGAATAAAGATGATTTTCTTTTGATACAGAAAAAAGGGCTCAGGAAATTAAACTAGCAAATGGCAGTTTTGAAATAGGAAAGTTCTACTTGAGATCACGCAGCTGATGTTTGCGACTCACTGCTGCCACCTGCTGTGGATCTTCAAATTTGTGCCCGTTCCGAGCACCAGTTGGACAAACCCCTGAAAGAGGAGTTCATTGAGGAGTATTAGGCATAAAGATTCTTGTCCTGGCACACAAGGAAGACCTCAAACCAGCAGATGCTAAACCCCAGATCTCTATGGGCAGGTCGAAGAAACGTCACTGCATGCCTGCTCTGCCCTTTTGCTGCTCAGAAATAAGATACTGAGCTGGGTGGGGGTTTTTTTGGCCTGGCTCTTACGCCACAGTGTCTTTGATTTCTGTCCTTTTTAGTACCTGCTAGGAAGGACTGCTAACAGTCGCAGCACTCGCTGACTTTTTACTGAGAGCATTGTGCCTGTGTGTGTTGTTCCGCCAAGCAGGCTGGCGGCATCGGGATGTTGAGGTAAAGCAATGCAAATGGAAGATCTGAGCCAGGTGTAGGCCTTCATGCCCCTGAAGCAAGCAGGGCGCACAATAGCGGCCTTTCAAAGAAAATGTAACCATTTCTAACTTAGCATTCCTCTGTGCTGTCTGCATGACTTTCTCCTAACTGACAGGGCCACCTAAAGCCATTTCTGCAGAGAAGCAGTAAGCTTCCTCAGCTAAAGCTCTAGAACTGCAAAGAGCCTCTTGGCTAAGAACCTATCTGACAGCTGTCACCATTTACAGGTAAGCTTCCACAAAAAGACAAGTGACAACCCAAGAGCCATTATTTCAGGGGATTGCCAGTAACTAGTGGCTCCCTCTGAGGAAATCCATATTCCTGTTACTGTATTTTCCTCTGTGGCCATTGCCATTGATCTCTTCAATCTCAAGGACTCCCATGAGCATAGATGGTTATGAAAGAGTCTCCTTGGCTGGTTTTTGCACATATCCTTGCACACCCTGAGAAGCCCTGAGACCACACTGAAGTCCTTGGATATCTACACCCCCTGTTGTTTGGATACAAGGGCTTGTTCAGCTATAATTCATACTGTTAGCATGTGGTGCATAGGAAGCTTTGTTTCTTTGTGTTCTGCTTTAACTCCTGCCAGCTGTCTCTTTTTCCTAGTACTACATCTAACACAGGATTGAGAGTAGCCTCACAGTGCACATAGAGCATCTTTAGCTTTAGCGTTTTATACTTTAGAGTGATGAGACTTTGAAATGAACACCAAATTAACTCTGTGAATGGTTGTATTTCACAGTCCTGCCCTTTTTCTCCTTGAGGATGAAGGCTGGATGGACATAGATAAAGGGAGAAATAGGTTCCATGCTTCTGCCAAGAGCTACAGAAACAGTATCTCATGGAAGTGGTTTCTGCTTTCAGTACTTTGTCCCCAAAAAGAAGAGGGACCGATGTTCTGTCCTAGAAGTGCAGAGGCTGAGTCGTTGTTCTCATTCCGAATCCTGAATGCTTGGTTATTCTGTCTTCTCCAGACAGATGGAACAGTCCTGTTTCTAACGTGCACCATGTTCACTGGTGTTAATGCTTATTAAAATACCTCCTCATTAAAGCTTCTGGGCACATGGTCCCTGAAAGAAGTCTTTTGTCCGTACTGTAGTGCTGTGTGAGCTTTGTACGTACTGGTCTTTCCTGCAAGAACTACGGGTTGATCACAAACTTTGCAATACATTAGTATGCAGGAGACTTATTGCTCATCCTGGTCAGAAAGCACTTGAATTTTGGAAACAGTGGCATCTCTGCAGAGTAACTCCCGTTGTTCTTCATCTATTAGGAATACACCATGATATGGCGGGTCCCCTCATCAGACAATTTGAGTTAACCATGAGTGGGTGCTGACAGACTCTATTCTCACGCCTATATTCTACAGATGGAGTTCCCCTGTTTCCACCAACCCTCCAGAGCAGGTACTGATCCTGGGCTCCTCTAGATGTTGTCCTCTTGATTTCTTCATTCCCTAGTCTGTAGTCCAGGTTTTACACCTTTCTCTGTCCGTTGCAGCCTGTAGCCTGAGAACAGGTAGGAATATTCAGCCTGAGTGAATACTGAGAGTTCCTTTTGACTTGATGCTTGTGCCATTTGTCCCTTCTGTTTTCATTGCCAACCAGTCTGCTGGCCTGTGCTGTAAGAAGAGATTCTAGGCTGTTATTGAGGGATGTGGGAAGCCTTACCCCAGTCAGGATTTTCCCCTTTCAGATCAGTTTGAAGACCTCCATCTGGTCTTGACTCTCCCAAAGGCATCTTTCCTATCCCTCTGGATCGTGTTATTAAGCCCTGTGTCAGGCCACGTGAATGGCACTAAGTGCCTTCCCCTCCCTCTTACCAAGACCCACAAGCTCGTAGCCCTATTGCCTCCCCTGGGTAAAACGCCAGCCCTGTCTTGCTGTATCCGTGCTCCCAGGCTCATGCTGGTTGAGCCCTAGTTGGAGGTGCAGGTGGTTCCTTCAGACGGCGGAGGGTGCCTAGAGCTAGGTTGAGAACCTGAGGCTGTGGCTGCACGAGCAGCAAGGTGTCACCAGTCAAACTAACACAAGTTCCTGTTGTACCGCCTGGACGTGTTGTGTCCAGCCTGCTCTGGGTGACCCTGCTCTGGCAGGGGGTTGGACTAGGTGATCTCCAGAGGTCCCTTCCAACCCCTGTCATTCTGTGATATGTTTATCTTTTGCACATTTGAGTTCAAGTTGATGTATAACATCCCTCCCTCAGAAATCCTAGTTCTTACTCTCAGGGCGAACTGGGAAGACTCATGTTCTCCCTTCCCTGTCCCATTTCCTTTTCAGCACGAGCAAAGATGTGCCAGGGCTTAAACCTAGTTTTCTTAAAAGGACAGTATCTGCTTTCTCACACTGGCCAGCAGCCTGTGTTGTCTTTCCCTAAACCATGAAACACTGGAGAACCCAAGTGCCATATGCTGTTCCCAGTGCCCTTTCATTTTTACAGTAAGACAAAGCTGTGCAGGGAATTCCCTCCTTAGATTTGCAGCCACAGGGGAAAGCTGAGAAAGCTGGGGCATGGTCTCGGATATTTTTCCGACTGGATTCTGTATTGTATCACCAGCAGTGACTGGTTGTTGTGTTGTCACAACCTAGGCACCCTTCTCAACGTACCTGAGAAATAGTCCTCTGCTGGGTATTGGCAGGCAACTGTTCTGAAGCTTGGTTTATTCCCATATTGTGTCCAGAGTCTTCGTACTGAAATACAGCTTAGAACCAACCCCAAGATTTGCCCCAAGGGTTTGGAAGCAGTTTGATAGCAAATATGCTAGAGAAACTTCTCTTTATTTAGCAGAAGTCCAGAAAACTTAGAAATGCTAGTCCTTGCAGTGGTCTGTCTGTAGACCTTCAGTGACTGTCAGAATGCTAATTAGTCACCTTAAGTGGCATCTGTAAGAAAAAGACACAGGTTATATTGTTACAGATTTGGGTGAATGCCTGGTGGATCCCGTGACCAGCCCTTAATCGCTACTGCTTTTGAAGTGCCTGTGCTGGGCTCTAACGGGTGAAAGATGCTTGGAGTTGCTCTGTGCTGTTTCTCGCAGGGGGGTGTGCGGAGGACAGCAGTGGCCAAAAGATTTGATCTCTGTGTGCAAAGTGAGGGTGTTCCGCAGGGTTGGAGTATACTGAAGCAGGTGACCAGCAAGAAACTATTTTTCTTCTGTTTTTAAAAATCAATCCTATGTTTTATTAGAGTAATTAATTTATTAGCTGGATGCAAATTGTGAGGCCATTCCCCTAATACGAGCATACTAGAACTCTGAAATATTTTCTTTTCGGATACGATATATAGTAAGTATTTCTGCCAGAAAATAAGCACTGCAGTTACTATTATTCCAAGAGGAGCCATAACAGCATCTTTCTCTAGTTGTTGCTTGGCTTATCTGAGCTTGTGCCCAAGAAGAAAAATTAGATCTGGAGTCTTCTCTGTGGCTGGTAAGGATCACGTAGTGGTCCTTTGCAGTTGTTTCCATGTAAGGTTGATGTTGCTGTTTCCTCACTTCCCTGTTCTCAGGAGCAATCCTCTTCTAGAAGATAGTTAGTTAGTTTGATTTTCTGTAAATGAGCTCTGGAGCTCAGATCGAATCCCTGCCCCATCAGGTGAGGAGGCTTCATGACATCCTAGGATAGAATTGCTGGGAGGGGGAAAAAAAAGGAAAAGAACAGAACTTTCTTAAAGTCTTAAAGCTAGTTTAGATCTACAACCCAGCATTAAAACTTGATTACTCTGGAATTGCAGAGAGAATGCCTTGTGTAAGAGAACTCTGCCGAAGTTTTCCCCTCTTAGATTCAGCTGACTTGTCGATTGCCATTGCTGTCCTGAGGGGCTTTCTGAGCAGAAAGGTTTCAAGCTAATGAACGTGGGTTTCGCATACTGTGTTTGAGCTTTCAAGTTAAGGCGAGCTTCTTAGCAAGGAGGACTTGTGCGCTCGCAGAGGGCATAGCCTTCACAGTCACAAATCTCTGTCATCAGCAGTTGTGGTATAAGCTAGGACATACCCTTTGTGAGTCTAGGGGCTCCTTGGGTTAATGAAAGAAGCTGAAGAAAGAATGATTAAATTGCTGTGCTATGCAGTGCACAGCATGTTAATCTTCTCTAGTGCATCTAAAATGACGTTCAGATTACTTCAGCTGACTGCAATTTAGTGAATCTAATCCCTGGGGTAGATGACTAAATTCAAATGCCAATGTTTTAATAAACTTAATGGGAAAAAAATCTATAAATCAGTTCTGTGTTTATTTTGTTTTTATTTTTCCTACCCTGGAATTGGCTACATTTGGGGACTTTGAAATGAGGCCAATCTGAGTCCGAATGCTTATGCCAGCTTTACTGGAAGTGTTTCACCTTGCTCCATGGGGTTGGGATATAGGTTACTTGTCATCCCTGCCTGCTAATACTTGTGAACTATTTAGAAGAAGGAATTGTCTTGACCCAGAGATACATTAGCTGATGTTGGTGCATGTTGTATCTTTCAGGTTTCTCTGTGACAGTCAGAAGGAGTTGGATGAGCTGCTGGATTGCCTGCACCCACAAGGAGTAAGAGAGAGCCAGCTAAAGGAGCGTTTAGAGAAAAGGTAAGCCTGCTCTCCCCCCCTCCCGCCGTGTGCCTTCTCAAAGTCAAAGTGAATCCTTGTCACATCAAGCCTTTCCATTCCTGGGGCATATTCTGCGCTTTGCTTTGATCGTGCCTGTGCTGAAGAGATATTGAGGATGAGAAATCGCTGTTTTTCTTGGGCAGTAACTGCAAGTTCTTGACAAGTAATGCTCTAAATTGTGAAGAGGTTCTGTCAGTCTTTAAATTGCTCCTTGCAAGTGGAAACAAAGGCAGTGCTGTTTTACTCACAGAGCCAGAACTACCACATGCTTTCAAGCGTCTTTCAAAGAACGTTCTGCACTGTTGGAGCATGTAGATCGCGATGGATACCATTGTTGCCCCAGTACCCACGCAGCTCACAGGGCAGTGGCCTTATCTATTCAAAGGTTGGTTTTGATTTTTCCAGGTATCAGGACATCACGCATTCTATCCATTTGGCTCGGAAACAGAATTTGGGCCTCAAATCCTGTGATGGCAACCAGGAACTGCTGAACTACCTCCGAAGTGATCTAATTGAGGTTGCAACTCGGCTGCAAAAAGGAGGCCTGGGATATGTTGATGTGACACCAGAATATGAAGCAAGAGTGAGTGAACAGGCAAAGTAGTACTGAGCCAGACAAGCGCGAGCTGATACTTTCTGTGGAAGGTCTTGAGTTTTTTGTTCTCCTCTGACAAGAGGATCAGGAAAATCAGTTTTCTCATATGTCCTGTCTTTCTAAACTATTATTTCAAGATTACATAGCTACTGACTTGAGGTCCTTTTGGTGTAAGTGGGCCATAGCATTGGAGCTAGGTGTCCTGCATAGCTGTCAAATTGTCCTATTTCCTTCATCTGGTAGCAGACTTCTTTATAGAGCATTAACAGAACTCTTTGTAGTTGATTTTTAGCTTCCGCATTGAAGCCAGCATGTCTTGTCAAGACAGCAGTTGTAGATTTTGGAGGTTTTTTCATAAATTCAGACCAGCTTAGGGTTGGGGTAATGATTGTGTCCCAGTTCCAGGACCTAAAGGATGTTCTGTTCATGGATGTCAGCACAAGGAAGTTACTGTGCAGTGAACTAAAGTATGAATTTTTAGTGCTCTGACTGATTCAGCGTAACTCACATGAGCATTACTGGTGCACTGAGTGTCTTTAGGAGGGGGTAAGTCTGCTGGGTGTGGATAGAGTACACACTTCCGTGACTAGCCTATGATCCTCCTACCAAAGCAATGACGTTGTCTGGCTTGAAATGGTTTAAGCTGCATCCTGAGTCACTACAGAGACTTCCCCATGTAGATGAGACCATAAGCATTCAGAGGAGGGGAAAAGTGAAGTCACTAAAGGAGCGGAAGAATTGGCTTAGTGCTTGGTCATCGTGGATTTGGGTTTGGGGGCGGGGGGGCCGGGAGGTGTGTGTGTTTTGGTTTTTTTCCAAGGCATGATGCTTTTTTCTGAACTGTGCTATGCATGATCATCAGCTGTCTATGAACTCTAGCAGAATCAGCAGCATATGCTGGCTCCATAACGAAGTACGGTAGATAGCAACACTGCATTAAGTATCGTGTGTATCCATTTGTAGGACAGACCACCTAAAACAGCACAGAGAGTGATGTCCAACTGTTATGAGATCATATGCTCTTCCTAACAGGTATACTCACTAGAGAGCTTGAAGGATTTTGGAGAGTGTGTGATTGCACTCCAAGCTGGTGTTGTTAAGAAGTTTCTGCAAGGTTTCATGGCCCCCAAGCAAAAGAGAAGGAAACATCAAGGGGAAGACTACATTGCCAAGGCAGAGGAGATAGATGAAGACAAGAAAATGGCAGAAGAAGCTAAGGTATTGTTCACTTCAGGGCTCTGTTTCAGTCTTGTAATATGACTCTCTGAGGAGGGGCAACACATTTCATTGGGTACTAAATCCTGAGCAGCTTCTCCCTGTTCCAAGTTTAGAGTGCGATGAGTTTGTTGTTTATGGGGCCAGCTGTTCCTTGGTTATTTTGAAGAGTAAAGGTATTGGACAAATGAAAATCGTCTTGTGGAATCACAGTTAATTTTCTCTCTATGAACAGGAAATGGGTCAAGTGAAATATTTCACGTCCTTCGTGCAGTTCCTCACGCAAGTTGGGTACTTTAAAAATGCTCTCTAATATTCTTTTACTAGAGTACTTAACAGGAGTTGTATCCATCAGGGAGGACTGATGGTGGCTTAATGCCTTTGATTCGTAAAGAGGAGGAGAGACATGATGAGGTTTTGGTGACTGCAAGGGAGTTAGGTTCAGGTAAATACCATCGTATGCGTGGAGACGCCCACAGAAGATGGCTAACTGGGGGTTGCATGCACCTTGTTTGGACATCTGGGCAAACGAGCCATGTGTGCCTGCAGTAGAAAAGTGGTATTGTGAGGGTAAATACATAGAGTTCCAAATCAAAGCTCAGAAGGGATGGAGAACTGCGAAGGATTTGGCACAGTCCTGACAGGTGGTTGAGCTGTACCGGTGTTTCATGCTAGGAGGGACGCTAGTGCTCCGGGGTGGTTTCTATGGGACATTAGTGGCCCATGACAAGACTTTCCCCACTTCCCCCTTCAAAGTGCTCTGCCCTGATTGATCACTGCAGAAGTAGCAAGATCAGAATTGGATCAACAGAAGCATTGCCAACTTAAAGAAATATTAAATGCTTGACTGGTGCTGGGGTGTGTTGGGGTGCTTTTGGTTGTAGTTTTTTGGTTAAAGCTCCTGTCAGTATATGCTGAAACCCTCGTTTGAACACCAAGTCTTTGCTATGCTGTGGCATTGCCATGTTAGCAGGATATTTGGATAGGCACTAGAAGTTGTCACATTCCTCAGTTGTCCTGAAATATTTAAACTTTGCTAAGTTTGGATCTTCCAGCCTTTAGTGCAAAGAGAATAGCCCTAAAAGCTATTGGTGGAATACAGAGCTGTAAAAATTAGTTTTATCAGTTATGTCTGGGACAAAAAGGACCTTGATCATCACATTTCCTGTATGTACAGCGATGCCTTATGTGCCTTACTCTCATGTGTCTTACAACCATAATCATCAGTTACACCTGTAGGGCATACTTTAAGGGTAACGTGAGGTTTACTACAATATCAAAATGAATAGTAATTCAGCAGTGTAGCTCTGTATCTGAACCACTTTTCTATTATTGCCAATGCTATATCAGACTTAAAACCCAAGCTTTTTTATTTTGCCTGAAAATTGAGCCCTTTTGATCATGAATGTTCGGTTAGTTTCTCCATTCTCCCTTAAGCATCATTCCTGTACTCACTGACATGGTTACGGAGCATTGTTCGTTGCAGCAAGGCCAGGCTTCGTTCTAGCAGTTGCGGAGCTCTCGGCTACAGCTGCCTGGTTAGAGAAAATGCTCTGTGTGACTGAAACATCCTCATGTGTTCTTTCACCTCTGTAAACCAGCTGGAACAGTAGGATTTCTGAATATTGCTGGGCTTGTAATCGTGAGTTAGTTTGAATTTTTTTTTCTAGTATTACCCAGTTTGTCTAATGTGACTGCATACCTAACTGTACAGCTCAGCCGTGTGGGTGTGTGGGCACCGGCTTCGGTCCTGCCAGTCTGAGGGTTTGGTCGTGCAGGGCTCCCTCCAGAGCTTTCACGGTGTGCCCGTGTCTCCGGGGCACTTATTTATGCAGTGCAGTGCCGCCTTTATGTGGCTCAGAGTTCTCTAGACCTTTGTGGTGGTAAAAGCAACGTGCAACTTCTTTGTGGGGTTTTTGGGTTTGTTTGTTGGTTTAGGTTTGGGGTTTGGGTTTTGTTTGGGGTGGGGTTTGCCTCAGTTTACCTGGAATGAGCTTTCATTTTGCTAAAGCAGAAAACCTGTATTGATGACTATTAAAGAGCAGCCCAGATCTTAGATGTAGTTACCCAATTAAAAAAACCCAAACTGTTAGGCTTTTAAAGACAAATCTGCATAGACCAAGAATGATGAAGTCTTTTAGAGTCAGAACTGCACTGAGAGTACATGGCAGGTAAAATACAGCATAACCATACTGGGAAAACACACTTAATGTACTTACAGACTATGTGAGCGAAAACACAGTCCTGCGGTATGGTTATGCCTCATTTTTCCTGTGAGAAACAAGTTATGGCTTAATAGGCACCCATTTGCTGACATAATTGTCTATACGAAGGGTTCCTGCTGGCTTAGCTACACAGCTAGAGATCACACGGCCGCGTGGCGAGAGGTTGCAGTGTAGACCTGGTTATGGCTGTTCCTGAAAATGAGTCTTGTGCCTCTGTGTTTATGCGAGTGTTCCCATTTCCAATGGCAGCAGCACTCTGGACTGTCCCTGAACAGGACAGGGACTATCTGACCTCTTCGCAGTGTGACGCTGCGGCACAAGCGCCTGAGTGCAGCGGTGTGGGTTCTCCACCCCTGCTCCAGGCTCTCAGTGGCGTTTGCGAGGGAAAAGGCTGGGGGGGGTCAGCCTTCGCCTGCAGACAAGAGCTCAGCTTCACGGCCAAGCAATTACCATTTCAGCTGCTCAGAGGGATTTATTTCTGTCATCTTGGGATACCAGACGAGAGGTTTCTAGGTAGAAGTTTGTCCACCTTTACTGAAGCAGATGTTTTCTGTCACTCTGAAGTTGAAATGTGACTGAGGACTTCTCCTTTAGTATTTTTGTGGTTGGTTTTTTTTTTTTTGTTTTCCCTACTAGATTGCTCCTCTCCAGTCAGGAGGGTATTTAAGTAACTCCTTTCAGTCTCCTGTTTTGCCTAGTTGGCAGTCTGAACTCCCTTGATAATGATACTGCTGAAATGCCATAGTCTCATGATGCTTGGGAAGCAAGGCGAAAAATCTGTTAAATTCCACAGGCTTGGGGAGAAAAATCTAAGCAAAACTTGCCAACAGCTTTTGCAGATTTATCTTGGCCCAGCAGTTACCTAGTATGTTAAAAGCAAAACCCATGGAACAGTTACTTGGAAAATCAATTACACAGTATGTGAAGCACCTCAACAATGTTCTGCAAAGAAATAGCACAGCGCTGTGTAATCTGCCACAGTGGGCTGTGCAGGTTTCCATTTGTCTTGAATATCTTGGGCTCCGGGTTCCACACTAGTGATGGCAGCAAGGATGTTGGCATTTTAGAATAGTTTGTGTGTTTTTCCAAGCATCTAATATATGCTGTGCTTCCTCAAATTCAGTGGGAGGAGAATGTGCAACTCTGCAAAAATCCTGGGTTTTGTTTGGCTCCCAAATTGCTGTCAGCTGCAGAGTTTAGATTTTCCCATCTGACACTTAACTGTTTGTTTTTTCATTCTTCTGGGGTAGAAGAACATTCACTTGAGTCCCATTATGTCCCTGTCATGTCTAGGCCATCACCTCGTTGTTGTAAAGCAAAGGATTAACATTGGAGTTGAACATGCGGTGGCCCTGGATTACTTCTCTGTTCTGGTGCACTTCCGATTTACTGCAGTGTTGTTTCTAAACCTCCAGAGCCCAGTTGGAGATTTGGCATGTGGCTTGCTATCTGCAGACTCCAGCAGTTGCCTTGATGCAAATCTCAGGTTTAAAGCTTTCATCCTCAGTTGCAGCTAATTCTGGGATTTCACACGCGCTGAGGTCATCTTGTCTCAGGAAAGTGGCTGGTTTCATATTTGGGGCTCCGAATACTTTGCCTGTCAAACCTGATTGTCGCTGATGTCCCGGTCCCCTTTGCCAGCTGAGCAGCTGGGAGGACCAGGAGGACCAAGCGTGTGGTCTGGGTGATGCTCTCCGTGTCTGCAGCACCCACTGGAGGGCAGCACAGGCTGCTCCGAGCCCCCACGCTCAGGGGGTGTTGCCAGCTGTCTCCTAACTTTCGTCCCGCATTTTACAGTGCTAGATTTCTGCCTTTTATTTTCTTAGCCTGATGATTATTTGGGTTAGACTTTCAGAGCAAGAATTTAGTGGAGCTCATGTAGGTTGTTTCAGCCTGGCCGTGAAATGCAAAAGAGCTCTACTGTTACGAACAAACTGTCTGATCCAGTGAGGCTGGTAATGGATAAACCACAAATAGGACTGCTGAGGCTACATAGAAGGAAAGAAATACAGAGTTGAGCTTTGGTTATTAAGGGCCCCAGCTAAAGGATAAAAAACATCTTCGGACTGTAGCGAGCTGTGTCTGTGTGCTTCGTTGTAAGTTGTTAGGTCTGTCTGCAGGTTGCTTCAGCCATGGAGAAGTGGAAGACAGCAATCCGTGAGGCCCAGACCTTCTCCCGTATGCACGTGCTGCTCGGGATGCTGGATGCCTGTATCAAGTGGGATATGTCGGCAGAGAATGCCAGATGCAAAGTGTGTCGCAAGAAAGGTATGCATTCCTGCCCCAAGCCTGCGTAACAGTCGGACGCTGTCACCTCTCCATGCCCTGCTTAGGCAACATGCCCTTGTAGTCTGTCACTCTGTCTTTGGCTGTATTTTGAGTTTTGGACATCAGGATTTACAGTCAGAAGCATCGATCTCACAGAAGCATTTGACCCTGGCTCCAATAAACCATTCTTATGAAACCAGTACACAGTCTTGCAGAACATTGCAGAGCTGCTATCCCCTGGATATTTAGGGTACTTGGACACAAGTCATCTACAAATCCTTATGGGAACCCTTGTGCCACTGTCCATTCCCTGGTTTCATTTTTGAGTTGGGATGGTTTTCAGGTCTCTGAGCCTTGTCAGTTAATCCCATCTTTTACAGAAGGAACAACCAAGGAGAGGCTGGGAAGGTTATTATCCTTTGTAGTCACGTGGGAGAGAGCGAGGTGGGATGATGATTCTGCGCTGCTGCTTTGAGGCTAGAGTGGGCTTGATGAGCTGCAAGCAGAAAACTCTGCCTCATGTGTGAGAGCAGAGAAATGAACCTACGTGCCTTTGGCTGCTGCTCTGCCAAGGCTGGGAAAGTAACCGAAAAGGTGCCAAGGGATCACCTTCTCTGTATGCATTATAGGATGAAGGGCTTTAGAGTCTTGCAAGTGGAGGGGGAAGCAGCAGGGGTGTCACCAGTGACGGAGTGCTAGTGTTTGTTCTGCCATAACCTCTCCTTTTGGATGGAAGCCTGGAGGAAAGAGCTTGGTAGTCCATTCTGCCTCATCATGTGCTCTTTGTCTCACTTTTTCTGTTTGCTGAAACAGTAGTGGGAAATGAGGGCAGACAGACCTCTGGGGGAATGCTGGGCCACTTTTGTTTACCAAAAGGCTATGCCATCCACCTCTGCCGAGAAATAAGGTGCAATATCCTTCACTGTGGAGCCTCAGGGATATTCCAAACCAATGCAAAAACTGGTCCTGTCTGCTGTTGAGAGGGGATTCTAGGCAGATGGAGGGGGCTTACCTGAAACTTAACAGATTTATAGTTTAACAGAATTTAAGAACTGGGATGTTAGAGAAAGAGACATGCTGGCAAGCTCTCTGCACTCTCCTTTTTTTCCTCTTCAGTAAATGAAATAGCTGGCTCAGGACTGTCTCCCCATTTCCCTGCATCAGTGAGAAGCACAGAGAGGCTAATTTTGCTGCATGCTGATTTTCTTTGTAGGCTTGCTACCTTAAGTAGAAGGAAGATGCTGTGCAGATTGACCAGATTGAGGCTAGAATAAGAATAGCTGCATTTATAGCTTCTTGCTAGGCTCTTGGGCATCTTTGCAGCAAATTTCTCTTTCCCTGTGTTTGGCTTGAGATTTAGCCTAGGTGGAACCTATCAGACAGGTTTCTAACTCTGCCTCAAATGAAATCTTTGCAGGGCACAGGACTTCGCGTTGTTTTGTTGGTTTTTAAATGCTGCTGGTTTCCACTGCAATGGTGGAACAGAGAAGGAAGGGTCCCTGCCATCAGAGGGCACTTTGCATCTTTCTCTTGCTTTGTCCTGACCTCCAGCGCTGCAGCAGCTTCCGCTTCTCAGGTTGAGCGAGGCTGCGGCATGTGGTTACAAGTAAGTTGTACTCTCCTAGGTGAGGATGACAAGCTGATCCTGTGTGACGAGTGTAACAAAGCCTTCCACCTCTTTTGTCTGAGACCAGCGCTCTATGAGATTCCAGACGGTGAATGGCAGTGTCCAGCATGCCAGCCTTCTACTGCCAGGCGCAGCTCCCGGGACAGGTGAGTGACCCTTCTTTCCTTTGCCTTGACACTGCGCCCCAGCTCTAGCTGTGCTTTCATGAGATGACCAAAACAGCCTGAGACAGAGCCCCTTTAATAGGTTTGAAACAGCCTAGTTAACTTCATAGCACTGAAACAATAGAAAAGCAATTTTTTTCAGGCTGTAACTTTAGCACACCTGTGTTGTACTGACCCATGACAACTCCAGGGGTTTTAATAAATAACTTCAGTTTGGCAGTGAAAACATGCACAAAACATTAGGCAAAATTGGATGCGCTAAGGGCTGTCGTTTTCTTTGACCGAGCAGCTAGTTAGGTTGGTTTTTTATGGGAATGTAGTTGGTAGCACTGCAGCTCTGTAGTCTGCTGGGCTGACTTACTGTTGTGTTCTTGTCAAGTTAGAGCGGACGTCACTCCAGGCTGCCGCTCAGCCCCTACTGTGCTACTGAAAATCGGGCTACAAAATGCTGCTCTGATGGTTTGCTGGACCTGATAAGGACTCCTGCCTTCTTAAGGTTTATAGGGCTACAGAGGGAACAGTGTTTAAGGGGGAATCCATGTTGTTCTGTGCAGCAGAAATTAGTAGTTGCCTCCTGACAGCGAGGGGTTGAATTGTTTTTTGAACTGCAGGCTGGAAGTTAAATGTTTGAGCGATGTATTTTTCTGTTTATAATTTATGTCCCCTGCTGATTGTGACTCTGTGCTGCATGTACCTGCTTGTCAGTGAGGTGAGGCTATCAAATGGCATCTGAAGCATAAGCAGTCAACAGATCCTCCCTTCCAGAGTGGCAGCACAATAAGAGGTGTACTAGCTTGTAACGTGCAGGTGGCGTCTGGCCTTAAAGGTATTACTTACTCCCTGGGCACCATTTAAGAGTTCATCAGGCTTGCACAAAAACGACAGGGCTTCAATGCAGCTGTTCTAGCCTGAGATCATAGTTACTTTGATGTGGCAGAGTCACCTGCAAGCTGCTTGGCTCCTGGACAAGAGCCATCAGGTGGGGTAACACCTGTCTTGTTATCTGGCTTCTGCTCTTATCTTAGCTGAGGCAGGGAAAAAATGTCAGGCTGGGAGCACTTCTGCCTCCCCCCGTGCCCCGTACTGTGGGAGCTTATTCCTTTTACTGCTCAAGATCTTCTTTCTCCAGAGGACTGAGACTCCCACAACGGCTTTGCTGTTGTCCCCTTTTGTCTATGTATGCAGTTTTGTTTTCCTGATTTTCTAATTGTTTGAATGCTTTAACAGACACACGCGAGAAGTTGGAACTGTCCTGGGCAGTCTCTGCGGCTTCTGACATCAGCACAGAAGTCTGACACTTTGTTCACTAATAAATACAAGCTTAGCTGTGAATAATACTAAATGAGGTCAGTTTCCTGTAGAGCACGTGCAAGTGGCATCACAGTGGAAGGAGATAATGGGAAAATATTCCAGCAGAAACAAAACCCCCCCTTTTTTTGAAACTCCTTAGGCCGGGCCTGCAGACCTGGGTAAAACAGCAGCACGTCCTCTCGGGGTGGAGTAACTGCAGAGCAATCACAGTCTCAAAATCTGTTACCACGTGGCCAAGGTGCCTAGAACAGCAAAAAACATAGATTCAGCTACTGGGAATTTTCAGCCCAGATGTGCAGACAGTAGCCTGGGAAGTGCTCTTTTAACTGTAGCTACAACTTGATACTCTCTGAAATAGGGCAGACTGCTTCAGAACACAGACTGGGTGTTCATGTTGCATTGAGGTGATCAACTCTGCCCATGAACAAATAGTACAGAGGGCCCAGGGCCTCTGATGCTCAGGCTCTGGTACAACAAATGTGTTTACCTGCCTTACTCTAGGAACTATGCAGAGGATTCCGTTGAAGATGAAGATGGAGAAGGTGAGGAAGCTTCTGACGAACCAGATGCTGAGGAGGAGGAAGAGGAGGAAGAAGATTATGAAGTTGCTGGACTGAAATGTAAGGCTTTGACCATACAGGAAAGTAACAGAAAATAGGCTCTGCCTTCAGTGTCCAAAGTATGGATCCTACTTGGGACTTGTGCTTTTCCTCACACAGAACAGATTCTTACTTGGAGACAGTGGGAGATGCCACAGGGGAAGGCTGTGGTGGTGCTGTGCGTTACCTGGGGAGCTGGAGCAAACTCCTCGTCCCTTTGCAGTGGGGGCAGCGCTAGCAAAGATTGAAATTGCAGTGAGCTCTTGCTCGCTGCCCAGTCACTGCCCTCGAACGCTGCTGAGACCGTTATGGTTGCTGTGAGGCACTCAGCAGAGGCTGCAGCGGGGCAGGGTGAGGCAACAGCACTGGCAGTTACTGCTGTTGGCAGTCGCTGCCTGCGGGGTTTGTTGGTAAACTGGATGCTGTTAATAGGTGCTTGTGGAGCTTTAACTACAACCCCCTCTCCTTGCTTTTTCCCTTCCCACGGGCTCATAACCTCTTAAATGCAGGATTTCTAGTGATTTGGCAAGGAGGCATTTTCAAATAGTAGGACTAGCACTTCCTGTCCCCATTCCCGTGGGAAGGCACAGTACTCGAGGTGTAGTGTCGCCCGGACTGCCAGCGCCCTTTGGTTGCATACAGAGACCACTCGGGATGCCGAACTGGCTCATTCTTGTGCAGCTGAGTGGAATAAAATAGCATTTTCTAGACTCCTCAATGACTGCTTCTCCACTTAACCACTTTTTAGTATGTGTATCCACTTTGTTTTTAGGGGAATTTGACTCAGTCTCATTTGGGCAACTTGATGCACTGAAAAGATCAATCTTGAAATGGCACACTGCCAGCATTTGCTGTCTGTCAAAATGTCCTTGACTGACATAAAATTAACTTCAGAATGTCTTAACCAGGGCAGATGGTGGGACCCGGAGGACTATCCCATGTTCTTTCAAGGGTTTCCATCCAGGTCTATCAGTCTTGATTCCCCTGCTTTATTCTGGTTTTGGGGATGTGCACTGATACCCTGGCTATGTACGCTGCTGCTTGTCCTGCAGTGTATCCATGTCCACACTTGGAGTGTGTTCAGCCTGTGTTGCCTGGCCAAGTCAGGAGCTGAGCCAAGGTTTCCAAACAATAGCAAAAGAGGGTTACAGTCACTAAAAATAAAGTGCTAAATGCATCCCCTGGTTTTAAAGAGCATTAACATGGAAAGGTCACTGTGGAAAACTTTTGTTTTAATAGAGAAGTCCCATTAATCCTCGTGGCGTTTATCCTGAGGGATATATCCTAGAATGTTGGATTGTCAGACATTTAACACGTGCCGCACGCTTGACACACAAGCAGAGCGACAGCAGGCAGACGTCCCACCGCCCCAACACATGCTGCTCCTGCGGGGGGCCCAGCAAGATGATTTATTGGCCAGGGCTGGATTAGAGGCCGCAGATGAAGTGCTGCGGTGTGCTGGATACGGCTTGCTGAAGCACTTGTGACCAGGTGGAAGGAGCTTGGCTGGGGAAGGCGACCAGCACATTCTCCTGATACAGAGGGGTCGTGGGAGAAACTTAAGACCAGGGAGTGCGTCAGCACGCTTGCATTTCATCAGTGGGAAGCTCTGACAGGCAGACTAACAAACAGGCAACTGCCTTTCTGTGGGATGTAATGCAGCAGCCCTAGCCTCGGGGAATAAAATCCTATTGTTTCCCGCTCGCAGCGCAGCACGTGGAGCAGCTCCTGGCTGCAGTAACTTGACACTCCCCCTGCACACAGTTCACTTTTCAGGGGGGCTTAGCAGCTGGCTTATCCCACTGTGTGGGCCACTTGTAAATGCTCAGAAAAGCACCCATTCCCAAAGCGGTGAGGAGCAAGGGGGCAGCAGGAAACCAGGGAAATGGCAAGTTTCTGCTCCCAGAAAGGATGTTTTCAGAAAGGATGTGGCAGTTATATTTGAGATGACCGTCTGTCCTTGCATTGCTTCCCCTGCCCTCCCTCAAGTCTTGATGTGTCGGGGTCTCAGCACTTGGTTCTGCAGGCAGGGGTCTTGCTGTTACAGCCCTGGGCAAGCCTTACCTCGGCAGAGGGGCTGGAAGCTCCCAGGTCTCCCTCAGAGCTCAAGAGTCTGCCAGTGCCGTTGGCTGGTGTGTGTGACCACCCTTTAGCAGAAGGCTGTTGCCAGACAGCAGTGGCCTCTTTGGGCGGGAGGCAATTACCTGTGTATCTCATTTGGAGAGGGTATCGAGAGCACAGCTGACATGAGCATGTGCTGAGTGAGGACAGGCTCATGAGGGGCTGCTGTCAGCCGGGGGCTCACTGGCTCCTCTGCGCTGGGGGCCAGGGTCTGCCTGGTGTGTACAGCTGGGCAAAGGGCTTGTGATCTCTGCTTCCAGGTTAACTCATTCCTCTAAGCCCATGGCTTATATGTTTCAGTGAGACCCAGAAAGGCAGCCCGGGGCAAGCAGAGCACAGCCATGTACTCCTCAAGGCAAGGAAGGCACCAAAGGAAGAAGCAGTCGCTGCACCCTGCCAGGGGACCTCGGCAGCGGGCTGCACCTGTCAACGGCGCAGACATTGATGAGCTGGTAAGAGCAAAATTGCTCCCCCGAGGCTGCTCACATCACGAGTTATAAATGAAACAGGTGTCACGCTTCCTCCCCTTCCCAAAGAAATACCCTGAATCGTATTGGGCTGGGCTGGGAGCGGGTTAACAAAGGAGGCATATCCTTAAGGGCCCGGTACAAACAGAGCACAGATATGCCAGGCATCTTTCCCCAGCCACTTTCACACATTGTCCCCCTTGAGTAGCAGGCAGCCTGCAGCTTGTTAAAGGGTTTTAAATAGTCTCCATATGTCTCCACAGAGAGGCGGGGGGACTGAGGGGGTCCTGGATGGTCAGAGAATGCCAGCAATGTTGGACCCTTGCTCCCCAGCCTTGGCCGTTTTCTGACAGTTGTTGTCCGTATGGTCACTCCCCAACCTCCAGGACATAATTTGACTGGTTTAGGTTTCACTTGACATTTAAAGAATAAAGCCTTATGCTCCTGAACGGAGCAATCCTGCGTGTGCGTGCTAGGCAGGGTGGAGCTGCAACATGCTGTGCTGTTTGTCCTGGGGAGGGACGCACTGCAGAGGATACGTGAGGATACTCTAGCCCATAGCCCACGTCACAAGCCTCTGTGCTAGATCTGCCATCTGCCCACTGAGCAGCACTACTAGTGCTGGTGAATCCTCTCACTCTTCCAGAGTGTCCTTGATCACAGCCTTTGGGTTCACTGTTTCTTACGCTGGGTGGGATGAGCTGTCTGGTGGACCTTTTAGCTGGTCTGTGTTACAGACTGGAGAGCAAGCCAGCCAGCAAGCACAGCGGGGGCTGCCACAGCCCACTTGGAGGGATGTTCACATGGGGAAAATCTTACTGGAACAGCTGGGTCAGTGTCTTTGACAAAGCACTGACTTAGGCAAGAGGACTTGTGCTGGGGCTCTTGCACTTGCTGTTTGTCCTGAGAATAGATTGAAGCTGGCTCAGGAATAGCGCCCTGTGTAGTGGAGCCTTCCCGTTGTCTGACGTACCCTAAGCAGCAACGCCTTGTGAGCTGTGTGCTCCGAGGTGCAGGGGTGTCCCTGTGCTGGTGACTGAGCTGCTGCGGATCCCTGGGCCAACAGCTGACCTTGTGTTCAGCCTGTGTACGGGACAGCAGTGCTCCAGGCATCAGCTGCTCTTTGGTATTTAAAATGGCATGGTTGGCTCTGCAATGTCAGTACAGCAGCACAAGTGCTTTCTCCCTCTCGCATGCTGTCCGCCAGGGGCTCGGAGGAGGCAGGGAGGGGGAATATACACTCTCCATTTGCTGTCATTTATTCTTTGGCTGCTTCTTTTGACCGTGCTGTCTTTGAACCTATCTTGAAAAAGCTTGCTGCCCATGGAGAAAAGACAGGCTGCTTGTGAGCTATTCCCATCGGAGCTTCTGGATGGAGCTCCTGTTCTGCAACTCAAGCTGCCACTGCGTGTCTTGGCTGTTACCATCAAAGGTCCCACAGCAGAGCAGTTTGCCTCTTGATTATTGTGGAAGACGGCTGCATTTGAAAGTCTTGAACTTTGTTTCTGCAGCAGCACTACATATCCCCCACCCCTTGAGACACTAGCTTGTAAGCGAGAGGATTGAAAAGAAAAGCTCTGCTAACAACCAGTTTCTCTGACCTCAAAAATGTTTGCTGAACACTAAAGCCTGTAGTGGTTCCCCTCCTTTTAACAGCATCCTTTGTGTGGGCAGGTCCTTCAAACAAAGAAGACAGCGCGTCGCCAAAACCTCGAGTTGCAGAAATGTGAGGAAATCCTCAGCAAGCTGATCAAGTACCGCTTTAGCTGGCCCTTCAGGTGAGGGCAGGTGGCTGCCTCCTCTGCAGGCGCAGGACTGTCTGCAGGAGTGTGTAGGTGCGGGCTGGCCATGCTGCAGTCCTGCTGGATCCACCTGCTGGCTGCGAAACTGGGGTTTCAAAAGCAAGTTCTGGATGGGAAGAAGGGGAGTTTCTGCTCCAAAAGAAACCACCACACACTGTCAGTCCTCTGCTGGACTGAAGTGGGGCCCTTCTGAGGTGGTGTAACAGGGTGGTAGGTTGTCGGCCAAAGAGGGGAGTCTGGAGCGGGTGCTTTCTGCAGCCCCCAGGGTTTGCAGGGCGCTCTGTGGGCAGCGTGGCAGAGAAGGCAGCTGTACCTGCCACGTGCCAGTCCCTGTGCCTGGGCAGAAGGATGAACTGCTGTCCTTCCTGTCATCGTGCTGTGGCCTCCATGGGGTTGACACATCTGTAGCGCTGCCGAGGTGCTGCTTGGGTTTGTTGTGGCACTGGGGGGGTGCAGGCTGGGGCTGCCGCTTGAGCAAAGGGGGTGGGGGCGGTTGTCACTCCTCTCTAGCTCTGCACTGCGTGCGGCCAGGGCCGTCATTTTCCTCCTATCTTTGTGGCTCTTCGTTCGGCAGGGAGCCAGTGACCACGGAGGAAGCCGAAAATTACTTTGAGGTCATCAGCAGCCCTATGGACTTCCAGACTATGCAGAGCAAGTGCTCTTGTGGCAGTTACCGCTCCGTGCAGGAGTTCCTCTCCGACATCAAGCAGGTGTTCTCCAATGCCGAGTGCTACAACCAGAACAAGAGTCACGTACTGTCCTGCCTGGAGAAGACGGAACAGTGTTTGATTGACATGGTGCACAAACACCTGCCTGGCCACACGTATGCACGCAGGAAACGCAAGAAGCTCTCCGCCAGGTGCCAGGGACTGGAGGAGCAAGAAGGGGACAGTGAGTCAGAGCCCCTTGAACATTCCCGGGGGCGGAAAAGGAAGAAATGAGGGATGGGGAGACTGGGGGGAGAGCCAGAGCTGGAGCAGGCCTTCTGGTGCTGTCGGGCAGCAGGATGGGTTGTCTGGAGGGAGCTGGGAAGCAGCAGGCACTTCTCTGTTAACCCAGCCTTCCCTTTGGCCCGTCCTAGTTTTAATTTTTCTGCAGTTTCCTCAAGTATTTGGTCATCCATTGAGTGAGCAGAGATGATTTACTGCTTCCTGCAAAATCCACAAAGCTCTGAACGAGTCTGTCCCGCTAGGAGCGGAAGGTGGGAGGGGAGGGGAAGGCCTGGCCAAAGCCTGGCTGGGCAGGGGAGCACGAAGCCTACTCCAGCTCAGGCTCTTGTTGGCTTCCTTGGGATGAGCTGCTTCCTCCCCTCCACAAGCAGCCAGCGCCGGAGTGTGGTGGGTGCCGTCTGCTGCCTGTGATGTGAAACCAGCCTTGAGCTGGTGCAGGGAGGGATCATATTGCTTCACGGAAGGACTGGGTGCGATCAGGCCAATGGGCTGCTAGTTCTTGTATGTATATATTTATATGGTGTTAATTTTGAGCCCCCAGTGAAGGGCTGCATAGGGCAAGCAAGCACTTACATTTATGGAGATACGGCTTTCACCAGCATCCTGACACAATTGGCTTCACGGTGCTCTTGCTTTTCCCCTCTCTCTTCTCGGGGAGCGATCTCTGGAGGTTGTGCTCCAAAGAGAGCTCTTCTGAGCTCAGCTCTTCACACGTACACGGCAAAGAGGAGGCAGCTGCCTTCCCTGCTCACCTTGAACAGCACACAATCTTGTAGCCCATTGGATGAACCGGGTGCCAGAAGCGTACTGGAGAGCATGGTTTTCTGCATGCCCTGTAGGGAGCTCCAGGGCAAGGGGAGCAGCAGAAACACGGTCTGTGTAACTTTTTAAATTAATTTTCTAGTTAAAAGTGGCTTGTTTCTAGCTGTGATCTTGTACAAAGAACACCTGTAAGATACCGTTGTCTTGCTTTGGCACATGTACAGTTTATATGAAATCGTGTTTGCTTTATATTTCCCCCCTCTTAAAAATCATTTTCCTACCAGTAGCTGGAGTTACACCAGGGGACTTGTTGCCGGGGGGTCTCCCAGTCCCTCTCTAGCCACACTCTCACCATGTTTTATAGTAATACTTTCCCTGGCTCACCTCCCTCGTACTCCCCCAGCGCAATGAGGACCGTCCCACACCAGTGACCAGCTCGATCCTGCTGGGAGGCTGCTCTGCCGCAGCCCCCACAGCGGGTCCTGCTGCCCGAGATACTGCCTTTTCTCTAGGAAAAGGGTGTGTTTTTCTTTTTTCATCACCTCTCCCTCGTGACAAATTTTGATCATACAGTCAGGGCTTGAACTTTTTATTGTAGAAGTCTTCAATTTGGAACAAACCAGCAACAGGGCTGCTCTATACTGGTTTTGTAACAGAAAAGCAAAGGCAGCTTGTTGCAGCTCCTGTGATTTGAGAAGAAAAGAATCATTGATTAAAAATTGCAGCCTAGTTCTGTGAACTTTTTAGGGTGTGTTTTTTTTTTTTTTTTTAACAGGTATTGGTTTCAGTTCTGGACTGTTGATGGCTGCAGAGACAAGGCAGGTTTCCAGCCACTTCCCTTTTCCCCTCTGCCCAGCCTCAGCTCCTTGCCCCACAGAACAGCACTGACGTTTGTATTTCGCACGTCCCCTTCAGAGGCTTCGTTTTGTCCTGTTCATAGAGAACACTTTCTGCAGGTCCTACACAGTGAAACCTTTGGAACTGTACGTTTTTTAAAAATAAATGTCATTGGGGGGGGGGGGGGGAGTTTCTGCTAAGGGCTGTACTTGTAATAAATTGGAAACTTAAAAATAAACATTATGTACTTGTGTTTGTAAAACCAGTTTGGAGCGAGTCTTTTGCAGGCGCTCTGTGTTCATGTGGGATGGTGGAGGATGTCTTGCCTCTGCCTTCCCCGGAACCCCCATCAAACGTGCTGTCGCTGCCTTCTGGAGGGAAAAGGGAGCCACAGAGCAAGGGATCAAGGGAACGGCGAGTCTGGTTCAGGTGAGGTCTCAGCTCTGGAGAGCTGCCACCTCGGCCACGCTCTGCTCAGGTTTGGTTATACCAGCCCCTGGGCCCTGCCTCCGTTCCTGCTGCCACAGCCGGGTTGTGCCATGCCCTCTGCAGCAGGGCTGCCCTCGCACGCCACCCTTCCTCGGCTGTGCTGGTGTGGACATGTGTGCTCGGAGCTGGCCCTCTTCATCGGGTCTCCCTGGAGACAAGGGATGGGGCTCTGCTCCTTCTGCCTCTGGGTAGCGGGAGGTCACCAGGCTGCAGGACGGGTTGGCCACCCCTTTCGGTCCCTTGGCTGCCAGTGTGACACTTGTCCTCTTGCCACAGCATGCAGGGTGGCACTGGGTAGCTCCTGAAGGGAATACAAGGGGGTGATGATGGAGCTGAAATGTCTCTGCTGCTTCACCCCAGGGTTGCGTGGCCATCAAAACTGCCTCCCTCGGTTTGGTCATGTGTGTTCTGCAACTGCAGCTCAGCCAGGACCTCGCTGTGTCTCGGAAGACACGACTCTTTCCCGCCATCCTGGTCTCTGGCAGCCCAGCAGCGACATGCTGGGCGCTCTGACCTACCAAGATACAAAGGCAGCATGCCCTGAGGAGGCGATGGACCTGTGCTGATGTGCAACCTGTCAGCTGTGAAACAAAGGTGTTCGCCAAAGTTGTCTGCACTGCCCGGAGGGTGATGGTTTTCTGGGTGTCTTCATCATCCTCCTTGCTCAGGAGCCGAGCTGGGAGTGCTCTAGATAGGTCCAGCTCTGCTGGGCTGAGGAACCTCCCCAATAGGTTTTGAGGGCTCGAAGGGTCTGGGTGATGGAGAGATGCTGCTTTCCCCCGAGAAGACTCATCCCCACTCCACAAGAGGTGGGTGGGCTTGCTGGGCGTGCAACAGGACCTGGGCAAATCGGAGCGTGACACATGCTGGAGCGTTTTCAGGTCTCAGCGTGGAGACCTCACGCCAGCATCTGCTCCGAGACCTTTTCGAAGCCTTGCTTTTTATAGCAGCTTTGGCATGGCATTAGTGTCCTGTGCAGGGGCTATAAATAGCTGTCCCCACGCCTGGCAGGCAGCATGTGGGGCTGGCGGGTGGCTGTGGCCCTGCTGCCCGCTGGCACCATGGGCTGGGGGACCCTTGCCACCCTGGCTGCACCCGCCACGTCACCAGGGCTGACCTGTGACACTCCTCGGGGGGCACCTGGAGCTCGAGCACAGCCCCAGGGGGAGGCCATGGGGGTGCAGGGGGCAGGAGTCTTGAGCTTGGTGTCCCCCCATCCTTGGTTTGATGGCTTAATCATTAATATTAACCAATTAAGAGGCTGGCTAACTGGGGAGTTCTGCCACCTTCCTCGAGCACAGTGACTTTCCTTCTGCTGCTTAAAACCTGGGGGGTGCGTCCTGCCTTGAGAGGGGGGATAATGGCCCCGGCGCAGTGAGCGCTGGGGGGGATAGGGCTCACCACGCTCCCCCCTTTGCTGGCCCAGGACCATGGGTGGCCTGAGCCCGCTCCAGCCCAGCGGCAGCCCTGGCTCAGCCTCTGCACCATCCCTCCTGTTGCTGCTGGGGCTGGGCAGCGGTACACAAGCTGGGGGGCTGCCCCCCCCCTCCCCCGGGACGAGGCAGCACTGAGCCCTGCTTGCCCCTTGCAAGGGGCTTCTGTAGCTGCCCCAACCCTGCTGGAGCTGGGGGCTTGGCTGCCTTGGGGCTGCTCCGAATAGGATGGAGTCGGGATGCAGGGATGAGCTTGGGAGGAGGCAATGGGGGGGAGAGCCGAGCCTCCCCAGCACAGGGTTGAAAGCGGCTGTGACAAGGGGACAGGCAGTCCCCCGCATGGTGACCTTCTAAGGGGCAGCTCTGTTTTGGGGCCGGCTCTGCAGAAAAGCTCTGTCTCAGGGCTGGCTGCCTCCAGCGGAGCCGGCTGGGGTGCTGGGGCCGATAGCATGGGGGGGTCTGGCACCGCGGCCCAATAGTGGGGGCCCAGCGGGACCGGTTACCTGGGCGAGCGCCCGCGAGGCAGTTGGCAGGAGCCAAGGTGCTCAAGGGCAGGCTGTCCCTGCCACGGGCTGTGACACGCGCACGCCCCAGCACCATCGCCATGCACGGGCTGGGCCTGCCAGCCAAAGATGCACCGAGCTGCCTCAGGGCTCAGCCCGCCTGCAGCCCGGGGGGGTCTGACACATGGGCTGTACCCCTGCCACAGGGACGCGGCCGGGCCCCCCTCCCCAGGCAGCCCGCACCCCGCGCTGTGCCTTGCTCCCCGGGCTGGACTTTGGAGCCTGTCCCGCAGCCAATATTGACTTTCCTGCCTCAGGTCATGGCCCTTTTATCTGCCCAAACAAACCCTCCCATAGCAGCCGGGGAAGCCCACGAGGCTGCGACACATCCCCCCCAGCAGCTGGGGCCAGAGGGGTCCCTCCCCTGGCACCACCACCGCCATCATCCCGGGGAAGGGGCTGGGTGCCCCCCGGCCTGGCCAGGCGCACGCCTGCCTCCCAGCACCCCAAATCAGGTGTGAGCCCCTCAGCGTCCACTCCCTGCCACCGGCTCCTTCGCACCTCGGCTGCCGCAACCGGCTCCCGGGGGAGGCGAAGGCTTTTCTCAAATCAGTGACTCGGCTTCTCCCGCTGTCCCGGGGGCGGCGGGGAGGGGGGGGTGGATGAAAGGGCTTCGCCACATCAATCACGGCAGCACAAAGCCCCGGCAGAGGGCGAGGGGCTGCCAAACCCAGCCCCTGCTGCCACCCTTGCTTCGGCGGGGGGGGATCTCGCACCTCTCCTTGTGCTGCAGCTCCTGCCGGGGCTCTGAGCCACCAGGCCTTCGCTGGGGCCGGGGGCTGTCGGTGCGGGCAGGCAGTGGGTGCTAATTTGGGTGCTGAAAGGAGGGTCCCTCGCTGGCTTCTTGCTGCCTGGGCCTGGACAAGTCAGCATCACCAGGGCTGCCCGTGTCCCTGCTCCAGCCCCCTGCCTGCCACAGGTCCCGTGCTGCCCACAGAGCCCCCCTGGCACTGGGCACCCACCAAACACATCCCCGGGGGCAAACCAGCCCCATGGACCCTCTGTGGAGATGGGCTGCCCCCGCCCAAAGGTATGTGGGGCAGGGTGGGCAGCAGCCTCCGCCGCTGAGCCCCGGCGGAGCCACCCTGCCCGGGAGGACGATGGCACCCACTGCCTGCCGGGCACCCTGCCCCCCCCAGCCCCGGTGAGCACCAGCTGAGCTTGGGTTTCCCTCTGGACAATGGAGAAGGCGAGCTGGGACTGTAACTGGAGTGAGGGATAAATAAAGCTGCCCAGAAGTTTCCATTACCCGCACCGCGGGGTCCTGCGTGGGACATCAAAGCTGAGCCCTCTCTGCCCCAAGGTCCCGCGCCCCCAGCCCATCACCCCAGCTCCCGGCCTCCTGTGCCTAAGCCTGCACCGATGGCACTGACACAAATCACCTACGGAGCCCGGAGTGGAAAAGATGGTTCGTTAGTGTGACAGCGCCAGAAAACCTTCCTCCCCAGCTGGGAGGCAGCGGGTGCCAGCCCTGGCCCCAGGGGGAGGTGAACATGGGAGCCCCCCTGTACCGTGCTCCCCCCGCAGCCAGCAGCACCCCGGCACAGCGCGCTGCCCCTCTTGCCACCGGCACGCGGAAAGCGAGAGCCCCCCCGGGCCCGGCACGTACCCCCAAGGGGAGCACAGTCCCAACGTGCTGAGCCGGGCGGGGGGGCTCCCACGGGGCCACTCGCGAGCCCCTCAAATTCCTCCAAACAGCACCAGGATCGGTTAAAATAACACATCCAGGGTTTATTGTTTTTTTCCATTCCTCGCAGCTAATGATTAAAAAAAAAAAAAATCTAAAATAAATTACAGAATTAAATAAACACGGACTGGATTATTCCCCTCCCTGCCCTGTCCCCACCACCCCCCCAAAGAAAGCGTTAGAAGAGTGACTGAATTTGGCAACAGCAACAACAATAAAACAACCTCTAGGAAAAAGCAGCTACTTGTCAGGGTTGAGCGGTGCCGGGGGGGGGGAGGGGGGGGCATCCAACACGCCTCGCCACCCCCCACCAGCGTGCATTCCCCCTGCCGCTGCCGCTCAGCCCCTGCCCCAGCCCCCCGCGGCATCCCCTCGCCCCTTACCCGTGAGGCCGGCTTCCCCCGGCGCGCCGTCCCTGGGGAGGGGGCAGCCCCCGCTCTAGACGTGCGTCGGGTTGTCCAGATACGGGTCCGTCTTGGTCATGTGCAGCATGACCGTGGGGGCTTTGTAGTGGCAGTGCACCCCCCCGCAGCTCACCCCGCTGCAGGGCTTGCCCCTCGTCCTCACGCCCAGCTTTCTGTTGCACAGGCTCTGCCAGGTCTGCAGCGTCTTGGAGCTCCACACCCACACCCCGCTGGTGATGCCCACCACCAGCGACATGAAAATCTTTAGCATAAAGACGGCCACGGTGGGCACCGAGGCCTCCAAGGAGCAGTTGGCGGCTCGCCGGCCGGGGAGGTGCAGGCAGCCGTGCTCCAGGGCCCTGAGGTTCCAGTAATCCACATTCAGCCGCTCGTAGAAGTAGCAGACGATGACGCAGGTGGCCGGGACGGTGTAGAGGATAGAGAAGACCCCAATCTTCACCATCAGCTTCTCCAGCTTCTCCGTGTTGGTGCCGCCTGTCTTCATGATCTTCCGGATGTGGAAGAGGGCGACGAAGCCTGTGAGGATGAAGGAGGTGCCGATGACCAGGTAGCAGGAGAGGGGGATGAGGACGAAGCCGGTCAGGGCACTGACATCCATGCTCCCTACGTAGCACAGCCCCGTGAGCTCGTCCCCCGCCACCTTCCGCATGGTGAGGATGACAATGGTCTTCATGGCCGGGATGCCCCAGGCAGCCATGTGGAAGTAGCTGCTGTGGGCCTCAATGGCCTCGTGTCCCCACTTCTTCCCGGCAGCCAGGAACCAGGTGAGGGTGAGGATGACCCACCAGAGTGAGCTGGCCATGCCGAAGTAGTAGAGGATGAGGAAGACGATGGTGCAGCCCGTGCTCTCCAGCCCCTCCTGGATGATGTAGAGCTCACCATTCTCCCGGTCGCAGGCAATGTTCTCGGCCCCTGCCACCGAGCGGATGATGAAGGCCACAGAGTAAACATTGTAGCACATGGAGAGGAAGATGATGGGCCTCTCGGGGTACTGGAAGCGGTGGGGGTCAAGCAGGAAGGTGAGGACAGTGAAGGCGGTGGAGACGAAGCAGAGGGTGGACCAGACAGCCATCCAGATGAAGGCGAAGTCCTTGTCCTCCCGGGACCAGTAGACGTCCACCCCGGGGGAGCACCTGGGTGCACAGGAGAGGCTCTTCTCCACGTACTGGAATTTCTCGGGGTTGTCGCAGGCCCCCAGGCCATTGGGTCCCCGGCCCTCGGCGGTGCCCGGTGGCCAGGGCCGGGGGGCCACGGGCAGCATGCCTTGGCCCTTGTGGGGCTCGGTGGCCGAGGCGTTCTCAGGGGCCTCCATGCAGAGGGCATTGGGGTCATTCTTGGTGGGCAGCTTGCCACAATCGAGTGACTCGGGCCAGCCAAAATTGAACTGCTCCATGATGGGGACGCACTTGTGGCGGGCCTGCTCGCACATGGGGCGGCAGGCAGGGATGCTGGCGCTCACCTGGTCGGTGCACATGGGCGCGTAGAGGGAGCAGAGGAAGAAGCGGAGGTGGACGTGGCAGCCGTACTCCACCAGCGGGGCGAACTCGTGCAGCTTCAGGGCGGCCTCGCGCTGGCTCTCGTGGCCCAGCAGGTTGGGCATGCGGGTCAGGTTGTACCCGATGCCCCGGCACATGGGGATGTCGACGGGCTGGCACCGCGCCGCCCGGCCCCGCGGCCCCTCCAGCCCCCCCAGCTCCAGCCCGCGCCCGGCCGCCGCCAGCTGCCACAGCACCCACAGGGCCACCCGCAGCCGCGCCGCCGCCATCGCCCGGCCCTGGCCCCGCGGCTACAGCGCCGCCGCCATCGCCCGGCCCCGCCGCCCCCGCGCCCCCGGGCCGGCCGATCGGTGCTGCTGCTGCGGCGGCGGCGCCGCGCCGGGGCTGCTCCCCCCGGCCCCGGCCCCGGCCCCGGCCCGCGCCGCCCCGCGCGCCATGCGGCGGCGGCCCCGCACCGCCCCGCGCCCGCCGAGCCCCGGCAGCGCCGCGCAGCGCCCGGGACGGCCCCGCCACGCCCCGCCACGCCCCCGGGACACGCCCCCGGGGCGGGGCGAGGGGACACGCCTCTCCGGGGGAGGGGAGGGGAGGGGCGGGGCGGGGCGGGGCGGGGGCTCCCGGCACCGGCTCCGAGAGCGCACCCGAACCCGCACCGGGACTCACACCGGCACCGAGACCCGGACTGAGAGCGGAGGCCGGGACCGGGACCCGCACCGGCACCGGGACCCGCACCGGGCCGGAACCAAACTGCAGCCGGGACCCGCACATGGAACTGGCACCAGGACGAGCACTGGGACTCGCACCGGTAACGGGAGCCGCGTCCAGAACTGGCACAGAGACACGCACAGGAACCTCCCCGGGCCCCGCACCCCCGGGGTGACCACCCAGCACAGCCCCCACCTACACCTGACACCCCGCACACGCACCCCCCGCACACCCCAGCCCTGCCGAGGCACCCGTGGGCATGTACACACGTACACACATACACACGTACACACGTACACACGTACACACATACGCATGCACGTGCATACACGTGTACACACGTATACATGTACATACATACACACGTACACACATACACATGTACACCAGAAATCAGGTGTCCCACTCACAGGGTGACAGATCACCCATGCTGGGGACAAGGGGAGGCCGGGGGTGCCCAGCTGGAGCAGCCAAGGGTGCTCAGGCCAGTGTTAAAAACATGCTGGGGGTGCCAACACCCCTGGGACGGGCTTTGCTGCCGAGCCACCATCACAGAATGCCACCAGCTGTCCCCATGCCCGGGAGCTGCTGATCCCACGTTTGGCCCTGGAGTGCTGGTGCAGGGTGCTCTATCCCATTCCCAGCACCCATTTGGGATGGGGGGGACCAGAGGCTCAGCTGCCCTAGGGCCGATTCAGGCTGGGCCCCCAGGGTGCCCTGCCGAGAGACCTGGCACCTGCCAGGTGCGGGCACGGGCTGGCGCTGGAGGGTCCGGGCGCCGCGCTGTCCCCAGGCGTTCCCACAGCCCTGAGATTTCTTTAGTAACAACATAACAACCTGTCAACGCGGCTCCTAATCGCCAGCCGCACGCTGACACCCTGGCCATACATTATTTAAACATCCCCAATTTGGCGCTATAAGGAAATTCCATGGGAGCTGCTTATCGGTTATTGTAACGGTGCGGGAGATAAGCTGTCACCCTGGAATTTCCCTCTAGCAGAGGGTGACTGTTCGCCCGGCTCTGGGACCCTGGGAAAAGGATGATTTGGGGTGCTGGAGGGGGGCTTTGCCCCCTTGGCCACCAGCTCCAGAGTGTCTCAGAAAGCACTGTCCCGTGTGCCTGGGTGGCCCGGAGCAGCAGCCAGCTTCAGGGGGCTTCACGCCCTGGGTTAAGGCCACACTCCTGCTCCTGCACTCTCAGAAATGGGTGGTTTGGGGCTATTTTGTGCTGCAGCACAGGTCTAGGGACAAAGCGTCACCCATGGATGAGCCGGCAGCCACAGCCATGTCTGCCACTGCTGTGATGGAGGCGGCACCCACAGGGTGCTGGGACCGTTCCTGGGGTCCCTCATCCCATCCACCCCCCCAGCCCCAGGATGCGTGTCCTGCGCAGGGTGAGGGACCCAAGGGTGGCACTGCCACCACTCCAGGACACCCTAAAGCCCAGCTCCTGCCTGCCTTCAAGGAGCCATTTGCTAAGGAAAACTTGGAAACACCATCTGGAAGCCCCCACATGTCTCTGCGCCCGGCCCTGCCTGCCCAGCGGGCGCTCTGGGCGGGTGCGGGCATGGCAGGGGCTGGATGAGACCCCAAGGTGCCAGCCCCACCATCCCGGCTCACCCCCATGGGTGCCCTTGTACCTCCCAACCCTGCCACCTGGGCTGCGAAGGGTTAATGGGGCAAGGGGGTGGCAGACGCACAAATAAATGTCTTTTAATTTAATTTTGTTTTAATATGTAAAACTGTTGCTCTTGGCAGGAGGCGCCGCAGCCCAGCCAAGAGCAACACATGGATTTTCAGAGTCAAGGGGCTCCTTTTAACCTAGAGGAGTGTCTGCCCCTCACCTCCGCCCCACACCCTGGGGTGGCACCCTGGGGTGCTCCTTCCCTCCCACACCCCACGGGATGCCCAAGCTCTGCCCAAACCTTGGGGACCTGCACTGGGGACAGCAAAGGGCCCATGGAGCCCTTCCTGGAGCTTCATTCCACCCGCAGCGGGTCAGGGGAGTACCAGGGGGTGCCCCCACCACCCCAACCCTTGGCCAAGTCTTGCCCTTTCATTGCACCACTACTGGGGAGCGACCTGCCCACCCGTGCCCTCACCCCTGGGGCACGCCTGGGAGGGGACAGCGCGATGCTCGCTGCTGGGATGGGGACATGATGGCCACGCACAGGAGCCGAGATCTCCAGCCGGACGGGAAGCCTCACAGTGAAAACAAGAACACCAGGTAGAGCAACACAGCAGATTTACGGCCTTGGAAGTGGCCCTGGGCTGGGAATCCAATATCAATAGCTGGAAGAAAGGGCTCACAGAGGCTGCACAGAATTCCTGCCCGGGAAGCGGCCAGACCGGTGGAGCGGGACCGTATCACAGGAGCCCGGGAGCCTGTGGTTCCTGGCAGCAGCTTTGCCCCATTTCCTTTCTTCCCGTCAACAGCGACTGCAAACCTGTGCAAGAGCCTCTGCGCGGGGAGGGGGAAGGAGAGCAGGAAGGGCCACGGGGGGAGAAAAATCTTCCGCTGACACCCTGGGGTAAAGAGGGGCTGCAGCGATGTCACTCGTGGCCCCTCATGGATGGGTCCTCCCAGGGTCGCAGGGTCTGGGGGATCCCCCTTGGCACCAGCAATGGGGACGGCCCCAGTGGGAGCTGGGGAGGGGGCAATGGAGCTGGGGAGAGGGTGACGGAGCCAAGGAGGGGATGACGGAAGCTGGGAGGGAGCGATGGGTGTGGGGAGGAGGTGATGGAGCTGGGGAGGGGATGATGGAGGGGGGGCAATAGGGCAGGGGAGGGGGTGATGGAGTGGGGGGGGTGATGGAGCTGGGGAGGGGATGATGGAGGGGGGGCAATAGAGCAGGGGATGGGGTGATGGGGCAGGGGAGGGGGTGGTGGAGGGGGGGCAATAGAGCAGGGGAAGGGGTGATGGGGCAGGGGAGGGGGTGGTGGAGGGGGGGCAATAAGGCAGGGGAGGGGATGATGGAGTGTGGGGGGGGTGATGGAGCTGGGGAGGGGTCCGTGGGTGCTGTCCCACCGAGCCTTTGCTGGTCAGGCAGGACTTGCTGAGGGTTGGGGGGGGGAGAGGGGCCCGGTGCCGGCTGTGCTGCCCTCGTCCCTGCCCTGCCGAGCCCACGGACCCTTGGTGGTCCCGGCTCCCCCCGGCACCAGGTTCACAGGCAGGGTGTGGTGCAGGGAGTGGGAGCCCAAATAGCAAGGACAGGCCACTGGCCGTGCCCAGGGGCGAGTGTGGGCTCTGCAGCACCCTGAGCTCTCCCTGCCAGCCCAGAGGGAGGGAGATGGCACAGCCCCGCAGGGAACTGGGCGGGGGGGGGGGGGGGATAGTTTTCCCTTCTCAAATAATTTCACAGGAATAGCTGGCGTGAAAAGCCTGTGGGTTTGATTTCAAAGGGATGCCAGTGCCGGGGCCGGATGGGCTGGTGAGCAGCTGGAGGGGTCCATCCTGAGAGCACCCCACGCCGGGCACTGCACGGGGCCACAGGCTGGCATCCACCTGGACGGAGGGGCGGCTGCCCCCTGCCCTGGCCAACACCTCCCTGGGGACACCCTCCCGCACAGCAGCAGGTGTGATCCTCGAGCCCCAAAACTTCCTACCCCCAGGCACAGTCCTGTCTGATTCAGAGGCACCCGCGCGTGCACCAGCCCACCACGCCATCGGGCAGGGGATGCCCTGTCCCTGCGGCCTTCGCAAGTGACCTGCCAGGCGGCAGAGGGGTGGGAAGATGGGGATCTGGGGGGGACAGACCCTGAAAAAACAGACAGAGGACGGTGGCAGGAGGTGGGTGAACAGGCAGCACAGATCCTGCCCAGCCCCGTCCAATGCCAACATAAGGGAAAAGCCATTTCTTCCCTGATTCCGGCATTAATTATAGCAGCAAGAGCCCTGGTGGGTGTGAATTACCAGCCCCACTTTCTGTACACCCAAGTGCAGCTATTTTGGTGGCTCCATGGGACTCTGCAGTGTGTGTAACTGGGCAGGGAACCCACTCTTGGAAAGGCACCATGGGCATGGCAGTGCTGGTGGCATCAGGCAGGGCAGGGAGTGCTGAGCATGCTGGCCTCACATCCTGGGGGGTCCCGCTGGCCCCCAGCCACGCGCTGACACCCCATCACTTGGTGCTGAGACACCCGGACCCTGGCACGTGTCCCCTGAAGGACAGGACTGTTCCCTCCTTCTCTCACCCTGCTGCCATCTGCGCTCCCCGTGTCCTGGCTGGCACAGCACAGGCTGGCACACTCCCCAGCAGGGTCCCTGAGGGGCCGCAGACCCCCCGACCCTGTCCTCCTATCCAGGTCAGGGCCTGGCCCGATCCTCCTATCCTGGGGAAGGAAACCTCCTCCCGAATGCCCCGGTGCCCCTTGCGGCAGCAGGACGATGTCCCTGCCTGCCCGGCTGCCCCCAGCACAGCCTGCAGCTCACGGGCAGCAGCACCCACGTCTCTGCCCCACTGCCCAGGGGGTTGCAGAGACATTTCCTGCAGAAGCCGGGAGCTTTTTACCCCCACCATCGCCGCTCCCCCCCACCCCCAGGACCTCTGCCCACCCAGTGGGGTCCCCCGGCCATCCTGGGGCGGTGAGTGACACCAGTGTCCCCAGACAGCGCTGTGTCCTGAGCTCCCCAGGTCACCACCTGGCCTTGGGTCCCATGCATGCATTTGCAATGACAACCTCAGTCCGCAGTGTGGGGACACTGTGGCCAGGGCTCAGGGACATGGGGTGACACAAATTCCCCAGAGTACCTCTCTGCAGCCTTGTCACCCTGTCACCCCACAGCTGGGGAGACACAGGCACCCTGTGGCCACTGCAGCCTGGGGGTGGCATGGAGGGACAGTCCTGCTGACGGCCAGCCCATCTCCCTGGCCACCACCATGGGTGCCCCAGGGGGGGCTGGCAAGGGCAGCAAGGGGACAGCACTGACATGAAGCAGGCAGAAGACACATGGTGCAGGCCATGTCCCCACCCCCCCAGGAGCCCTGGGAGCCCGAGGGATCAGCACATGGATGGGCTCATGTGCAGCCATGGGCCTCAGGGGACAGGCAGGAGAACAGTGGGGTGCCCCAGGGAGCTGGCTAGCAAGGGGACATTGGGCAGTCCGTGTGTCCCCAACCCCCCGCAGTATCTTAACTGGCGAGTGTGGCTGGCAGTGCAGCTGGCAGCACAACAGGCTGCTGACAGCCTTCTGGGGGGGCTGGGACATATGTCCCTGGCTGTGGGGACAGCATCCCCATCAAAGGGGAAGCTGGACTGAGCCATGTCCTGCCCCCAGCCACCTTGCTCGTCCCTACAGACCCCTCCGGGGGTGAGGACAGGACCCAAGTGAGCTTTGGCAGCAGGTGTTCACTCCAGTCCCTACTGATGGCAGCATCTGCACTTTGCAGCAGCTGCCTGAGGGAGGCAGGCGAAGGGCTGGAGCTCCCTCCAAACTGGCTCAGCCCTGTGAAGAGCGGGTCATATGGCTTCCAGACTGGGCCATGGGGTGACTGTCTGCCCCCCAGCTGACCTTCAGTGACCACCCCCATTTCCTGGCAGCCCAAGGACAGGCAGAGGAGGTGCCTTGTGCTGGGAGCAGGCTCTGTGGCGCTCCCTGGACGACATCCCAAGCCAGCACAGCAGCCCTTTCATCCCCAGCCCTGCTTGCCCCTCGAAGTGAAGTTTCTTCCCCAGGACGCCCCATCCCGTGGTGCCGGCGCTGGGTCCTGGTGCAGGCACAGACACACACAGCCCTTTCTTCGCCCCTCGGCCCCGCACGCGGCTCGGCGCTGGCAGGCAGGTCTGTGCCGCACAATGCGCCTCCTTGTTCGCCCCAGCCCAGGGCTGGCTTGTGGGGAATGGCAGGGAATCGCCTCCGTTTCCTGCTGGAGTTTTATTACATTCACCGTATAAATAAATAAATACGATCCAGAGGAGAAGGAGAGAACCACGGGGCAGCCTGGAGCCAGGCAGGACGTGGGCTGGGGCTGAGCCCCGTGGCACCAGGGCTGGGAGCATCAGGGAGGGGATGGGGGGGGTCCCGGGATGCCCCAGGGTGGCTCTGTCCCCCCGAGATGTCTGTGCTCCCTGGGTCTGCGCGAAGTCCCTCACATCTCTCCAAGGAGCAGCCCAAATCCCAGCAAATGCAATCCAGGAGGCAGCTCCACAGCCTGGGGGCCGCTACAAGTATCCCGGGCACGGACCCTGGCCACCGGCACTGCTGCTTGGCTGGAGGAGAAACCTTCTCCCAGGGAATCTGGGAAGCGTGGGAGCACCCTCAAGCCCTGCACCCCACAAGGCTGCACATGCTCACGGCCTGGCAGAAAGCTCCTGCATCCCCAGCGCGCTCCTGTGCACGGCTCACGCGCTGTTCTGCCACCATGGGCCAAGCAAATCCGCCCTGGTTCACGCTGCTGTGGGCTCGCAGGCTGGACCTCTGGAGGGACACAGCCAAAGCACCCTCGGGGAGCCCAAGCAGAGTCCAGCCCAAGCCCGTGCTGTGCTGCCTCAGGAGAGGAGAGAGCTGCAAGGACTGGAACTGGCTGGAAATTGTTTTATCGTACTATTGACTGGTCTGAGCTGCCCATTTGGTTGCAAAGGTCTCCAGGGCAGCCTCAAGGCAGTGTCACCCTGCAGGCTTCCTTGGGTGCCCCATCACCACGAGTGGCCTTTCACCAGCCCACGCTTGCTGCCAACACCGTCAGTGCTGTGGCCAAAGTCCTCCTTGTGCTCGCTGCAGGGTTCAGCGCAGCCGTGGCAGCTGGATGCTGACACCTTCCTCCAAGCTGCGTGGACTCATCGGGGTGGTCTGGGCAGAATTTTGGCATTTCCAGTGCTTTTGGGTTGGGTTGGTTTCAACTTCTCCAGCGAGGTTCGGACCAAGACCAGTGAGCAGGCTGGAGCCGCCCAGACTGAAGCTGTCCCATCTTTGCAGCCTCAGGTTGAGTATTTGCACATTCCCGCGATCTCACTGTCCCCTTCCCTGTTACTGGACAGTGTTCATCAGCGCTGGGAAATGCCGTGTTGCATCTCTTCTTCCCAGGCCCCAAATCAGTCCATGTTGAGGTCACAGGTCTCTTTCTGATGGTTCCTGCCCAAGGTTGGGTCACTTCTTGCTCTTGACAAACCATCTGGTACCAGCATCTTCCTCCCCAACCTGGTTCCTCCTTGTGTACCTCCCTCACCTTCTCCTCTCCACATGGCGCATGCTACAAGACCACCATCTCTAACCTGGCCACAGGAGCAGCTCCAGGGGGAACTTCTTCAGCTGTGTCTCTAATCTGCTTACCAGGGTACTGGTGTTGTGCAACAACTTCCAGTTGGCCCTCTCTGGAGATGAGCTACTGCAGAAGAGCTGCTGCAATAAGGACCTGAATTACCCCAGTGCCTTATTTCTACAAGGGACAGATGCTGACATCCCGGCAGACTCAGCTTGAGGGACACTGAATTTTGATGACTTTGGGGCAACAGATTTTCTGCTCTGCTCGAGATGAACCTGGAGCTCTTCTGCCCCACTGGCTCCCTCCGCCCGGGGGCTTTGGATTCTCATCTAAATGGGTGTTTCCTGATCGGTCACTCTGCTCCTCAGCGTGCTGGCCGGTCAGACAGGCTCCTACACCCCAGAGCGATCAGTCCCTCCCATGCCTGGCACCCACCCGCAGCCCCACAGCCCACCCGCAAACCCTCCACCAGGAGGTCTGGACCCCATCGCAGTGGGATCCCTGAGGGACACACACTTCAAGCATGGGGAATCCAAAACAGCGAAGAATTAAACCCAAGATGACCCAAGTGTGTTCCAGACAAGCGAGGTGACCTCCTCACCACCCCCTGCAGCCAGGGTCGGACCAGCCAAGGACCACCCCGAGCCCCACGGCCACCCGGGCACCCCATCCCTCCAGGGCAGCACTGGTGGGTGGGGGCAGGCAGGGAGCCCAGGGGGGTGCGTCCCACTGGGGGAGGACTTTGCTACTGGAGTCGCACCAGCGTGACCTACCTCTAGCTTAAAATCATCCTAATACGCAAACTTTTATGAAAATACTCAAGAACGCAAAGTTTAACCAAAAAAAACAAAAATAAAAGCAGCACCATGGTGGGTAAACCGGCTGCCTCCTCTTCTTTTCCAAAAAATATTTTCACAAGATGGGGCAGTGCTGCTCTAGGTCTACCATCGGCATCACGGCAGCAAGAGCTCAAGACGGCAACTCGGAATGGAAACCCTCAGGTATGTCAAACAAAAATACTATTTACCATTCACTTACTAATCCTGTTCTCCTCTGGGGGAAAAAAACACAAAGCTCCTGTATTTATTTAGCAGAACTCAGCACTTTTTGGTTTTGCCAATGGCGCCTAAATATAGTTCGTGAGAAACAAATAATCTTTCAGGGATTTCTGCTCCTTCCATCTCTCCAACCCCCTTTCTTTAAAGGTCAGGCGACTGCAGTGAAGGCTCTCACCCCGGCTGACAACCTGAGCTAAGAAAAGGTGCTTTTTTGATGTGTCAGAGTCTGTGAGGTGGGTCACCCCCCCCCCGGGCTCCTCCAGCAGCGCCAGGGCTGGGCTGCGGGATGGCTCTGCTCTGTGCCCGTCCCCAGCCCCTCTCCTGCCCCTGCCAATGGCACCAACCCTCCAGGCACATGCTGGGTCGCTGGAGGAGATGGGGAAGAGTGAAGGTTCACTCGCTGTTATCAGGGGGGGTCAACTTCTGAAGATGACACCTTGTCCCAGACCACGGGTCCCAGCTCCCTGGGTGCTGATGGGTCTCCCCAAGCCAGCGTGAAACGTTTGCTTCTGCCAGACACGGTGAAGGCAGGAGAGCTGCTGCCCAGGCGGGACAGAGGGAAGAGATGGAGACGGCTGCAGGGAGGGGACAGGAGAGAAGAGGGAAGAACAAGAGGGTTAAAGATGAGGTGATCCCTTGCACTGCTGAAAGATCATGACAAGAGGAGCCCATCTCCTCATGGCAGAGGATGAAAACTCAGCTGAGTTTCTTCCCTTGATGTTCAACCTGCCTGTTCCTGCTCTCTGCCTTGTCCCGGCACACCCCTGAGTTATCTTTTTCCCCCTCTCCGTCCCTAATCCTGTCCAACGGGCAGAGAACCAAGGGCAGGGAGCTGGTGATGGCAGGCAGAGCTGGCAGGCCCCACCAGCTCTCAATACTTCTGAGAACCAGGACTGGAAAACAAACACATCTCCAGGTATGCAGCAGAGACTGGCCTGGGGGACCACCAAATCCCATCACGCCCCTGTGGCTGCCCGCACGCCGTGCCGGCCGCGCCGAGGGCAGAAGCTGGCTACCCTCTTGGATGGGTTTGAGCCACTCTGCAGCCAGCTGATGGCGCCCAGCAGAGCCGGCTTTGCTGGAAACCCCCAGAAGCAGCAATGTGGAGCCCAAGCGGGATGGGGGTTGTCCACACATCTCCATGGCCTCGGGTGGCAGAAGGGGCGCTGCTTGTCCTTGCTGAGACACGCAGCAGGGAGCTGCTGCACGGCAGCAAACCTGTGCCCAGCCCCATGCTCCCTGCCCTCGGGGGTCCCCCCCACACCCTCCAAGCATCCCCAGCCCGCGTCCCACGGGAGCCGGGACGGGAAGGCAGTGCTCTGCCTGTGCTGCTGCCCTGCCTCCCACCAAACTCCCTCCCCGACCCACCCTCGGGGCACAGACTCTGCCCTGGCAGACATGTAACTTCCCAAACACCATGGCCAAGCAAACCCTTCCCCGCCGGCCCCGCTCCACTCCCACCTTCTCTCCCCCCCGGCTGCTGCATTTTCCGCCCTCGCTGCAAACTTTCTAGCACAGGAAAATGTGAGGACATGGAAAACCAAGCTGGTCCCCGTCAGCCAGGCCACCTTCCTCCTCCTCAGCCCCTTTGTCTTGCAGACCACAGGTTGCCCAGCTCCCGGCACCTCCGGCGTCCCACCCCAGCAGGGCTGCCTGCTCCCCCCACGCCGCAGCAGGGGCGACCCCAAGGCCCCCTGAGCTGCAGAGAGATGGTTTTGGGGCTCGCTGAGGGTTTTGTGGAGCAGACAGAGCTCAAAAGGAGAGAGTGCTCAGTGCTCAGGAATGATCAGGAGGCTGGAGCCCCTCTGCTGTGGGGACAGGCTGAGAGAGCTGGGAGGGTTCAGCCTGGAGAAGAGAAGGCTCCGGGGAGACCTTCCAGCCCCTTCCAGTCCCTCACAGGGCTCCAGGAAAGCTGGGGACAAACTTTTGCGCAGCGCCTGTAGCGATAGGACAAGGGGTAATGGCTTTAAACTAAAAGAGGGAAGATTTAGACTAGATACAAGGAAGCAACTTTTGACTCAGAGGGTGGTGAGACACTGGCCCAGGTTGCCCAGAGAAGTCGGAGGTGCCCCATCCCTGGAAACATTCCAGGCCAGGCTGGACGGGGCTCTGAGAAACCTGATCGAGTTGAAGATGTCCCTGCTCATGGCAGCGGGGTTGGACTGGAGACCTTTAAAGGTCCCTTCCCACTCAAACCATTCTATGATTCTACGAACAAAGGCTTGGCACTGCTGGCAAAGCCCCCGTGGTTTCCCTATGTTGCTCCAAGCCCAGGTCCTTTGTAGGTACATCGGCTCCAGCCTTCATGACCTCCACAGCCAGGACCGGCCCCACCAGCGTGCAGCATCCCCGGTGCACCCCAGGCCAGGGAAGCACCAGCATCTCTCCCCTCCAGCCTCACTGCTGGGAATGGTCCTTTCCTCACCACCCTGGGCAGTGCACCCCGCGCTTCTCAGTCCCCAGTTGGGTCAGGATCCCACCCTCAGCTTTCAGTCCTATTTTAAAGCAAATTCGGAGCCTCCTTTTGTCCACGTCCCTCCACAATCTTCTCTACCTACCTTCTACCGGGTGTGGTTCCTGTCTGGCTTTATGCAAGAGGATGCTCCTTACTGGGGGAGAGGCAGCGGAGACATTGGGGTACACTGGACACGTGGGATACGGGGAGGACAGACCAACAAGACCCTGGAAAAAGAGTTCAAATCTGATCTACCTTTTCCCAAAAGCTGCAAAAAAGAAGTCCAGCAACATCAGAGAGTTCCCACTTCCCCACAGGTGCCGGGGCGAGCCAGGGCAGCCCCACGCTGTGGTAGGGGACCAGACCCCCAGCCGCTGCGGGTGCTGGGCTGGGGTGCTGCCCCACAGAGCAGGGCGCAGGTTGGTGACCAGGGTGTGAGCTCCCCACCACCCAAAGCGTTGTCCCCCGCCCCAGCTAAGAGCCTGGTCCTTGGCATCTAGTTGACTCAGAGCAGCACTTTATGCGGGTTAAACTCCTGCACGGCAGAGCTGCAACGGGAACTCAGGAGGGAGGAGAGGTGCGAAGAGTCTGGCGTGGCATCAGCTGGGCCCAGCTCCAGCAGTGTTTCTGTGACCTCTCTCCACAGCCTGACCTGAGCAAGTCACGGAGCAGGGACCTGCTGGCATCTGCAGTGGGGACGGCCACCACGCTGGAGCGGGACAAGCAGGGCCAGCTGCGGGGCTGGGGATGCTCAGACTTGCCTAAGCTGGACTCCTCCCAAGAGCATCTTTAACTGAGGGCTGCATCATCCATAGGGATCTCCCTTGGCTGTGGCCCGTGCTCTGAATGGGGATGCTTGTGTCAGCCGTCAGACAGCGCTTGGCCCCGGCAGCCACAGCAAACAGACATACGTTCACTGAAACAACTGCTAATTGTTCCCAATTAGGGCCAGGTCTTGAATACTCATCAGCGCATGGCACCCGCCCTAATGTGTTTAGCAGCATGGTGAGGAATGGTGGCAGCGGAGCAGGCGTCCCACTGCCGCCGCCTGCCCTGTGGAGGGAGGGATTTGTATTTATGCTGCTTTCAGGGAAAAGGAAAACATGCTCCGGGCTCCTCCAGGCTTTCACAGCAGCTCCTTGAGGGATGGGGCGGGGATCTGGGAGTCCCAGCACCCCTCAGCAGCAGCACAAGTGCCAGCCCAGGGGTCCCTCCTGCCCCAGCTCAGGCAGTCACCCCTCCGCTGTCACTGCCTGCCTTTGGGCAGCCCCACAAGCCAGCAGCTCCCGGAGCCGGGGCTGCAGGGACAGCACAAGCCCAAGGGCAGCACCAGCCTGACCTGGCCACGGGATCTCCCCGGCCGGGAGGACACCCGAGAGGGGGCACCAGGGGCTGCACAGCTGCTTGCTTCTGCCCCACGTGTCTTGGGGGCTGCGGCCCTGCAAAACCACCCAAATATGTCAATCAACCAAAAAAAGAGCTTGCCTGGACTGTGGATGCCCTTTGAGGAGCTCAGGCAAGAGGGAAGCAGAGCTGTTGCCCCAGGACCACGAAGGCTGAGCCGGGCTCTGTGTGTGATACCATCCCCAGGAGCAGCTCTCTGCTCCTGCAGCTCGCAGGGTTTTTCCCAAAGCTGGAGACAAAACCTTGCAGATTTCGCAAAGCCCAGAAGAGCAGCGGCACAGCGAGATGACGACATGGGTGTCCAGCTGCACCCGATGCCCCAAAATCCACCCAACAGAGAACAAGCTCCTGAAACCTTTCAGATACTGAAAACACCTTTGCTACCAAACACCGGCATGAGCCAAGCAGCTGGCGCAGCGCACACGGGGTTCCCTGCCTCCGTCGGGTGGGTTTGTGTCTGGAAACACCAGCCCAAGCTGCCAGGGGTGGGGAAAAGACCCTGAGTGACCACACTGCAGGGCGGGGAGGGAGGTAACTGCACCCCCAGTTACTCCCTAAGCAATGGACGCCGCCTCCATCAGCTGCAGCCGCGTGGCCGGGCACTGCTGGGCCGCTGCAGCCAGCACCACCGGCACGCTGGGGAAGAAAGGAATTTCTGTGTAAATCCCATTTACCATCGGGTTTCTCATTTCCCCTCCAGCAGACAATCCCGGCCCTCAGTGCAGCGCTGCATGAAGGGGCTGTTTAATGTATTTTTGGAAGAAGGGGGAAAAAAAAAAAACCCTCTCTGAAAAGAGCCTCTTTCAGCTAATAATGAAGTGAATATTATATTAAGAGTGAAAACATATTCAGGGTAACTTACAGAGGGAGACAGAAAACCTTTTCATAACACCCTGGCCACAAACACAACTGCCAATTAAACTGGCTTCGTTCGGCAGCCCGTGCCAACACAAACGAGGGGCCAGGGGAGCGGAGCATGCCGGAGCCAGTGTGTTCGGTGCCCGGCTGGGCTCGGCCGTGGCTGGCGGCACTGAGGGGTGTCCGCTCTGCTGACTTTCAGAGCCAGCCATTGAAATAAAAAGGTGTGAGTCCCCTGTCCCTGGCTGTCCCTGCACGGGGTACCGGGCAGAGGTGAGGGGCTCCAGCACCACAGGGGTCCTCAATCCCTGCCCACAGTGACTGGTCCTGCCTCTCCTCTGGTCTGCACCAGGACACTGCCATCAGCAGGGGGGCATCACCAGGCACCCAGCCCAAGGGACCAGCAGGATTGCTCCTGGCCGTGGTGGAGGGTGCTGAGCCACCCAGCCAGGCTGAGCTGACAGGAGCCCAGGTTTGGCTGCCCTACGCATCTCGTGAAGGCTGAAATGGGGGGAAGCTGCAGCTCCCACCCCAACAGCCTGTGCCGGGGGGAGGAGAGCCATGGCCAGCCCACGGGGCCAAGCTCAGACGGTAAGCAGAGGTGCCAAAACCTGGAGCACCTTCCAGCATCCCCATCCCCGCTGCGGGGTTCCCATGTGCCCAGGACGTCTTGCCCCACCTTTAGCTCTGCTGTCCCATGTGTTTTGGTTACCTGCTGGTGATCTCAGCCTACCCTCACCCCCAGGAGAGCACAGCCCACAACACGGTGGGGACATCAACACTCATCAATGCTCTCCAGGGTTCCTGCATCAGCTGCCACCGGTGGGGACAGGCGCTGAACAGGGTCTCCTTTGCCAGGTCCCCTGGGGGCTCACCAGTATGGAGGAGACCTGCAAGGGGATGGCAACAAGCTGGGAGACCTGACACCCAGGTGACACACAGGGGCTGTGATTCACATTTCACACAGGATTTATCTTTGTCTTGCAGCCCAAGGAGCAAGGTGGGCTGAGGGTACACAACATCTCAGGCTCTTGCTTAAACACTGATGCCAGGAAAACATCATATGATAGCAGATAATACTTTAATTGAGCAAATGCTCGGCGAAGCTCAGGAGCTGCAAGTTGACATTTGGTAAACCCAAACTGGAAATACAAGACCACTTTTGAGCTGTAACCAACCTTTGCAACAGCTTCTCCAAGTGAACGCCCTGAAGGTGCTTCTCAAACTATTTAACAGAGGGGAAGGGGGGTGAAGAAGAGGCATTTTCGCCAAAAATAAAAATTCCAGTAGCAAACTTCGCAAAGGTCCACATTTTTTTGATTAACAATCAGAAAGCCAAGTTCCCTGCAGAGATTTTTTGTCTGTTTTGCTCAAGGACTTGTATTTCTGTTTTAAGGCCTAGTCAAGATCCAAACACATCTTTGATTTTGCCCAGAGGCTGAAAGTTTGTATTTCTTCCTTTAATTAAAAAAAAAAAAAAAAATCAGGAAAGTAACTTTTCACCACTATTTGGTAAAGAAAAATTGAAAAATGCACGTCATCGAAGCCTAGTTAACCACAGGAAGGCTCTCACACAGCAGTGAACTGGCCATCAACCTGGAGGCAGCCTCTAGGTCAAATACAAGTCACTGGCCTGGACCGGGCGACAGCTGAGGGGAGGGCAGTTGCTGTTCCTGCCGCGTGCACCGCTGGCAGCGGACGACAGGAGCAGACCTTCCAGAGGCTTACAAAGCTCCTCAGCGTGCCACAGCGAGCCATCCCGCTGACACGTATTTCTGTGTTTCAGATTGAGTGGGCGCAACGCCCTCCCCAATGAGTTTTGTCCCTGCAGCTCGGAGAGCAGAAACTCCTGCCTTTGCAAGGTCATCAATGGACACGGATGCGCCAAGTTTCCATTAGCTGATCCAGCTGCCTGTGCTCACTCAACCCCAGCACCTAAAGGCTGTCAGAGACATGCCAGCACGCCCTGCGTCAGAGCGGAGCCTGAGGAGGCTCCATGAAAGGCACAGCCGTCTCCTGCTGGGAAACCGGGCCCCACTTGTGTCTTCAGACCTATCTTATCCCAAGAGTCAGGCAGCACAAAGTTCTCCATTGCTTGTAGGGAAGAGGTATCAGCTTCCGATAAAAGCAGGTTATCAGAACAATTTGTGCAGAAAAAGACCAATATCCAGATTTAAAGCCCATCATCAACGCGCCCCTAAACCACTTGCCTTCGGCAACGCATTACGAGGGAGGCGTTGCCATCTAGTGTCGACCCAGGAGAAAGGACTCGGCCAGACACCCACCTCCCCTTGCCGCCAGCCCAACGGGGACTCGTGGGGGGACAGTTTTAACATCCTCCTGGAAAAAAGCAACGCTATGCAGACAGGACAAGGCTGCCTGTGACAGGAGGACAGCTGGAAAGCCCTGGCCGCAAGGGCTGTGGAAGTCCAAACCCAAGAAGCCAGCCGCTGGACACGCGAGAGCCCAGGCTTGGGATCTTTAGATCAGAGCGAGGGATCTGAGTTGCCGGCCCAGCTCAGTTAAAAGTCTCACTGACAACCTTCCACGCAACACTTGTGTTTCAGGTGTGTATTATTGCTGGATGCTATTCATCAGGACAAAGCATTACCAGTGTATGATTAAGATAATTAGTATCATGTAACTCCATTTCTTCCTTTCTGATCGTCAGGAAGGCTCGGGGAGTCTTCTGGGAAAAAGTAGATCTGGGAAAAAATAATCACTGGATTGTTCTTAGGGGACAGATGACAAAACCCAAACACTACACTCTCTTTAGGTCTCTCTTCTTCAAACTAAGTAGCTCAGCAGGATTTGACCTCCTCTCGGAGACCAAGCCATGCTTTCTCCAAAAGCACAGAGGACTAGAACAAGTAGTGGGGTCCAGAAGCGTGCTTGCCTACCGAGAGGGCATTTTATTTTAAGACACTGTCAGAGCGTGCTGGTAAGGAATCCAAAAGCCATGAAGACACTGGCAGAACAAGAATGCTTCAGACATTTCTCTCCTGGCAAGGGGCTGCCTTGGATCGTGCAGTGACCACAGGCAACCCTCCCTGCCCAGCAAGTCAACAAGGCACTGAATCATGTGTGGAAGACATCATCCATCCTAGTCAAGTAAGGGCAGGACAAATGCCATGAAAACATCGTTTCATGTTACCAGGTTCCTCCTCCACGGCCTCTTGCTAGTTTTGTATCTACCTGCCACTGCCTCACTAAGAAGCATTTGATTTCTGCATTTAATAAAGGTGTACGTTCAGAGAGGCACGGGCAATACAGAGTGGATTTTGCTCCAAAAGGAAACCAACTTGATCGAAGCCAGAGAGGAGTCAGCAATATTTGTAGGGGATAAAGCTGGTATTCTTAATTTGAAATTTAGTATCAACATCACAGGAACCTTCACCCAAAACAAAGAGCATAACATGCTGTTGCCCAAGAAGGGCGCTAGCTATACAGCAACAAACCAGACCCTATTTCCAAATTCCAGCTCCTTACACTGAACGGACTCTTGCACAATAAATTGGCACAAGTCCTGCCAGTGTTAATTCTCAGGTTGGTTTATTTTCTCAGAACAAAAATATCAAACAATTTTTAAAAGAACAACCTGTATAAACAACACAGAACTTCACAGCATCCTACTCCCATTTACAGATCCTGCAAAAGCAAGAGGTAGGGTGTCAGGAAAGTTTTCTTCAAAGAGTATGCAGGGGAGGGGGAACACCTTCCTCTCTCCTGCAGCAGGACTTGGTTCTTCTGGAAACAGCCTCAGAATATGGCAAACCAACCAAATTCTACAAAATAGGTTGTGTATAACCACAGAACTTCCATTTCATGCTCTCAAAACAAGACAGTGCTCTTGCACCTCTTCCCAAAACATAGACATGATGCCAAGATCTCCATGTGCCCAGAGGTAGGTCTCCATCCTGTCCAAGATCCACTCTTTTAGTCAGCTGGCAAGGTTCTAGGATAACAAAATAACACAGTCAGCATCCCGCAAGGATCACCTGTACATTTTATTCCATTTTAGCATTAAACGGTCATTCATTACTAGCACGCATCTACAGTGGCTCTGAAAGAAACACCCAGAATCTTATGGATTAGCACAAGTGGAATGGGCACAGTGAAATCCCCGTAAATTCATTCAACTTCCTCACACAGGACTTGGAGGAAACTGAGTGTTAAGTGACAAGTGGTGATCCTCAGGGGTCGGTACGGGGACCAGTGCTGTTGAACATCTTTGTTGGCAGCATGGACAGTGGGATCAACGGCACCCTCAGCAGGTTTGCCAACGACACCAAGCTGTGTGGTGCGGTCGACACGCTGGATGACATCCCGTCCCTCCAGAGGGACCTGGACAGGCTAGAGAGGTGGGCCCATGTGAACATCATGAGGTTCAACAAGGCCAAGTGCAGGGTCCTGTGTGTGAACTGGGGTAATCCCAAGCACAAATCCAGGCTGGGCAGAGAATGGATGGAGAACAGCCCTAAGGAGAAGGACTTGGGGGTGTTGGTGGACGAGAAGCTCAACATGAGCCAGCAATGTGCACTCACAGCCCAGAAACCCCCCGCAGCCTGGGCTGCATCCCCAGCAGCGTGGGCAGCAGGGCCAGGGGGGGATTCTGCCCCTCTGCTCCGCTCGGGGGGGACCCCCCTGCAGTGCTGCCTCCAGCGCTGGGGCACCAACAGCAGAAGGACACGGAGCTGTTGGAGCGGGGCCGGAGGAGGCCCCGGAGATGCCGGGAGGGCTGGAGCCCCTCTGCTGTGAGGACAGGCTGAGAGAGCTGGGGGGGTTCAGCCTGGAGAAGAGAAGGCTCCGGGGAGACCTTCCAGCCCCTGCCAGTCCCTCAAGGGGCTCCAGGAAAGCTGGGGAGGGACTCTGGATCAGGGAGGGGAGCCATGGGACGAGGGGGAAGGGTTTCAAACTGAAAGAGAGGAGATTTAGATGAGATCTCAGGCAGAAATTCTTGGCTGTGAGGATGGTGAGCCCCTGGCCCAGGTTGCCCAGAGAAGCTGTGGCTGCCCCATCCCTGGAGGGGTTCAAGGCCAGGCTGGACGGGGCTTGGAGCAACCTGGGCTGGTGGGAGGTGTCCCTGCCCAGGGCAGGGGGTGGCACTGGATAATCTTTAAGGTCCCTTTCAACCCAAACCATTCTGTGATTTTAGGAACTCAAAACTAGCAAGGCCAACTCAGAGAAACCCTGAGAACACCCTTCAGGCCACCTTCCTTCCTGTACAGGGTCACCCACGCTACCCAGCACTTGTGTTTTTCCAGCCCTGACTTGGATCACCTGCCTCACCTTCTACATGACTACACTGACCTTGCTGCCAAAATCTCGCCTGCTCCTTCAGTGCCTCTCCCAACCACGCTTCCCCTCTGCCCCTCCACCTGCAGACAGAACCAGCACCTTCTCCTTCCTGTCCCTCGCAAGCTGTTTGAGTTGGTTTTCAAGTGCTGGTCAAACACTGCAAGATGTGCAGTGGAGCTGTGGTCCACACATGCACAATGTGGAGTTCCCTCTTGTCCCCAAAGCCATTAAGCACCTGAGATAAAACACACTCCGCACACATTCCCACTGCTCTCTGATGCGCCTGCTGTGTCTTTCAACATCCTGCTGCTCACAACATTGCTGCAACTGGCACCTGAGATACCCACGGAGGAATATTGATACAGGGGGTATTTCCCCAATTTGTCAGAGTGCAGATGGTACCGAAACACTACTGAAAAGTCAGCCTTGCCCCTCCATCATCCACAGGATGAACAGCAGAAGGAAAAACAAAAGAAAACAAAATAAGCAGAAAAATCCTTGGAAACCTTTCCACAAGATAACCCATTATCTGTCTACTACAGAAGTTCTGAGGACCAAAGGAGGTACATTCAAAAGATGCCCTGTCTCCTCTCAGCTCAAGAATACCAGGAGCTCAAACCAATTTTTGATACTCCTTCAGCAGCCAGAGCCACTACGGCTCGCTCAGCCAGCTCGGCTGCCGTGGCAATCTCTGCAAATGTAAGTCCGACTATTAGTAGCAAAATAGGGAAGCCTGCTCCTTAGAGGATATCGATTTACAGACTGCTAACCAGCAGGCAAAAAAGCAGTAATTGTGAGGAAAACAGACGGTTTGCAGACTAAAGGATGAGGAGATGAAGCATCACATGACGCTCAAAATCCACACCTCATTCATTATATATCCTTGAAAGGCACCACAGGATCACGGGATAATTAGGGCTGCAAGGAACATCAGCAGGTCTCTAGTCCAAGCTCCTGCTCGGAGCAGGGTTAGCTATGAGGTCGACCAGATTACTCATCCTCCCCCCATGACCCCAGAGCAGCCGGGTTTCTGTCGGTCTGCGTGCTCAGAGCCACACGAAACCCGTGACTCAAACGCCACCCTGCCAGAAAACTGGGTCTGAATCAGGACAATGTGCCTCTCTCAAGGGCTGCCCCCAGTTTAAAGCGTGGGATAATAAAGGCACAAAACAGTTGAACAACTTTAAAGATTGCCAGAAACACACAAGTGAAGACTTCTCACCTAGCAGAAACTAGGACTGACAATACCACGTCAGTGCAGAGTCACTGTCCTGGTTCACCCAGACTCACGAAATCCTGTGTTACAGTCTCATTTAACAGGCCACCTTTTATTGCCAAATCTTCCAAACCTGGGAGTTAACGAGGTTCACTGTAACGCAAGATGTTCCCAGTCAGCTTCAGGCTGGCAGTGCTTTCTAACACCTACCCTGACCAGGAGAAGGGGGAGATGAAGTTCCTAAAGAAGGAAAACTACTGGAGGACACTTCAGCTGATCTCTTCTCTTCGAAAATGGATCAGAGGTAGAAACGCTTAAATCATTTTTCCAGCTCACAGCATAAAGTTCTAGCAACTAGGACAAGGAAAGAAAGGTTTCTATAGTGGAAAAAAATAATTACGCTTGATGCGCTGTAGTGTTCTACGCGTTATTAGAGAAAAGCATCTTTGCTCCTGTTAAAATGCAACTGACTTCTACTCTGCTTCTCGTCACTCTAATGTTATCCCCACACAACACTTCCTTTTATGTGTCCCTGACAGGCATACCTAAGAGATGATCACTTGATGTTTCCACCGGCTGTTAGTTGTGGTTTGGGGTGTCTAGCTGGGTAGAAAACCTACAGCTACTGAGACTTCTTGTGCACCATAAAAACAAAGGATCAAACTGTGAGTCTTCTGGTTTCATGGCTGCTATTTGAAGTAATAAAGTCTTTACATGAAGCTAATTAAAAAAATATTCAAACTGAAACCCTAAAGCCATTTCAAGGAGTGTTTGATCAGTTCATCTCTTTCATTTCCACCTAATGGCTACACAATCAAAAGAGAAGTGGAGGGGAAACACACAGCCCTGAAGACGCAGAGAACTGGATCGCGTTCAAAGCGTTTGCTGCTCCTGCAGGTAAGAGAACAGCGTGCTCCAACCAGGACTCCGCTCCAATATTTGTTTCCTTCCCTTAACAGCAGGTTGGCAGCAACTCAGCCACGAAAAGCAGCAAGGCACACACTCGCTTTGAAGTTCAGGCAGAAGTCTGTCGGTACCCGCTATGTTAATTCATGCTTCAGAACAACGAGGCAGTCGATCATCAATTTACAGTAAGCAACATGCCAGGTCACAGGTCATTTATAATCACAGTCACCTTTACTCTGCATTAAAGCCATAATTAACAGTTAATGTTTAACTAAGGCTTTAAAATTTGTTTAAGCTGCTTTCTTGCACAAAGAACTGTTGCCGCATCTTCCCCGGCTCCCCCTTTCCTGCCTCCATCTCTAGCAGGGCTGCAGGGAAGTGTCATGTAGGCACCAAACACAGCAGGTAAGATTTTTGCCGAAGCTCAGGAAAACTGGAAAGTAAGAAGCACGCACTTAAAGCACTGCTCCTGCCAGTTCAGCCCTCATTAAACCCACACTTTGAAGCAGCACTGAGATAACCCCCCGTGAGAAGAGAACTCCTCGAGAGAAGCAATCCAGTCACCAGCTTCGTGGAGGGCAGTCTGCAAGGCTCAGCCTGGCTTTTACATCCTGGAGAAGTGCCTTTAAAGGATATTCAGGGAAACGTAGCTTCTACATGTCTCTTACAGGAGACAGAATGCCTTTTTTTCAACACTTCTGTTCAAATCTAAATAGGATTCTCACTGACCATGGAGAAAAATGGAAGGAAAGCTCTGACTTGGTAGTCAGAAGGATATGGTCCATCTCACACCACAGCTCCAGATGAGCACACTTGGAAAAGGAGATGTTACGTGCAGACATTTGGAGCATAGATCAGCAGAGGAGCTAAAACATGCTTGAACAGGAATTGCCCAAGAAGTGCTCTTCACTCAAACCCTGACAAGTCCAAAAGAAACTGCCACTCCGAAATGACAGCTTGGAGAAAAACCACCACTACCAGGAGGTGAACAAGCTCCTTCTGAAGCGCACCACGTGGGTGCCACGAGAGGTTACTGACAGGCTCCAGCCCTCCCAAATAGCAAGAAGAAAGCCCAGCGACAGCTAGGGTGCTATCAGCTAGCTGATAACGAGATGTGCTGGGCAATCCACCCTGATGCAAGGAGAAGAAACAGCTATTTACAACACCAGGCTATCATGGTTTTATCTGGACAACTATTAGAGGGAACGCAACATATCGCCATCCCAGGGAGCCTGTCTCTGAGCACATGCCTTCAGAAAACTGCCTGATTAGGGTACCACTTATCTGCTCTCTACGGAAGCAGTTCTGCAGTCAGGCATACCCTCATTTCTTTCTCTAACGTGTTGTTTGGGGACGTCCAGCTGTTCATGGTTCAAGTGGCTCACTTTTATGGCCAAGATGGCTGCGAAACTATCTTCAGAGTGCGGCAGCACAAGAACACACAGACGCTCAGAGACTCCCCGTGGCTGAAAGCTCGAGCAGGCTCCGACTCCCCCATCACAGGCGCACCAGGCATCCAAATTCAGATGAAGGTGCAAGGAGCAGATGCACTACTCCTCATTTATAACACCAAGCTATATGAACGTCCATTGCCATCTGAAGATCTGCACTTACATGCTTTTTTCTCAGGATTTTTTTTTTTTTTGCAAGTCAATTTGTCACCATCCTCAGCTCTGCAAAGGATCCACAGCGAGTTTCAAGCACTGCCTGTAAGCTAGACAGACAGCTCAGTGGCAGGATGAATTCTCCAGAGATCTTTAACAAGTCTCAGCTCCAAAGACCCTGAATGCTGATGACACACACTACGATCCTGAACCTGAGCTGATGGAAGAAGGATCTGTCAAGCCTGCTCAAATCTCTGATGGGACAAGGATACCTAAAGCAAAAAGGAAAAACAGAAAGCAGAGCTCTTTGCCAAGCATTTCTAAAAAAAGCCCCTTAGAACAGCACCCAGACAAAGCAACAGAACAACTTGTTCAGAGAGCAGGAGGTCTCAGAAGAGGCACAATTACGGGAAGGTGAAAAAAAGGATGAGCTCTTCAACACACACTTTCTGACTCAGAAAGGACTTCATCCAGCAAGTCTGGGATGAAACTGATCCTTACAGCAGCTCCCAGTCCTTCAAGAGCTCAGATAACTTTCACGTCAATAATACTCAGCATTCTGTCAAATCAACAGGTCCCCGATACAGCAGGGTGGGTAGTGGGAGAGGCACGTGAAGGTCATGTCTACCCTTACTGGAAATAACTGCAGTTCTGCAAAACAACCCACAGCAGTGCCAAGACACTCCCCGCATCTTAAGCAAAAAGCCTTTCCAAAAGCAGCATTCCCCAAATCTGAAGCCCTCGTTAGTATCTCCTGCCTCCTGGTGCTGACAACCATAAACACCGTGGTTTTGCAAAGTGATGTTGCCACAATGTCAGACATAGCACTCAATGCCCTGGTGCTGCTGAAGCAGTGATGTAGCTCCCGGTCCCCCGTCAGCTGCTCTGTGTCGCTGATGACAGAAAGGACACCCCATTGCGGGGCTGCACTTGGCCAACAATGCTTGGTACCTCACAAGCAGCACAGAGGAGTATTTCCCAAAACCACAACGAACACTGCTGAGGGCACTTAGCACTCTTTTTGGTAACCTCAGCTGTCTCTGTATCACCACAGCTACTGCAATGCCCAGTTAGAGCATTTTAAACTCTTCCGAAGTTTGTCAGAGTTTCACCGCTCTCTCTGCTGGAGTGGAAAGCTGGCAGGGCTCACAAGACCCTGACCAGCACCAGCACCCTCTCGTAATCAGGAGAGCCTCTCACCTGAAGCCTAGGGTATCAAGTCATTCAAATTTTGTAGTTTCATTTGAAAAAAAGCGGAGACTATGGAATAAGGGAAAAAAAAAACCAAACCATGGAAGGCCCCCCCCCCCCCCCCCCCCCCCCCAGAAAAACAGCCATGAGGGCACGGTTCACACCACCATCATCTGAAGTTTTTTTTCTTCCCAACTGTGTATTGAAGTTACCTTCTGCTTGCGTCAGCTCCCCTCTGCTCTGAACGCTGCTATCAGCTCTGACACCTGGTCCCAGCAGCAGAGTCCTCAGTGCAGTGCCACGCTGAAGCAGCAAGACACAGGGACACCCATGTTCAGTGACACTGACCCCAGTGTGGCAGGGTACATGGGTACACCAGCCAGGCCTCAGCTGGCCCACATCCATGCACAGTGATTTAGATTATTGAGCTCAGTAGATAACTTAGATTATCTGCTCAGGATAAGATGTCTCTGAAGTCAGGCAGTGAAAAACATCCTTCACTCTTTGGAGGTGGCAATGTTCTCCAAGCCCAAGAGGATATGGGATTCTTCATACAAGCACAGTAACAGTTCTCTACACTCAACACTCCTTTGAGAAACTGGACTAGAAGACCAAGCACACAACAGTAAAGTATGGAAAAGGGCCCTTTGTTTTGCCGAATAAGGCATGATCTTTTAAAATCCTCAGATTTAAGACTAAGAGAAATAGACAGGCTAAAGACATTTCTTCTGCTAGTTCAGAGAGAAAGTCTGGAGCACACCAGAGCAGCAGGACTGGTGGCCAGGCGTGCCAGTTCTGCCTGGGTCGGCAGGGAGAGCTGCTTACCACTGTCTGTAATGCCACAAGGACCAAAAGCGGCACAGGGGACTCCTGTGCCCCAGCTACCAGCAGAGGCAAGCTGTAACCTGATCGCAGGCACATGAGTCACAGGCACCTGCAGCAGGCTCCCATCCAAAATCGGTTTCGTCACCACCTACTTGGGTGTAGGTTTATCCGATTTGCCATTTTGCCCATCAAGGTAACAAAACATTTTTACTTACGCTTCATACAGCTTATCACAACTGAAACACGAGGGGTGAAGAAAGGAGACTTTAAAAACGGTACTTCAGAGAAAACCTTAAAATAACCATGCGTCTCCCTGCTGCTGGAAGTGAAGACCAGAAACTCTGAATGTTGTGCAAAACTAAAACTTTCTTCTTAAAAGAAATTCACATCTTTCAAACAGACCATTCTCTTTAAGCTCTACCTGCACGATAAACTAAGTATTATCATGGGAATGAAAAGAGACCAGCATCTTTTTCACTCTCTGCTTATTTGTAACAGCAGCATATTTTATCTGCCTGCTTCTGCCAAAAGCTCTGAGAAATAAAAGCCCACACAAGGGTATTCACCGGGGGCTCAGCCTGTCCTTTCCAGGGCAAGTGTGCTGGGTGGCCTCAGGCAGGCAGAAAGGAGCTTGAGGAGAAACACAGCCAGGAACCTGCTCCTACCTGATCTGGGAGCTTCATGTTTGAGCACGCAAAGGAGAACCCCAGACTTTAGACACTTGCTAAGTCTTAGAGAGGATGGCCCCGAGCTGGGCCCTACAGCAGTCCTCTGATGAGGCTGGAGCACCTCACTGTCACTTCACTGACACCTCAGAGGATGGGCACGATAGGGCACTGACATATTGCATGGGTCTCACTCCTATCCATCATCTTTTCACTTCTAAGCCCAGGCTGGACCTCCTGGTCTGGGCAAAGCCACCCCTAGTGCATTCAAACCAAGGATGGGTGTCCTGTACACCTGACCAGGAGGCATATGTGGCAGGGCATCCCTAAGCAGAGGTGGTGCCATCATTTCTCTGCTGACAGTGTCTAGAAGAGACCAGAACCTACCAGTCTTCCAGAGAGGTATTACAGGTACTACCACAGGCATGAACTGCAGAACTCCTCTAAAAGAAAGGAAGATGCTAGGAGAGGAGATACCTGGAGAGAAAACAAAACAAAACAAAAAAAAAAAACCAACAACCCAACCTTATTAAAGCTTTTCTCCTTCCTCTGCCTAGCAAGGAGAATGCTTAATTAAGTCTTCCTTCAAGCCTTCCCACTCGCTACAGCAATGCTCAGCATAAAGCAGATACTTAATTTCCTTTGCAGCACAGGACATCTCGGTGGTACAATAATTTGCATATTCTAAAGGAAGAAGTGAAATTACCAGTTCTCTCTTGTTCAGCTTTACGCAGTGGGGAGGGACAGTATCAGCAGGAGGCACATTTTAGATCTGCTCAGTAATAAGGGAGAGCAGGAGGGGAAGGAGCAAGCTGCTGTTGAATCAAAGTCTGGAGCCTTCCCAAGGCAGGAGTTTTGACTGTGTTATGCACATACTTCTCAGTTTATTTGCAAGTCTCTTTCAGCTTATTAGGTCAGTTTAACTGGCAACCGCTGCTGATTTGAAGTCCAATTATAGTCACTTCTACCTGGTGACACAGCCCCAGTTCCGCAGCCAGTTCTCACCAATTAATGGCTTCAGAATTGCTAGACCCTGCTATTCGTAGCAATCTCAAGTTTGACCTCAGAGTCATAGTTTCCTGCCATAATTTAAGCATTGTTTGTTTTCACTGGAACACTTCCCTGTATGCTCTCGACTACTGAGACCACTTCTCCTGTGTATTGAGCTGAGATACACGTTAGAGGCAAGCTTTCAACTTTGTCCCACCTTTAATAAAAAAGAAAAAAGCTCAGAGACTTATCTTTCTGGGACAAAGCTATCACCAAGGACCCTCTACTAGAATCCAGACATTTCTAGGGAATTTATCCCCACTCTCTTGGTCATGGAGGACCACAACAATACAACAATATGAAATTCCTTTTTTTTCTTACAGGTCTTTCAAACAAGAAAGAACATAAAGATCCAATAAGCCAGTGGTCCTCAGCCCATTCATCCTGCAATTTAGGGTACACCGAGGAGGACTTTCAGCTACACACATCCCAGGTAACTTGGCTTGACATGTCTGCACCACACAAAGTGTACAGAGTCAGACAAATAACCCGGACCTAAAGAGGGGTAAGCACAAGATTCAAGCCACTGGTTTTGCAAAGAACTGCAGCAAGACGGATTTAAGAAAGGGTCTGTGCTTCTGTTCCCTCCCTCTGAGCATTTCTGAATTCCTCCGGGAAGCATCACAAGTGGCCTTGCATTTCACCAAAGAGAAGATTTATTCTGATCTGAAACTCTGTTAAAAAGGAAGACAGTTTGTTCCGAACAAGATATTGTTTGTGGTCGGACTCTATAGCGAGAGGGATACAGAAACGCCAGGCCGAATGAAGATACTCAAGTGTGTCTGGGTTTGAGTGTCATTATGCAAAACATACAACACAGCCCTGGATTATTAAGTACAGAGATGTGAAGCACTTGTCCCTGTAGCAGAGCAACCACTGCAGAACTCACCAAAAGATAAAGCAAACCCACCTGGGAAGGAGCTCTGAAGCAGGGGGATGAATGTAGCAGTGTACCAGGAGGGTGAAAAATGCCACGACTACAGCTGCCAGCCATTTAGCTGGTAAGCTGGACAACGGGTCAGGTCAACGCTTAACACGCACCTGCCAGCTGGTATATAGGAAAGTTTTCCGTATCTGTTGTGATTCCACTGGATCATTAAACACGAGCTACAGGCAGCGTTCACAGGCCATCTACTCACTAAATGCCTAAGACAGAAAGGATGAAGCAGGTCTGTCACACTGACCAAGTACAGCCTGAACTGAACTTGTACAAAGTTGTCAGAAAACACCAAAGAATGCTCTGCCTCAAGTCTGACCAATCAGCAGTGCCTTCGATAGAGAGCAGGAGCTCCAGTTGGAACTGCTTTGCTCCTCTCAGAATATGTAATGAAGTTTTTAAGCAAGACGCAGCAGCAAACCAACCTCCAGCTAGCACAAGGCTCTGCCCTGCAAGAACCTCCTCCAGCAAGGGATTTTTCTTGCCATGAATTAATAGTAGATTCTTGTGTAGGTCTCAGTGATTTATGTTTGTCTGGAACACTTAGTTTATTTTAATGCTGTAACTAAAATCAACTTCAAAGAAGGTTAGAAATCTTTTTGGCTGACAACTGTCCCTCAGCTGTGTAAGGCAGGAGAACTCCAGGAAAGCACTGTACACGCGCATTGGTAGGAGTCAGTGGAGAAACTCTGTCTGATGAACAGTTCAGCCCAATCTTTAAGCTTGTTTTGTTTCTCTTTTTCCCTTCCCCTTTGCACTTCTCAGTCTCTACTAACTGAAGACACTGTTTTACTTACGTAAAGTGGCTACGTGCCATCACACCAACTGTGTGGAAATCAGCATCTTTGCAAGCCACTTTTTGGGAAACAAGAGGCCACACAACCTTGCCAGTGGCAGACCTGTCTGGTGAACCAGCAGACCACCAGATTCATTCAGTGTTCCCACCACAAAGCAGGGCCAATTGATGCACAGATCAACACAAGAAGCGTCTCAGGTCAGGCACTGCTACGTACTACCATCAGACACAAGAGCCAAGTCCTACAGGCTTCCAAACTGCAAGTCTCTGAAATTCAGCAAGTGAAGAATTGAAGCCTCCTTGCCAAGTCCGGAGCTGCGGACTTCCTGCCCACGCTGGCAAGATCACACATCAGTTTTAAATCCCCTTTCACAGCTACTTGCCTGGGGGTAGGTACCTGCTCACAGATGTGACCAGTATCATCCTGAACCCAGGGCAGAAGAATTTCTGCTTTGAGACAGCTTAGCAACACGCCCAGCTCAGAGCAGGGCACAGGGGTGAAGCCTACAGCAGGGAGGCACGTCCAGCCAGAAGAGGGTTGTGTTGCTTTAGGAAGCAGCGCTTCAATCAAACCTCCTCCTCTAATACCACCTGAGCTTCCTCACAAGCCCAGACAAAAGAGCCAACCTTAAAATAACAGACCTGCACCCTGCACTCGCACTGCTGATGATGGAAAGGCTGCTAATCCTCATCTTCTACAGGTAGAAGAGGTACTGCCTGTACTGCGTGAGAGGGAACAGCAGCAAACTCTGACAGCCCTGCGCTGGTGATGCTTTCTGACAGAAGGCTGCTGTCATTTTCTGCAACTCTTTCCCTAGGGTTCACCCTGAGGCAAGAGACCAGCAAAGATTTCCACACCCCCTTACACCCCCCAAAGGTTTTTGACAAAAAAAAAAAAAAAAAAAAAAGAATGATCAAAGAGCCTTTGTGCATTTATAAATCTGTCAATTTTGCTAGAAGATTTAAGGCTTTAAAGAGCCCAAAACATCTATTTGAAATTTTCTATACAAACAGGTTTTTTAATATTTAAAAAAAAACAGAAATAAAATATTTAGATTTTTCTGAAGTGAGGCACTCCAACAGCTCCAGACAGGAGCGCTGGAGGGGAGGAGGAAATCCAATTCTTAAGTTTGACAGGAACAATTTTTTTTTGTTTCTTTTAATTGGCAGAGAAACAAGACTACACAGCTATTTCTCCCCCTGGCTCTGACAAGGAATAGCTGGGATGAGCAGCACAGGAAACAACAAAACCAAACTTACTCAAGTGCTGCCAGTTTCAGGTTCCTGTCCCACACCAGCTTGCCTCGTAGGAAAGACTCCCCGAGCCAACAGTGCAGCAGTGTTTCACCCCACCACCCCACCCCTTCCCTGCCACCCACTCCCATTACCTTACATTTTGTTCCCCACCTGAAAACACAGTTCATACACGGCAGAGGTTTTGAGAGACCTCAGCCTTTTTCACAACTTGATTACCTTTATTTCTGGTTAGCCAGAAGAAGAGCTGAGAGGGGCAAACATTCGGCAGCACATTTCTTTCTCCTTTTCCACGTAGTCCCTGTAGCAGCTGGAAATTAGAGCACAACATGGCATCACAGGCTGCGGACTGCCCACCCAACCACCAGTGCCACAAACAGAAAATATTTTTTTTTTTCCTATATAACTACATTAGCCTAATGTAAGAGTGTGCTGGTAGCAGAGAGGCAGCTCCTCCAAGCCCTTCTTTCTGCCATGTCAGGGAAGGAGAGCTGGAAACACTGTGCCTCATCCCCAGACCTTGGGTCTCTGCTCCACTGCTGACTATTAGCTAAGTAGATCATTTGGCTTTTGGTAGCCAGATGCTTTCTATACCAGTTTTGCAAGCGTGTGATGATGCAGAGGAACCCCCACCTGTATCCTGTCGTCTAGTTTTGTGTCTCCTCATTTGTGCCACTCCTTATGTAAGCTCCTTCAACACCTAGCAAGAGACATCGTCCAAGTGCCCTGCTCCAGGATATCTATGACTGACACCAAATCCGGGCAGAGGATGGGTAGGAGACAGCAGGGATTTGTGTCCGGACTACGTGGATAACAGGGCAGATGGCTCCTCCATTCTCACTTCCCTGCAGTGTCACATTAGCATGGCAACAGCTTCCCAGACTGCTCCATTTGTATCGCTGCTTCGCCAAGCACAGCATCCTCTGCACCCTGTGCTCTCACCTCACCAGCAATGAGGTCTCACTGGTGAGGAATGCCTGAGCCAGAGGGTGATTCATTTTGGGCACCGTCTCAGGGATCAATGGCTGCCCACACGGTCAGCTTTCCTGCATTTGCTACCATATAAGGCCAAAAGCAAAGGGTTTTGTTGCACCACACCAGAAACAGCATGCGTGTGACACCGGCTAATGCTCTCTCAGCCCCCTACCACCAGCACTCCTGGGTCCAGAATCTCAAAGTGTGAAATTTTATATTTCACAAATATTTCACCTTTCAGTGAAATCCCAGCACGGCAAGTCTCTTCCCTTAAGTCTCAGACAGATGTTGCCACAACTGTCCACACTGAGCAGATAAGGGATGGCATGCTCACAAGCCTACCACAGCAGGAAATCCAAGAGCCCCTCATCTGGAGGCACAAATTCATGCCAGATGTTGGAACAACCCCATTTTCTTCTGGATTTGATGCAATGCAAGCCTTCGAATAAAAATGCCAAATCCAGCAGCAGAATTTGCACCAACAAGACCTGGTACAGACATGTGTTCCACAAAATCCTCACCCTGGACTCTGCCTGTTGTTTTCCAGTGACATGACTTTTGCCAAGAACTTGGTTCAGCTGTTAAACAGATGCTTTTCAAAGTCTTGTTTTAGATAGCAAAAGACAGCTGTTGATTAACACACAACATTACGTTTTGCAAAATATAAATGTATGCAGTAAGGAAGTGAAAAGCCTCTAAGAAGAAAATTTTGATTCATATTCCATTTCTGAAGCACTTACCAGATCACATTACGAGTTTTCTCAGGCAAGGCAGTTTGGCAACATTACTGGATCTAGACTGAGGTATGGCATAATCAACACCACCCAATAATGTTGTCTTCGTCTATTTTATACTAATTCCGCTCTTTGTCAGAGTAAAAGCAAAAAATACACCAATTTTAACTGTTACTGAAGCAGAAACTCCAAGACAACAGTGGTTTAGCACATATTCAGCTTACTGACACATGCGTTAGCTGTACATGCTATCTCCAGTCAGAGCTGACAAGCCTGCCCACTGCTTCCCCAAAGGCAGAATGCCTTGCTGCTTCCTGGCAGCACAACCTCAACATTATTAGCAAGATTTCTCTTTTACCTGCCAACGTATTTCAAACGAGTCTAAGAAAACACATAAGCCTTCCAGAATCAGGACTTCTAGCACTGTACCAGGATCTTTGACACTACCCACGTAGCAAGCCCCTGAGAGCAGGTAGCCAGCCATCCACACCTATTTCATAACTACTTGCACTCACCTAGCAATTTGGTAGCTACGTACCCAGAGGCAGATCAGAATGAATAGAAGTGGTTTATTTCAGATTTCCAGACCAGCAGCTAATACTGCCTTCAAGTTCTTTGTGCTTCAGAAGTAACAGAACAAGTCTGAAGACTTGGTGTTACCTCAGACTACTAAAGACAACGTGGATATATAGGACACCGACACGCAAGGACAACCCTCTACCAAAACACTACCTGGTGAAGGCACCCAGGTCACGAGACCAGCTTTTCCAGCTACAGCCACTACTCTAGTAAGAGACGCTGTTGCCTACAAACCTTTTTGCAAATGCCTAGCAGCGACACAAAAGAAGAGGGCTCATATTCAAGGGCTGCTTTGTGATCTCTGAAGCTGGAGACTGCATTGCCTTCTGCATCTGTGAGCAGTGCCAGAAGTACAGCACGCACTTGGGGGAACCAGCTAGTGCTTTTGCCAGCTTCAAAGGGAAGAACAGAACGAGGGCAGAGGATGGTGTTAGTCATGTTTTGGTGGGGCTAGGGCATGACTGAAGCTGGCAGGATTGTGCTGTACTCAGCCTGCGGGCGCAAGGAAAGTTTGCCTTCAGGATTGCTCAGTTATTACCTCCAAGACAGCACGAAATTCACTTTTAACGAACATTACTATTTGTAGCATTGTACACTGAAGTACTCGCTGTGCAGAAATGCTGTTGTAATTAATCAACGCATCTTAAAGGGAATGAAAGTCATACTTATTAATCCAGAACATTACCAGCTTGAGCACTAGCCTACTGCATTTCATTGGTTTTGAGGCATTTCAGCAGCCCGTCTCCCTGTCATCACCCTGACCTACCTCCTCACAGTGAGCAGAGCACACACATCTCCCCACAGAAACTGTATGGCAAGAGTGGGTGCTCTCAGCTTCTCACCTACCGCCTGTAACCCCTGTGTCTGCAAAATGTTTGAATCAGCCGTCTCCACACTAAGAGAAACCTTCTGTATTTTCCCAAGTTGCTTACTAACCCAAAAGTCTTCCATTTTGTTTTTTTAAACATATTTAATTTTTTTTGAGTGGGTGTTCCAGCCTGTCTAGGCACTCTCTCTTCTACAGGGATAGAAAGGAGTTCTCTCACCTTGCCAACTTTTTCAGCTCATTGTTAATATCATGGTTAAATGGCTGTATATGCTGAGCTCTGACCAGGAAATCCCGTGCTTTCTCGTATTCTGTCATGCAGAGACAAGCCTGCCATTGAAAGAAGACAGATGCGTTGTAAGATAAATACAGTCTCACTGACATTCTTCAGGACTGAAACATGTGCAGCCACAAACATTTCCGAGATAGATCCAGGTAGCTCGGGAATCCCCCATGAAAAGATCGGTGTGACAGATTTACAGAGAGACAGATTTTCCAACAGGTCAGATGCAGACAAACCACCTTGACTGCTGCAACAGCTTAGGAGGCCTGGCCCAGAATTTTAGTGGTTCTCCTCGGTTCATTCGAGGCTCTCTCCACAGCCACAGTCAGACCAGGGTATTCCTTGATGTGGCTACCAGAGGAATTTATTTTCACCCACCTGGCCACACCTGAACAGCGCTTTGGCATTTCTTTGGTCAATCTCCAAGGCCTTCTCCCCGTATGCCAAAGCTTGGGCAGGACGTTCCAGTTTCAAGTAAGTAAGCGAGAGATTCAGGAGCACCAGCAACTTGGAAGTATCAATCTGACACTGCTCTGCCTCACTGGAAGGGCTGCGACCGAGGATCGAGAATGCCTGAGCACACAGGAAAAAAGTACTAGCTCATAACAAATCTGTTATGGAAAGTGAGAAATCCATCTCATCAGCCAGCTACACCCATGTTTCCGTTTACCTAGGTCAGTTAAAAATAGTAATAAGCGAAACTCTAAACATACTGCATGGCATTATCAGCATGACTAGCCAGCTCAGCCATAAGACTACAGGTTTAAGAATCTATCAAGGAACTTGAAAGGTTCAGAACAAAAATACTACGTCCAGATTTTAAGGCCAAAGACAGAAGAGAAATCCTACAGAGAGAAAAGACATTTACTTTTTTTTTGTTACAAAGAAACACCAAGAAAAATCTCACAAAACCTCACTACTTCTGAAACAAAGGCAGATGCATTCTAGTTTAGGAACAACTGATTATCTTCCTACTGAGAGAGGCAGCGGAGTCTCTGTCCTTGGAGATGTTCAAAACCTGAACAGAGAGAGTCCTGGCAAGCCTACCGCTGTGGCTGACCTTCCTTCAGCAGGGGACTGGACTAGACAACCTCCAGAGGTTCCCACATCCTCAAGTACTGTGCGATTCCCAACTGGAAGGCTAAAAGTTGGGTGCCCAGGATGACAGTGATATCTCTGTTTCCAGATCGCAGGGATTCTAGACTATTTCTCAAAGCATTAACCAGCATGCTGCTGCAATGCAAGGCCAAGCTGCATTATAACATCTCCCAGCAGAAAATGACCTGAAAGGCTCCAGGTCAGCAGTCAGCCACATAAATCACTTGGGGCTCGCAGAGCCCCTGAGATGTACCCTTCCATCTCAGCTAGAGCCCAGAGGGAGCAAGCTTGAAAGAAAAGGGTTCTGCCTATTTCTGCTAACCCTTCTCCTCCTTTATTTACCATTGTTGCTCACACAAAAGCAGGTGCTTAAGATCTGTTCTTAAATAACAAACTATGCCTGGAAAATATAATGAAGTTATTCAATCTCTAACTTGTACTTATTGTGGTGAGCTAGCACTTAATAATCACTGCTTTCACAGCTTTTCACAATGGAAAACACATCTTTTTTTTCTGGTCTCATACCCTTTTGTATCTGTCTTTGGCACTCTCAAACTGCTGCTTACGGTACAGGTAGTTGCCAAACTCTCTCTCCGTGTCTGCCACTTTCAACACCTTTTGTAGCGGAAATGTATCCTGTTGCTCCTGTATAAAGAAATACCTGAATCTCAGCTCAAACAAAAGCAAGCAAGCAGAGAGCTCAGATAGGAAAGTCTTGCACAGTCTTCTGTTCACAGAGGAGGAGCCAGGCCGCTCCAAGGCCCTTGCAGTGTCCAGCCAGGCCACCACCACGTGGCGTTTCCCTTCGCCAGGCTGAAACATGACACCATTCTTGTGCTGATAACTCCTGCTGAAGAGTACTACCAACCCGGTCAGGTGAAGCTGACTGAAAGGCTCCATCGCTCTAATGGCTCAGAATCATCCAAGGTGGCTGCCTCAGGCCAGCTCCGGAACCAGCCTGACACCTACACGAGGTATCAACAAAAAAATCCCCAACAATAATAAAAAAGATAAAAATCCAGGGACAGGTTTTCTTCTGGGTTTCCAAGTCTGAACCAGCTCACAGAGAGGTCAGACAAAAAGGGCAGGCAACTGGCGAGAAGGGGACTAAGCTCTCTTGCAACAAGTGTGGTTTGCTCGCAGGGCTACAGGCGGACAAAGCGGCCTGTGCAGCAGCAGGAGGGAATGAGGAGGGCCTCCCCCACCAGCGCTGCTGCCTGTGCCCCACTCACTGACACACAACCACAGTCCAAAGCCCTTTACATGACAAGGGGGAATTAACAATAACACTGTAACTCACCAGGGAGGAAAGCGAACAGTGAAGAAGCACTTGGGAGAGCAGCCAAGAAGCAGAGACAAAGGGTGGGGGGTGACGGGGGTGGCACTTGAACGCTGTGTACTGAACAGGGTTTTTACAGACAGCTCATTACTGTTCCTTCAGAGAAACTCCTGGAAGCTGGTGCCCTCTAGTGAAAGCGTGAGGTTTCTTGTAAAGCTAAAAATAAATGGAAGTCATTCCACTGACTCAAGCATACTGGAGAAAACAAAGGCAGCACCCAACTTCTCCCTCTGCACAGGAGTGCAAACAGAGCGAGGCGTGCAGGGGCAGCGTTAGAGCATATGCATTTATATCAGTGTGGAGCTAGCAGCCCAGGGTCTGGATAACTGCACCTGCAATTAAGCTAAACATATGTAATACATGACCAACAGCAACTGGAAGGGAAGACAACAAAGGTTTGGCCTCCAGATTTGGGTCTCAAACCTTATTAAGGCAACTCACAGCAGTCAATTCAAAGAACGCGTCAGATTCATCCGAGTCTAGGAAATCCAGCACCTCCACTTCAAACATGACTGTGGCATTCGGGGGAATAAGAGGAGGACAGCCCTGCTGCCCGTAGGCGTAATCTGGTGTGAAGACAAATCTTGCCACCTCTCCCTTCTTCATCGTCAGCAGGCCGATTTCCAGGCCCAGCAGTGTAACATCTGTCACAACAAGAAATGGAAGGTTGTAAGAATCACAAACCTGGAAACAACAATTTCTCCAAAAGCCTGGAGGCAAAAGTGCTTGGTACCTCATGTCTCAGCAGCTACAAGGGTCAACTGCCCTGTTATGGCTTATCAAGGCAGTCTGCTACTGGGACCAAGCACACAGTAAACAGTGACATGTCCTCTCAGGTGATTTAAAAAACACCAAGACAAGCAGCTGCTTCAGGGCAGGCAGCACGCACCCCCGCTGCCACCAACAGCACGGGCACTGCTGCTCACTCCCACAGTCAAGAGGGGCAGAGGGTGATCAGTTCCAGATTCACCATCACTTGTGTGAAGCAGGAGGCTTTTAGACTCCATTAATAAGTTTTAAAGGTTTCAACTAACCTAAAAATACTAACAAGTATTTAAATGGACATGTGTTAACGGCCTGGTCTTTATAACCCCAAGTCCCAGCACAAACTTTTTGGCTCAAACCTACCTTTTCCAAGTTTCATCAGCCTAGGAGACTTGTTGTAGCAGTTTGTGCAGAAGGGCTCATGACAGTGTTCCAGGTACCCGGAGTACTTCACTGCAGCCCAAACCGAGGAGAAGAGAAAAGCAAGAGTATGATTTCATACCAATAACACTACCGTTGGAAGCACACTGGGAGTTGGTTTTGCAACAGCAACATCATCCTTTTATCCTGCTTTTCTTTCTTCCTTCTGCTGTAGAACAGCAGAGGCAGCACAAACTACCTTGTCTTTGTACCAAGAACCTGGTCATATCCAAGCAGCCAAGTGGTGTTCATTGTGTTTTAACATCAACACAAAATAAAACAGCCACTTCACAGTCTTCATGTCTTTCTAATCAAGAGATGTGATTTTGTATTTCTAAGAATTGGAACGGAAACTTCAGCTGTAGAAATTAAAATGCCCCAATTATCTGCAGAAATGCATAATCAAGCCTTTCCCAACCGAAGCTGGAGCCCTAGAAAGAGAAACAAAAGGGAAAGGTATGCCTCCAAGCTTGGCCACTCGCCAGAGAGCTGTACAGGTAACCCCAGTGCTCACTCAGTTACAAATCCCACTGTAATGGCCTTCCCTTCACACAGCACCAAGCCCTTGCACTTCATGAACCACTTTCAGCTTCAGACTTCTTCTCTGTACGATGAACACAGGTGGGACCTGGAAATCCTGCTTTTCTCAAGGTCAGGATGCCCTTTCATTTAATCTGTCAGCCACAAAAAGTTAAACAGCGTATCCCAAGTGCTAGAACACCGATAAGGGAGAACAGTCTCTGAAACAGAAAGACGCACTACTATGTAAGTACTTTTAAGTTCTCATTCTGATCTCACGCTGACACCCAAAACACACAGATTGGCGAGCCACCAGCACCTCAACATTAGAGGTTCAGTGGATCTTTTACAATAGGTTCTGTCCTCTCTGTTTCCCCCAGCACACACTTCAGACCCAGCCACACAGAGCAAAGCAAGGACCTTGCACTGAGATGTAAATGAGGAGCATGAGACCCCGACTTCAGTCTATGCTTCCAAGGATTTTAGGCTTTCTTAGTCCTGCTAGCCACAGATTAAGTTTAACAGTTGCCATTTATAAAGAAAGCTGCTCAGGAAATGATCAGTGAAGCCTGCAGACTTATACCCATGAAGCAGGGCATGACGTTACCACTGCATGGACCCAAACCCACGGGAAGCAGAGCTGTGAGATCACGCAGCACTCGCTGCAGGATGCCTGGCTGGCAGCAGGGCACAGTGGGCACAAGGCCCTGGGGAAGTTGTGAAAACCAGACCAGGCCCTGTGACAGGGGGGTGCCCAGCTGCTGCCACACGGCCCCCCACAGCCCACGGGTGGAGCAGGGCCCCTGAGCCTGCCCAGCACCACAGGCCCCGCAGGCCCAGCAGTACCTGCCAAGGAGGCGCCCGGGGGCACGGCCTGCCCGCTGCCAGGGCGCAGCTCCTCCTTGCGCACCCCGCCATCGCTGCTCAGGTCGCAAGCCCGTGCCAGCCACTGGAAGGGGAACACGGCCGGGGCCTGCCCCGCCGGCTGCGGCCCGCTGTCGGGCCGGCGGGCCGGACCTCGCCCTCCACCCCGCCGCCCCCCGCCATCGCCTGCCGCCCCGCGCCGCGCGCCCTCTGCACCAATCACCGCCCGCCCCGCGCTGCGCCTTCAGCCAATCACGCTCCGAGGAGCGACGGCGTCCCAACAAGTTGCTTAAGAGGCACGCGCCGGGGCCGCTCGGGGATGACGTTTCTCTGCGCAGCCACCGGCCAATGGGTGACGGCGGCGTCTCGAGGCTGCGCACGGCACCCTGGGTGATGTAGTCCGTTCCGCTGGGCCCGCGGGGCTGAGCAGGCTCCTCCGGGCATTGTTTCCCTCAGGGACACCCGGAGGGTCCCGCCGGGCGTGGCTCCTCGCAGGCCGGGACCAGGTTCTCCCCGCGGGGCGCTGGCAGCAGCCCCAGCACCGCACCCGCGGGCCTGGGCCCGCTCCCCCGAGGTGGGCCTGCGCCTGGGGCCTGGGGCCTGGGCTCGGGCGCTCCCGCGGCCGCAGGAAAGGCCCCTTCGAGGGAAGGACGTCCCCGTCCTCCCCCGGCGGCCCCCCCCTGGGGAGCGGGTGCTGCACCCCCGCACCTTACTGCAGCCTGAAGACCCAGCGCCTGCAGCCTGAGGCAAAGGGGTGAGCCCCAGGCCAGTCCCCGAACCTCTGTCCTCCGCCATGGCTGGACCCTCCTGTCTGAGAAACCTTCCTCGGCCCCAGCTCCCCTGGGCGATGCTGAGATGGAAGCTGCGGGCTGGCTGTAAGTCAAGAACAAGAGTAATTACACGGGAAACCATTTTTTGCACAGTCAGACAAAAACATGCTCGTGCTGTGCCCCACACTGGACCAGCGACGCTTTAGGTTTCCTTCTGGTCTTTTCCAAAACAATGAAAGGTTTTCTCCAAACAACAAAAACACTGTTTCAACCAAAAGAGAGCTTTAGTTGATAAGAAAGTGTTTTCATAGAATCACAGAATGGTTTGGGTTGGAAGGGACCTTCAGAGATCATCCAGTGCCACCCCCTGCCCTGGGCAGGGACATCTCCCACCAGCCCAGGTTGCTCCAAGCCCCGTCCAACCTGGCCTTGAACCCCTCCAGGGATGGGGCAGCCACAGCTTCTCTGGGCAACCTGGGCCAGGGGCTCACCATCCTCACAGCCAAGAATTTCTGCCTCAGATCTTATCTAAATCTCCCCTCTTTCAGTTTGAAACCCTTCCCCCTCGTCCCACGGCTCCCCTCCCTGATCCAGAGTCCCTCCCCAGCTTTCCTGGAGCCCCTTCAGGGACTGTCAGGGGCTGGAAGGTCTCCCCGGAGCCTTCTCTTCTCCAGGCTGAACCCCCCCAGCTCTCTCAGCCTGTCCCCACAGCAGAGGGGCTCCAGCCCTCCCGGCATCTCCGGGGCCTCCTCTGGCCCCGCTCCAACAGCTCTGTGTCCTTCTGCTGTTGGTGCCCCAGAGCTGGAGGCAGCACTGCAGGGGGGTCCCCCCCGAGCGGAGCAGAGGGGCAGAATCCCCCCCTGGCCCTGCTGCCCACGCTGCTGGGGATGCAGCCCAGGCTGCGGGGGGTTTCTGGGCTGTGAGTGCACATTGCTGGCTCATGTTGAGCTTCTCGTCCACCAACACTCCCAAGTCCTTCTCCTCAGGGCTGCTCTCCATCCATTCTCTGCCCAGCCTGGATTTGTGCTTTTGCTGAGAACTGACCCAAGCAGTGCGGATGAGTGAAACCTCAGTGGGACTCAGGGAGACGGCCACTCACGGAGGCAAACACCGCCAGCTCTTATCAAGGCTCCAGTCATATCATGTGTGTACCCGTACCTGTGCGGCGGGGCGGTGGGCAGCCCTTCGTGGGGGTGTGTCACGGTCCTCAGAGTAGAAGAAGGGGACAAGAGGCTGCCTGGGCTCTCTCCAGCAAGCAGGGACATCCCCAGCTGGGCTGAGGCTGCAGGAGGGGAGCGGCTCAGCTCCCCGTCCTGCCAAGGGGACGCTGGTCCCACTACCTGCCTCATCCACCCCTCCAATGGCATGGAAATCTTCAGCTGGATCGGGAGAAGCTGAGTGACGTCCATCAGACTTGGTGCGCCGGGACGAGCAGAGCCCAAGCCGGGTCTGGGTGGAAGCAGTGCAGGACACGTGAGTGGTGTGGCGAGCGGGAGGCTGTCATTCGGGTCTCAGGGAGGTGTTTCTGTGTGAGCAGAAGGAGCAGCCTAAGCTGGTTCCCCCGTACAGGGTCCTGTGGTGTCTGATGGGTCACAGGCTGATGTTCAAACTTGCCTTGATTCACCAAGCACCTATAGCAATGTATGATAAAAGCCAAGCTTAGGTCGCAGCCTCCCTTTTCCCCTGAGAAATTACCAAGTCTCTGACTTAAGGTTTATTTTCCTTAACTTCAGGTCGTGTCTTTGACTTGCCCAGGATCTTGGAAGTTGTATCCCACAGTGCTGGGAAGAGCAGGGGACGCAATGCTGCATGAACCTTATAGGTGTTCAACAGGCTGGCCACGCGCAGGGCTGGTGGGAGAGGCAGGGACTTGGGCTCGTTCTCTTGGGAGTGCTGGCCAGGAATGTGGAGCGCTGTGGGCACCAGCGACTGCAGCGTGTTTCAAGGGGGTGAGCTGCAGTCGCAGCCCTGCTCACAGTGCCTCAGCTTCCCAGTCCTCATATCAGTCAAATCCAGCCTCCTGCGTGTTTACTGCTTGGTGGTTGTCCCTGTCTCCTAGGGGGACAGGGAGACAGGGAGCATCTGCTTTTGCTTCGATGCATCACTTGAGCTAATGCCAGTCCTTCTGAGGAACGTCCATGACAGAGACAATGAGCCCAAATAGATGTGTAGGAATTCATACAGGTCAGGGTCAATACTGGGATTTTTCAGCAGAAAATCCCTCTCGGCTCTGTCTCCAGCCCTGACACACAGGCAGGTCTGCACTGAGGTGGGCTGCAGTCTGACGCCCCTGCCAGGCAAAGGCCCAAGATGGGGAACAGCTTCCTGGTCCCTTCTGACACCTTAGGCAGATCCAACAGGCGTGGCCAGGTGCGGTCTCATGTCTCCAGAGCCCAAACCCATCATGGGTTAAAACAAGCATCTCAGACTTTGCCCGGAGCCTAATGATGAGTTTGCAACTGTCTGCACTGCTGTTGGGGGAATGGAGGTGTCTCTCCATTTCACCTTCACTCTGTCTTTGCTCATCTCTGCTTATCTTGCTTTTGAAACAGAACTCATCTCCCACCCGTGTTTCCCAGGCCAGGTCTGTGCTGCTGCATGGGAAGGTGGCAGGATGGCTCGGAGGATGAGCATCAACGATCTGGAGGACCAGCTCCTCTGTCCCATCTGCTTGGAGGTCTTCAAGGAGCCCCTGATGCTGCAGTGTGGGCATTCATACTGCAAGTCCTGCGTGGTGTCACTCTCCGGAGAGCTGGATGGGCAGTTCCTGTGCCCTGTGTGCCGCCAAACCGTGGACTGCAGTGCCTCACCACCCAATGTCACGCTGGCCCGCGTCATTGAGGCGCTGCAGAGCTGGGGCGAGGCAGAGCCCACCCCAGAGTCCTGCCCAACGCACCACAACCCCCTCAGCCTCTTCTGCGAGGCTGACCAAGAGGTGATCTGCGGGCTGTGCGGCACCATTGGCAACCATCGCCAGCACAAGATCGCCCCCATCTCTACCACGTACTGCCGGATGAAGGTTGGCAGGCAGAGCCGGCCAGGGCTCCAGGGGTGGGGGTGAGGGCACCTGCAGTGCTTGCTGGCCAAATGTCCCTTCTTCAAGGGACAGGCTGGAAATGATGCTGTGGGAAGCACGGTCCCATGGCACAGCCAGATGTGGTGCAGGGTCCCTGGGCTGGGGGGCAGCCATTTCTGAGGCTGAGCACATCCCTGGCTGAGCAGCCTCATGGTTTTGGTGGCTGAACTGGGATGGAGAGAGCCAGGGGTTGGGGAGTGCTGGCGGGGCCTTTCAAGACTGTTTCCAAATAGCATCAAAGAGAGTCTGGAGATAAGGACTGAGGCGAGGTGCCACGGGAGAGCAGGGAGGCAGGGAAACAGGAGCCCCAGCCAGGTAGAGTAAACAACTGCTGTCCCCTGCCCAGCATCACATGAAAGCCCCAGGAATGGAAAAGCACAGGGCCACCCGTCCCCTCTGCTCCTGACACTGGGGAGATAAGAGCAGGAGGCACCAGAAACACTCCTCCCCCAGCCAGGTTCCCCACACCAGCACTGGGAGGGTGCTGCTGGTCTGGTGCTGCTCTTTGGCTGCTCACCCAGTGCAGAGCTGCCACAGGGTATGAGATATGGAGGGCTGGGAATGGGAGTGGAGACGTGGTGCTCCTGGCAACAGTAGTTGGTCAGCAGCATCCAGATCGGGGCCATGCTCTGAGCGCTCTCCTGCCTCTGGCAACCCCAAATCCTCTGTACAAGACGGTAAGGATCAGCAAGATGTGCAGGGCCCCAATAAGCTTAAGAGAAAGCTTATGAGAACATGGCTTCTGAGGGCCACGTGCTCCTTGAGGGGCTGACAAGCACTGCCTGCAATAGAGGAGGCTGCCACAGAGGTCTCTCCTCCAGAGGTGGTGTCTTTTCAGGAGGAGCTGTCTGTGCTGCTGACTGATGTCCACCAGTACAAGAAGAACCTGGATGAACACTTCAGCAAGCTCATCAACAACAAAAGCCGCATCGCAGTGAGTGTCACATCCCAAGGGAGCCCGTGTCCCCGAGTCCTCTGTGTCCCACAGTGCCCCTGGAGCAACCTCTGCTTCTGGGTCTCCCCAGCTCACTCCTCTACTCCTCTCCTCTTCCCCTTTCCCTGGGTTAGCAGACAGGGCTTATCTTCCACCCTGTTCCCTAAGGTTTGTGTTCTCCATGAAACTCACGGATTAAACATAGACCTGTTTTCGGGAAGGGTGACGTAGCCCTGTCTGGTGGCACAGCCCTGTTTTCAAAAGGGGTGATGTAACCCTTACTGAGCGCCCTGGCAGGAGCACCACTCGGAGCTGGTTTGACCGAATGTCCTTGGAGGTGGGGAGATAACAGGTGGAAAGGACTCCACTCAGAGCAGGCTTCCCAGAGCAACGCTGGTGGTTTCACATTGAGTTCATGCCTGGTTTAGCTGTGTGTCCATTTCCCACACACTAGACTTCTCCAAGGGACCTTATGGCATCCCTTCTGTGGCTAAAGCTTCACAGTGGGGCTCCTCAGAAGGGCTCAACTCAAATGCGACTGGAGCTGCACTTTCTCCCCCTTAGCCCAGGACACAGGTTGTTCCCTGGGAGCAGAGGGATCCAAGAGCTCTTTCAAAGCACTGATGAAGCTGGTTGGGACATCCGGAAATCAAAATCTGGGGCAGGAGAGGTCTAAGGCAGGGGTGCCGTGGCGGTGAGCTGCTGAGGACAGCAGGATGAAACAACATCTAGCCTGCTATACAGAACTTCTCTTTGTTTGGAAAGCCAGTGGAGTGTGGCTTGGTGGGACATGTTTACGTTGCTGGTGGCATCTCTGAAACTAAAAAGCGGGTGAAGAGGATGGAGCAAGGCAGTCCTGCACAACTGCTTGCTGTCCCCCTGCAGAATGAGGCGGATGTCTTCAAGTGGGTGATCCGGAAGGAGTTTCAGGAGCTGCACAGGTACATTGACGAGGAGAAGGCCACCTTCTTGGAGAGCATCGAGGGGAAGGCAGCCCAGCTCATCACCTCCATTGAGTCCCAGGTCAAGCAGACATCAGACGCCCTGCAGAGGCTTAAGGAGATGCAGAGCTCTCTGGAGGCACTCGGCAACGAAAACCAGCTTGATTTCATCCGTGTGAGTGCACTTGCTAGTTAAGGCAGCAAGGGTTAGCCAGGCTCTCCAGCCCTGAGCCTGCTGCTCATAGGCCTGAGCCCTGCCCTGGGCAGCACAGCTGGGACACCATGAGAAGTGAGATGTAGGTGCCCTCTGCCCTGCCAGGGCTTCCCCCGTTGGGAGAGACCTGCCCTCTGCAAGAGGCAGTGCCCTTAGCTCTCCCAGGAGAGGAGAGCCCTGGCCTCTCCAGCCCAGAGCATGGATGTGTAGAGCTGTGACCATGCAGAGGAGCTGCTGTTCTGTCAGTCTCCCACCCACTGACTCTCTTCTTCTCTTGTGTTTTCCAGAAATATGGCTCCTCCCAGTTCAGGTGAGTGGTGGGACCCAACAGCAATGGGGATGGCAGTGCCTCTGCAGGTTCCAGGCCAGCAGGCAGCTCCACATTGCTGGGGCAGCCTCGTATGGACACTGCTGTTGTGATGGATGGCCCAGGGCCATGCACTCAGCCCCAGAAGAGGGCAAGAGCAGCTAGCAAGACACTAGTGGCTCCATCATACACGGCAGCCAGGTGAGAGCAGGTCACACACCGTCCCTGTCACCTGTGTCATGGCTGCCTGTATCTTTCCAGGTCAGAGCTCTCCAGCCTGCACCCAGCTGATGGCATCTTTAGCCCCGTGTCCTTCAAACCATGTTTCCACCAAGACGATATCAAAATGACTGTGTGGAAGCACCTGCACCGCCGCGTCCTGCCAGGTACCAACCCGCCCTGTTGGCAGTGTGCCGGGTGCCCTGGCTCACCAGCGTGTGGGACAGGCTGCCCACACAGCGTTGCACTGCCCCGGCCTCTGTCTTGCCCTCTGCTTGTGTGCGCCTCACCCCCAGGAGAGCTCCCGGAGCAGTGGCTGGCCATGTCTTGTGCCAGTAGCAGCCTGCTCTGGCATAACGCTCCAGCTGCTTAAAGCTCAGCAGTGCCAGCTTGTTGAGTGGTGCCAGCTCCCGGGGTCGCCCGGAGATGGAGCCCTGCCTGCTAGTGTGCCTGGAGCCTGTCTGCTTTCCTTCTAGCTCCAGAGACACTGAAGCTGGACCCAGTAACAGCGCATCCCCTCCTGGAGCTCTTCAAGGGTGACACGGTGGTGCAGTGCGGGCTCTACCAGCGCCGGGACAGCAACCCCAAGCGTTTCAACTCCAGCAACTGCATCCTCACCTGCAAGGGCTTCTCCTGTGGCCAGCACTACTGGGAGGTGATTGTGGGCACCAGGAACCACTGGCGCGTGGGCATCATCAAGGGCACAGTCAGCCGCAAAGGGAAGCTGAGCAAGTCTCCCGAGAACGGCGTGTGGCTCATCGGCCTGAAGGAAGGGAAAGTCTACGAGGCCTTCAGCACCCCACGGGCCACCCTGCCACTGACCACCCGGCCCCAGCGCATCGGCATCTACCTGCACTATGAGAAGGGCGAGCTGACCTTCTTCAATGCCGACAGCCCTGATGAGCTCAGACCCATCTACACCTTCCAGGCGGAGTTCCAGGGCCAGCTCTACCCCATTGTGGACCTGTGCTGGCCAGAGAGAGGGCCCTACTCCCCACCCATCATCCTGCCCGCGCCTGCCACGAGCCAGCACTCCTGGGCACCATACAACCATCCTGCCCCAGAGGAACCCATGAAGCCGTAGCCCGGCTGGCTGGATGAATCTGTGGCCAGAGAGGGCTGTGGCCGAGTCCCGAGAGCCGGCAGCAGTGGAGAGTCAGGCTGCATGCAGAGTTGTCCTCTGGTGGAAGCTGTGGTACTGCAGTGAGCTTCAGCAGCACAGGAGGGTCCTTCTGTTCACCTCCAAGAGTGTAAAATATCAGCCTCAATCGTGAATCCCCATCCCCAATATAGCAAGCTGACCCAAAAGCCTAAATCATGGCTGGCCTGCGAAGATCTCCCTATGGAAAGGAGCGCCTGCCTGAAAAGCATGAGCTGTGAGCATCCAGGGGTTCACGTCTGAATAAATAGAGTTTGTGTTAGGTGAGCTGGTTGCTGGCTAACATGGGTACTGCCTCTGAGGAACCGACTGCAGCCAGGGCTGAGCAGGCAGCCACAGTGCTCTGCAGGGGGGCTGCCAGGAGGGGAAAATGGGAGCCAAAAAAGTAGCGGCAGAGCGTGATTTGTCTCCTCAGCCCATGGTGGCAGCGCCTCTTCCAGTGGCTCAGGGATGTGAGCTGGCACAGGGAACCATGCACACAGCCTGCTTGGGTGGGACACTGTGCCTGAGGACATGGGCTGAGGCAGTGCGAGGGGAGCAGGGCTGGGTACCCGCACACAGCAGGGAGCACGGCCTGACTGGCTCGGCCACCCTGCGCACAGCCTGGGGGCAGCTCCCCAGCCGCCCCTCGGTGAGTTGGTGTTAACCGCAGAGTCACTGGGGACCCGTTCCTAGGGCTTGTCACCAAAAGTCACAACTGGCCTGTGCCGACCAAGGAGAGGCTAGGACACAAAATATACCATGACTATTCCTGCGCATGAGGCATCCCCACCAATTGGGGCACCTGAATGTAGTTTTAGATGGGGTTCTTACACCCTTCAGTTGTTTGAGTACAACACAATTGGATCATCCCTAACACCGGCACCACCCATTACTAATCACAGTAAAACTTTGCAAAGCAGCGGTATTTCACAGAATCATAGAATCCCAGGTTGGAAGGGACCTCAAGGATCATCTGGTCCAATCTTTCTTGGCAAAAGCACAGTCCAGACAAGCTGGCCCAGCACCCTGTCCAACCAAATCTTAGAAGTGTCCAGTGTTGGGGAATCCACCACTTCCCTGGGGAGATTATTCCAATGGCTGATTGTTCTCATTGTGGAAAATTCTCCTCTTGTGTCCAATCGGAATCTCCCCTGGAATAACTTGAACCCCATCACCCCAGGTGATTCCTTGTAAAAAGGGATTTCCCATCTTCTTTGAAGCCACCCTTTAAATACTGGAACGTGGTGATCAGGTCTCCCCTAAGCCTTCTTTTCTCAAGGCTGAACACACTCGGTCCTCTCAGCCTTTCCTCATATGGCAGCCTTCTCTGTCCTTGGATCATCTTCGTGGCCTTTCTCTGGACCCCCTCCAGCCTGTCCACAGCTCTTTTGTATAGCGGGGAGCAAAGCTGAACACCGTATTCCAGGTGTGGCTGACAAGCACTGAGTGGCATAATGACTTCTGTATCTCTGCTGGTGATGCCCATGTTGATGCACCCCAGATCCTGTTGGCTTTCTTTGCCGCAGCAGCACAGCGTTCACTCATATTGAGCTTCCTGGCCACCAGGAGCCCCAGGCCCCTTTCCACAGAGCTGCTCCCCAGGCGGGTAGATCCCAGCCTGTGCTGCACTCCTGCATTATGTTTTCCCAGGTGCAAGACCTTACACTTGTCCTTGCCGAACTTCATAAAGTTCTTGTTAGCCCACTCTTCCAGCCTGTCCAGGTCTTCCTGCAGGGTGGCTCTGCCTTCCCAAGTGTCCACCTCCCCACTCCGTTTGGTGTCATCAGCGAACTTCCCCAGCAAGCAGTGTGCTGCCTGTGGCGCTCCCGCTGCCTGTCTGCTCAGCCGAGTGTCCCTGGAGTCGGTCTGGCTGGAGACACTGACCTGGGATGCCAGAGGGTGCTGGCAGGGTTTCCAAGACGTGTCAGAGGGGCTGGGGCGCTGGTGTGGGCACCGGTGTGGGACACCAGCCTGGGACACCGGCGCTACCTCGGCTCACCCAGGGCTCCCTTCTCCCTCACGGCAGCTTGGAGCTGCCCCGAAGCAAAGCCCTTTTTTACCAGGCCCGGGCCGCCCTTTACCTTGCTTTACCTCAGCATAAACAACACTGAAGCCCCCGGTAAAGCCCCACCGCAGTGCGTCCCTAACACGCCTTAATTAACGTTAATACAGGCCCCGCGCCCATGGAGCCACCGCTCCCGCCTCGGGCCGCCCCGGCGCCGCCGCCCGCCCCCTGCCGGCCGGGAGGTCGCACCGCCGGAAGCGGCGGCGGCGCAGGCGGGAGCATGGCGCTGTACAGCGCGGCCGCCGCCGTCCTGCAGGGGCTGGAGCGCGGCGATGGCGGCATCAAGAGCCTGGTGTACAACAGCCGCTTCCCGGTGCGGGACCGGGGAGGGCGGCGGCATTGGGGGGGGTAGGCCCGAGGCGGGGTAGGCCAAAGGCAGGGTGGGCACGGGGCGGTTGGGCCCATAAGCGGGAAGGCCCGAGGAGGGGCAGGCCCAAGGCGGGGAGGCCTGGGGAGGGTTAGCCCCGACGTGGAGAGATCCGGGGGGAGGGAGGCCCGAGGCGGGGAGGTCCAGGGGGGATTAGCCCCGACGTGGGGAAATCCGGGGAGAGGGAGGTCCGGGGGCGCCGGCGGCGGGTCCTGTCCCCGTCCCTGGGCAGCCCCTGACTGCCCCACAGCACGTCCGGCAGCTGTATGCCCTGGTGTCCGAGACCCTCCGCTACTCCCCGGTGCTGGAGAAGCTGCTGGCCGGCGCCGCGCTGCTGCAGGCCGAGAAGAAGCTCCCCCCGCAGCTGGCGAAGGTAGGGCGGGCCTGGGAGCGGCTCCTGGGCGGCGGGGCCCAGGGTGGCAGGGCTGGCCTCACCCATGTCCCCGCAGGTGCTGGTGTACGACCTGCTCTTTGGCAAGGGCCTGAAGTGCGGGGGCCGCTGGAAGGCGCTGGCCCGGCGGCACCGGGCCCGGCTGGAGGCTGAGCTGGCCCGCCTGAAGGTGCAGCAGAAAGTGAGCTGCAACGAGGACCTCCTGGCCCCGGTGCAGGCAGCAAGCCCTGGAGGTGAGTGGGCCTCGGGGCTGAGTGCTCTCCCAGTGGCGGGTGGCAGTGGCAGGTTGTGTCTGATCTGACCAGCTCCTCCAGCCTCCCAGGTGCCGCGCTACGTCCGAGTCAACACCCTGAAGACTTGTGTGGACGATGTGATTGACTTCTTCAAGCGCCAGGGCTACTCCTACCTGGGCAAGGCAGCCAGGTAAGTGATTCCTTGCACTGTCCCACCTTATCTGGGACTTGGGCAAGGACTTGGGGCGAGGTCCTGTGGGTTGAAGGGTTGTTTGGTCTTGGTGCTTGTGGAGGGCAGGTTGGGGTCTCCGTCACTCCCCACTGTTACTTTCCACCTCTCTGGGTGCTGCCTGGTGCCAAAGTGAAGAGGAGGCCTGGGACAAAAAGGGTTCTCTGCCTGGGCTCTGGTGTGGGCACTGTGAAGCAGGACTGTGTGTTCATTCTCCCTGTGCCTCGTGGACAGTGTGGAGGAACTGAGAGCCCTCTCTGGGAAGAAATTCTTTTTGGATCTTCATCTCCCGGAGCTGCTGGTTTTCCCTCCACAGACGGACTTCCACGACAACTTGCTGTACACTTCAGGACACATAATTCTGCAGGATAAGGTGGGGGAGCTGGGGAGCAGGAGGCTGTAGGGACAGGAAGACCACTGATGGGTGGAGGGTTGTCCCCTTCCTGCGTTCCAAGGGCCAGGCTTGGGCCAGCTTTGCTGCAGCACTTGAACTCTAAGCAGAAGTTGTTAATGCAGCCTGCAGCTGTGGGGTTCCCCTGTGGCTTTGCTTCTGTAGCTTGTAGGTACAGGATGAATTGCTCTGAACTGGGTTGTAAAAATGCCCTTGTAGGACCTGGGGACCCACAGCTGGGAGGGGTATGGGGCTGTGGGCCGGGCAGAGGCTTCCAGTGGTGGATGGTGGTGGTGGTGTGGTCACGTAATCAAGGAGGGACCTGGAGTGCTTGCTGCCCGCACCTCTCACAGGGCTTTGCCCTCTTGCAGGCCAGCTGCCTCCCTGCCTTCCTCCTCGACCCTCCCACCGGCTCCCATGTCATTGATGCCTGCGCTGCCCCGGGCAACAAGACCAGCCACTTGGCTGCTATCCTGAAGAACAAGGGGTGAGGGCAGGTTTGTGTGTTGGGGGGAGGGAAGGGGTGCAAGTGGCCCTGGTCCCCCTGAGTCCACACAGAGCACAAGGAGAAGGTGGCAGGAAGCAGCCTGTCACCCCACCCCACTAACTCAGGCTGATGCCTGTTTCTCCCTTTGTGGGCTGGGGGCTCTGTAGTGCTGGGCCATGCCATTGGAAGGGCCTGAGGGGACATGAAGTCATGTTGGGGTTCACTTCCCAGCTCCTGACCCTGGCTCTCTTCCCAAGGCTGACTCCTGCCTGGGGGAGCTGCTCCTGAGCTCTGCCTGCCCAGCAGATGGCCGGTGTTCAGGGCTGCTGGGGCAGCCTGCTGCTGTCAGTGTGGTTCCTGGGGCTGGGTGGGATGTTCATGCCTCTCTTGGGTCCTGGGCTCTGCCTTCAGACAGATCTTTGCCTTTGATGTGGACACCAAGCGCCTGGCCACCATGAACACTATGCTAATGCGGGCTGGAGTCACTGGCTTCCAGCTGGCCCAGCAGGACTTCCTGACAGTGGATCCCGGAGACCCCAAGTACAGCAAGGTGACCTACATCCTCCTCGACCCGTCCTGCAGCGGCTCAGGTAACGTGTGGGGCTCCATCTGTCCCACCTGGAGCCGTCTCTGGGTGCGTGGACCCCAGGTGATGGCTGTTCTCCCCGCAGGGATGGTGAACCGGCTGCTGAGGGAGGAGGCTGCCCCGAGCGCTGAGCGGCTGCAGGCGCTGGCCGGCTTCCAGCGCAAGGTCTTGAGCCATGCCCTGAGCTTCCCAGCTCTCCAACGCCTGGTCTACTCCACCTGCTCACTGCACCGGGAGGAGAACGAGGATGTGGTGCACGCCGTGCTGCAGGAGTGGGGTTCGGCCTTCAGGTGTGCTGGCCTCGGGGGACATGGTGGGGGACGTGCTGCGGGGCTCGGCACTAACTCTTGTCCCACGTCACAGACTGGTGAATGCCTTCCCTTCCTGGCCTTGCCGAGGACTCACTGCCTTCCCCAGGGCTGAGTGCTGCCTCCGCGCCTCTCCTGCAGACACACTCACCCACGGCTTCTTTGTGGCTGTCCTGGAGCGGTGCGAGGAAGGGGCTGCTGCCCCCAGGTGAGAGCAGGGCCCGGGGGGGGCTTTGCCTGCCTCCAGCTGCTTTGGGGGGCTCATGGCTGGGCTCAGGGCCGCAGGGGCAGTGGGGGAGAGGATATTGCCTTCTGGAGCGAGGAGGAGGAGGGGAGACGGAGGGCTCCCTCTGTAGCGGGTGTGGGTAGAGGGCAGGAGCTGCAGTACTGTGTGGAGGGGGACCTCGGGTGCGTGGCTCAGGCTGTTGGCTTTTGTCCGCAGCTCCCTGCCTGCAGCAGCTGAGAACCCACAGCACGGTGAGGGAATGGCGCCAGGAACAGCTCCCAAGAAGAGGAAGAGGAAAAAGCAGCGGGTGAAGGAGTGAAATGTTTTTAGGACTGCACGGTGCCCAGCTGGGCCTGGTGGGGAACACTCCTCCAGTGCCACTGCTGCTCCAAGGACAGGGGGGCCTCTGAACACAAGTAAAGCCTCTGTGCCAGCTACAGCCATAGTGGAATTCTGTAACACCCTGCTCCCCTGGGACCGAGTGCCAACCCTTGGGACAGCCCTGTTGCCAGGGAGGGGGAACCCCTCACCCAGGGCAGCCTCGGGAAGGCTGCAGGCAGTGCCAGTGTTCAGCACGACCCCCCCATCTGCACCCCGCAGGGCTGGAGTGCTCCAGCTGGAATAAGGGTGTTACTTTACCCTGTTTCCCTTTCCTTAAAAATCCTTACACTGGCCTAATGCGGGGTTTCGGAAAAGCCTTTGTAAGGATGAAACAGATTAAAGTTTCTCTTTCTTCACTGTCATTTCCAACATGTTTTTGTAGTTTTGCCCTGAAATTGCATAGCTCATAGCTGAGGCAAGGCGGGAGGGGGGAAGTGAAATAATAACGATGATCTTGTCCATATACCTGCCTTTGAACAGGGAGAACAAGGGGAGAGAGATACACACAGACACACCCCCCCCCCCCCCCCCCCCGCCCCGGCTCAGGCCCAGGCATCAAACACAGGCAAGGCAGACATGGACACAGTCTTTTTATTTTAAACCAGGGACATAAGAAGCAAGGAGAAAAACAAATTGCACATTCACACTAAAATCCTCATCAGCCACACCAGGAATGATCCAAGTCTTCGGTTGGAGTTAAAACTGCCTCCCCTGGCCACACACGGCCACCTACGCCCAGGGCTCTCTCCCAGCAGCGTCTGTGGGGCAGGGAGGGGACACAGCCCGGCTCCTCACAGGGCTGCGCACTTGGCACCGAAATGGGGCAGCTACGTGGGGGGCAGCACCGGCAGCCAGTGCTCCCCAGGGTGCACCTCACCTGCTCGGCCCCACCACCCTCTGCCACACTGGTCTTGCCCTGGCTGCTGCACCCCCAGAGCCACTGTCCTGCCTTGTGTCACCGCCACCCGCGAGGGCTGGGGAGCTTTTCAGCTGCTTTCCCAAGCCCCAGAGACACACTTGCCTGGGCTGGCTCCTCCTGCTCTTAACAGCCTGCTGGTAGGGGAAGGCTAGAAACGCCATGCCAGCACCAGTGCCTGCCTGCACAGCCCCTGTCCCCACTCGCTAAGGGGCTGTGTCCCCTCTGTGCCACGCAGAGCCCGGTCACCTGCCCCCTCTTCCGCCTGCTGGGAGAGATACCTTCTTCCTGGAAAATGACTCATCACCATAACGCGCAAGAGTTCCTGCTCCTCATGCCCAGAGAAAGAATAAAAAAAAAAAAAAAGAAAAAAATAAACTTTTAGTCACATCCACGTACATCACATTTTAAAATCAAGGAGCTGATGTCGCCGGCCGGGAGGAGCACGCAGCGGCAGAGCCCGCGGGACAGAGCTGCCTTTCCCTGGCACAGCTCGTTCCCGGGGGCAGAGCCGGGGCAGGGGCTGCTCCTCACCGGGCTGCGACGGCGCAGCTGAACTCTACCAACAGCGCTGGGGGGTCGGGCAACCTCACTGAACCAAGCTTGAAGGAATTCAAAGGCAATTTAGCTTAAATATAAAAATAAATTTTTATTTTGTTAAAAAACGTTTAAATATTTGTTTGTGATTATTTTTTTTATTTTTTTTTTTGTTTTTTTTTTTTTTAATTTAGACTTCAGCAGACACACACACTCACACGGCTCGGAGAGTAAAAAACCCGGCAGCAAAACACTCCTGGAAGTGGTGGGGAGCCTGCGGGCAGGGGCGCCTGTCCCTTGCCCGGGGCAGGGTGGGCGGCAGCTCTTGGGTGACCCCCGGCTCTGGCAGTCTCTTCTCACAGGAGCCCTCAGGCAGGGGAAGGGCCCCGCTCCCGGCTGGATGGGAAGAGGGGAGGCAGCACCATAGCTCCTAGGAGCCGGTAAAACCAAAAAAGGAGGGGGATGAGCTAAAAATGAAAAAAAAAAAAAAAAAAAAAAAAAAAAATTTAGATTTAGGGAGGGGGGGAGAAAACCCATCTGCTCTGGACTCCTTCTCTTAGCGGCTCCAGAGCCCTCTGAGGTGGGGAGGAGGCACCAGGAGAGAGGGGAAGGGAGGGGAGAGACTGCCAGGGCTGGAGTCCATGCCCCCCGACCCGGCTGCCTGCCTTTCAGTTACAACGGCAACGAGAGAACTCCCCCAGCGCGAGTAGCCACGCAGTGATGCTACTGCCAACACCCAATTAGCCAGGGCGCATCGCCCGCGAAAGGACGGGCAACCCCCCAAAAAAAGAAACTCCAAACAGCAAATCCGGCATAACCAACATGCCGCCACGCACACGGTTCAGTTCTTCCTCCAAACTCGATTCAATGAGCGCATGGAAACGGGAGCACGAATAAAGCAAAACAGAGGGGGCTCTACACGAGCAGGGCAGGGGCAGGCTGCAGCCTGGCGGGGAGCAGCTCGGTGGCTGGGAGAAGGGTGGAGGGACCCCCACCCCACGCCTCCAGCCGAGGGCCCAGACTATGGCGCATCCTCAGCTGGAGGTCTGATGGGAGATTAAGTCACAGCGCCAGGGTCGTTACCCAGCTGCAGAAGCTGGGCTGGTCACCCATGGCACCGAGATGCCCGCACCAGGCTGGCACTAACCCCGGCTCGTGTTCTGCAGGGACGGCAACGAAGCAGAGCCCTCCGGAGGGAGCGTGTTCACCAGGCCACAGGATGAAACTATGGGGAAAGATTTTGGGACCTGGCGAAGACGGCATCCCTCATCAGCCTGGGAAGCGCGGCCGGGCTCCGAGCAGAACACGTGGCTCTGCCGGCTGCCACACCGCGGGGCAGGGGGCTGAGTGCTGGGGGGCTGGGGAGGAGGACACGGGAACAGCTAGAAGCAGCAAAAGGGGAAAAATTTACACGTTTTGAAACATGGCAAAATAAAGTGGGTGAGGAAACGCTGTGGATATGTACAGAGGTTCATCCAGCCTTGACTGTGGAACTGTTCAAGTAAGGAGTTTGGTTTAATCCATGCCACCCTGGTTGCTGCCACCCAGCATGGTCTCTGGCTGGCATCAGACAGGGGCCTGGCCCCGTCACCACTGGTCCCGCCATGGGGGACCACTCTGGCCCGGAGCCCCCCAGGCGTGCACAGGGGCTCCCCCGCGCAGGCCGGCAGCGGGGGCCAGCAGCACCGGAGGTTACTTTTTGCGGATGTGCTGTCTCCGTGCCTGCAGCCGCTGGCGAGCGCCCATCTTGGATCCTGCCCCGATGGAAAAGGCAGGGGTGGAGGAACCTGGAAGCAGAAAGGTTGCTCAGGTCTCTGCAGCCTCACTCAGAGCTGGCATGGGCGTAGTGTAATCCCTGTCCTGGGGGTTTCACACCCCCTGGAGCCCAGCAGGTACCACCCGAGCCAGCTCCCAGAGCACAGCCTGGCCCTTCTGCTGTCCCCAACCCAAGGGGACAACATGACCCATCAGCTTCCCAAGGCTGAAGCACCAAATCCTTACCGAAGGAAGTACCGACTCCTCCAAAGCCCGAGGCAGGAGTGCTGGGCGTCCCAAAGGAAAGGTTACTGCTTCCACTCCCCACTGCTCCCGGGACGGGTGTGCTTTGCCCGAAGGTGGGCGCAGGAGTTCCTGAAAAGCAACAAACCATGATGAGCCAGGGTCAGCAAAGGAGGAAGAGCCTGGCCTTCGGGAGCCGGCAGCACCGGCAGGAGACACAGATCTCCCTCTGGGGGCTGAAGTACCAAGTACCCTGGAACCAGCCTGAAAAACCCTTTTGATGCAAGAAATTGCACTCTCATGGCAATCCCTGCACTCTCCTGCCAGCAGGGCAGCACAGGAGGATTTGCAGGCCAGGGAAGAACAAAGGCCTCTGTCTTTCTAGATCAAGTAGTCGCTCCGCATGTGGGTTTCAGCTCTGTGGGAGGCAAGATGGCCCAGAGAGGGTGCAAAGTGGTAGGCAAAACCTCAGAGAATGAGCAAAAAGTGATTGCAATCACTGGCTGGCAGCGTTTCTACCCACCAAGAAGCTCTAGATCACTTTCAAGCACTGTCAAGACCTTGGCTCCTGCAGGGCACCTGACTGGGCTCAGCACCTGCACGGAGCCAGGGAGCTGGTGCATTCAGAGGGACCAAGGAGCAGAATTTAAGGATTCCCCTCCACCACCGAGGGCTGGGGACACAGAGAGCGAGTGACAGAAGCACCTTCGCACGACAAGGCCCTGCACAGCAAGAGCACCATCCCTTCCAGGCTCGGCTGGGGAGCTCAGCAAGGTCTGGCAGGAAAGCTGCTGCCCAAACCTAGCCCTGCCTTTCACCCCCTGAGAAGGTCCATCTGCCCCAACTTACCTCCGAACACGGGCTTGTTGTTGGGCGTGCTGGGCACGGTGAAGGCAAAGGGCGTGCTCTGATTCTGCGCACCCAGAGCGCTCTGCGTCAGGGAAGGGCCGAACGGTGCTGCTGCTGGGGCTGCCCCGCTCTGCCCAGCCCCAAAGCTGAACGCCACGCTGGGAGAGCCGGCGCTCAGGGCGGGAGTGCCGATCCCAAAGGCGCTGGCGGAGGGGCCCGGCTGGGCAGTCGCCCCAAAGGTGAAAGGAGAAGGGGTGGTGCCGAAGATGGCGGTGCCGGTGCTGCTGCTCGTGGTCTGGGTGGTGGAACCGAAGCTGGCGGTGGTGGAGGTGGCTGTCCCAAAAGAGAAGACCGATGTGGTGGTTCCGAACGCCGCCTGGGTGCTGCCGGTGCCGAAGGAGCCCTGGGCGCTGGCTGTGCCAAAGGCTGGCTGAGCACCGCTGCCGAATGCCGGCTGAGCTGCGGACTGTGCCACGGGGGTTCCAAAACTGAACGGGGGGGCAAAGCTGACGGGGCCAGCAGCGGGCTTGCTGGCAGGCGGCTGGCTTTCCGCAGCACCGGCGCTGAAGGCAGGCTGACTCACTGCACCAGGGTACGGTGGCGGCGGCTTCGCGCTTGTGCTGAAGGAACTGCCAAAGGCCGAAACGGAGGAGCTAAATGTCAACGCTGCTTGACCCGTGGTGGCTGGGGTAGAAGAGGTCAGCGTGGTGCCCCCAAATATGCTAAAGCCCACAGTGGTGGTAGGAGCCGTTGAGTTTGAAGGTGCTTGGCCAAAGGCAGGGCCTCCTGGGACACTGGTGGTGGCAGTGACTGTTGCTGGAGGTGGCTTTCCAAACTGGAACACGGGCCCTGGGGTGGCAAAGCTGGTTTCTGTGCTGGGAGCTGAGCTGGCTGAGCCCCCAAACACGAAGGGCTGTGACGTGCTGGTAGACGTGGCAGCAGTGATGGTCAGGCTGGCGGCGGGGCCGGTGGAGGCGGGCGGGTTGAGTCCAAAGCTGAAGACAGGTTTAATGGTGGCATCTGTGGAGGAACTCTGTGTAGTGGCAGTCGTAGCCGCAGTGGTGAAGATGACATTAGGGAGACCTGTGAATCCTGCCACAGTAGTCGTGGAGGCTGCTGACATATCTGCGGCCGAGGCCGGCTGTGACATTGGTTTGAAGGCAAAAGGAGAGGCCTTCGCTGGAGATGAAGCTGTGGTGACACTGCCGAAGATAGGCTTGAACATGGTGGTGGTGGAGGATGTCAAGGAAGGGCCTGAGCTCGCAGACACAGTGACTGTGGCGGAGACGACAGCTGTAGAGGCTGCCGTGCTCTCGCTTTTCGGCAGAGCGCCAAAGATGGGTTTGAAGACTGGGGTTGTGGTGGGCACAGCAGTGGCTGTGGTGGACACAGCAGTGGTCGCAGTGGGCACAGCAGTGGCCGCGGTCATCTCAGGCTGGCTGGCTGGAGGGGTGTTCAGCATGCCGAAGAGGATGTTTGGCTTTGGGAAGGAGGGAGGCTTGCTGGGGGTTTGGCCCAGCTCTGTGAATGCAGGAGATGCCAGGCTGCTGGGGGCCTGCACCCCCAAGGCAGGGGGGGCAGCAGGGGCAGGCGTGCCCAACACAGGCACAGGCTTGGTGTCAGCAGAGGTGGCAGGCAGAGAACTTGACTCCAGCGATACAGCAGGAGCGGGTGGCTGCACGGCTGATGAAGGTGTCTGGGACACTACTGCAGCTCCAGTGGAATCTGGAAAGGGGCAGAGAGCTTATTTAGGGACAGGGGGTCACCTACAGCCAGCCAGCCCTTCTGCCAGGCACCCACCCTGCTGCTGCAAAGGCTCCCGGAGCAGCACCTGCCCGTAACAGACAGACCCAGCCCTCCATGCTTACTGCAGCTCCTGACAGGCCTCAAGTGTCCCCAAACTTGCCCCTCAAAGACCTGCCTGCCAGCTCCACTGCCAACAGAGCATCTGAACAGGGAGTTTTGCCACCTGCATCCCACACAGGCAACACAGAGCACCCGCCGCACCTGCCTTGCTCTGCCAAAGTCCGGTTCTGCTGACCCTCCTCCTCCTCCTCACCTGCCAGCGTGGGCGCAGCCTGGCTGCTCTGCATCTTCTTCAGGCTGTCCAGGAGCGAGCTGGTGCCGGCCAGGGCAGGAGCTGTTGAGGCAGGCGCAGGCCCTGGGGAGGTCACGGCAAATGCCAGCGGCCTGGACATGGGCGTAGTCTCTGCAGTGGTGCTGGGGACCGCATCTACTCAGAAGGAGCAAGAAGTCAGGATCTGGTAGGAGTCCCCTGTAGGGGACTACCCCTTAGCAGAGCTTCCCCAGTGCATACAGCAACCTCATGAACAACCCATGGCTCTAGCCCCTAGGAACCTCACCCATCACCCTGGGGACCCCAGGGCATGAGCTCTCCTAAGTCTGAAGGCAGCAAGAGCTTCCCCAGATGTAAGGACCAGGCAGGAGTGGCCCAGGAGCCTCCCCAGCCTGCGCTACACAGACATGCCACTGCCCTGCCAGCCCTGGCCCTGGGTTTCTACTCCTTGCCATCCCCTCCCACGTTCCCCATCCATCCTTACCAGCCTTATCCTCCAAGACTTTGTTGAACCACTGCAACGTTGCCTTCTTCTCCGCATCCAGGTCCTCCGACGTGATGGAGTAGCCCAGCTGGGGCGGCGGGGGCTGCCAAGAGAGAGCAGCAGCTTAGCTCCTTCTCAGGGAAGCCGGCAGAGCCTCTCTGAACGTGTGGTGAAGGCTGGCCGTCGCAAGACCCGTGAAGCAGGTGGTTCTGCCACAGCACGCTACCGCGGAGCTCCGATTCCCATTCATTTTGGCCCCCGTCTTGGCGCTGAGGGCACAGCAGACCTTCCCCAGGCCATTACCTGGTCCGGCAGCAGGCAGCACAATCACGCACAGCCCACCAGACACTGGGGCTGGGGATAGCGTCACTTCCCACTCGGCCAAGGACGGGGCCTCCTTCCTGAGGGCAGGCAGGTCAGTCTCCCCCCAGCCCTGCAGAAATTGCAGTGAGCACATTCTATCGCCAGAGGAGGGCAAAAGGGGCTGCGAGACAGCGACGTACCAGCGCCAGCTGGTCCCCCCGGCGAGACGACAGCAACGGGATCTTTCGCTTGCGCTTCCCGCTGCTCCCAGACGTGGATGGTGGGCTCAGGGAATTCTGCTTCTTCCTCACCGGCGTCTCCACTGCTACAGAAGGAAACAAGTCAGGACCGGCTCTGGGCAGAGGAGGTGTTTGGCTTGTACCAACGGGGTTGTCCCTTGTGACCCCTCTCCGTGACCCATCTCAGAGGGCAGAGCCAGGGGCACAGCTTTAAGCTGAGGACAAGGCTGTGATGCCCTGGAAGAGCAGTTGGCTGCAACACATCCCAGGGCAGTCTGTTGTTACAAGGGCCTGCTGAGGCTCCGCAGGGGAGCAGCCCCTTCCCACCTCCATGGATGGGCCTTGTGCACTGCCTACCCAAACCACAAACCATGCAAACTGTGAGAGCCACATCTGGTGCGGCACCACAGGACCTTATCTGCGATGGGCACAAAGGGTTTCCTCTCCATTTTAGCTGAGGAAGCGTTGGAATTAGCTCAGCCTGGAATCAGGGTGCTACTTGTACCACAGCAGGTCTTGCCCCAGGGCTGACACCTGACCCCTTGCAAGCCAACTTCCAGGCAGGTGCTAGCACACCGCCACTGTGTCAGTACCCCTTGCTTATCACCTGGAAATCCTTTAGGGCAGCCGCTGAGGCCAGCAGAAGTACCACCGCCTTGGGACCAGCACATTCCTAGCTTCCTGGTGACATCTCAAGCCAATCCCACCTGCAGACCTCAGCTACCTCCAGTCCCGCTGCTGGCTTGCACCGCTGGCCCATCCAACCTGTGCACAGAGCTGGGGCCCACCTACACTCACCTTTCTCTGTCTGCAGCTCCTTGTCCGATTTCACTGGAGTGGAAGTGTTGGAGCGATGCAACTCCTCTTCCCTGAAGAAGTGGGACAGCGTCAGTTAGGGTCAACCCCAGGCTTGGCCCCATCCCCAGGGAGCAGGACGAGACCGAAAACGCCAAGGACTCCCACCAACATCCCTGGTGTGTTTCTTTGTCTCCACCAAACAACAGACCTCAGGACAACAGCCTTGCCCTCACGGCACCAGCCTGAATGCAGCTCCAGGCAGCAGAGCTGCTCCCCTCCCCGGGACCCCAGCTCCGCCGGGCTGAGCCTGCGCGCCCTCCGCAGGACAAGTCAGCCTCAGGGTGGCAGCTGGGGGTCCCGGACAGGAGCCACTGCCCCTCACAGGTCCCTGGCCCAGACCCACCCTGTCACCAGAGCGGGTGGTTGTGTTGGTTTTAGTTCTGACGTGAGCTCAGGTCCTTCTCTGAGCCGGGAGAGGAGAACAAGGGCCTGCGCTCCAAGGCGGGTGCTAAAATACAACCCTACTGTAGCTCCCATGAATTGTTTTTGAGGAGATGGAAAAAAAAAAAAAATCGAGGCCTGTTTCTTCCCAATGTTTTGGCAACCAGCAACTCAGGCCACACCAATGCCAGAAGGCAACGTTGCCTCTGTGGCAATCTGAGCCCTTAACTCTCTAACGCAGCCTGGGAGCAGGGCAGAGACAGTGCAGTTCAGCGCTGCTGGCGGGACCACAGTGTAACAAGGCCACAGGGACACCAGGGGGTTTCCACACCAGTGGGTGACCCGGCAGCCGTGCCTCAGAAAGGGGCCTGGACTGTCCTGTCCCCGGTGGAGAGCAGGACTCGGGCACTGGGATGGCTGGGAAGGCGACTGCTCTCTTCCCATCTGGCATCGACAAGTGAGCGCTCGCTGGGCGAGCAGCTGGTTACCTGGCTTTCTTTAGAGGCCACTCCGGTGTCTGAGAGCGGGATGATGCTGGGCTGGACAGCGGGGACACGCTCACACCACTTCTCTTCCACAGCTGGAACACAGAGAGAGACCAGCAGTAACTCAGGGAGCACAGCCTCCCACCCTCCTGCTCGCCCACAGATTAAATCCCATCTCCCATGGCCATGGCTAATGAGCCCAGAGCCTCTCTGGCTTCAGCACTGCTTAATGCCTCCCTCCACATTCCGCGGAGCACAAAGTCTGGCCACCCCAAACCAAATCTGTTCTGGGAGCAAGCAGCTTCCAGGCTCGTTTCAGCCTAGCTGAGAGGACAGGGAGGGAGAACGCTGCCGGTCAAATGCCGGCTCCTGACTTCGTGCGGCACAGGCCGAGGCCGCCCAGCTGTCTCAGATGCCCTCACATGCTGCTGCTCTGGCAGGAGCAGACCACCTCCTCACCGAGAGCTCAGAGTGGATGGGTCCCATCTTAAGGATTTTAGACTCACCTCAGTCAGAGGATACCTTTCACTACCAATATATCCTGGAGGAAACCATTCCCCACACAGACCACAGAGCCCCACTAGCCATGGCTACGTCCCATCGTCACATCTGCAAGCCTGACCCAGGATGTGGGCAGTGTTTTACTACAGCTCAGCAGCTGCTGAGGGGACCTGCATCAAAGTGGGAGTGCACAGCTCCAATACGTGCTGACTCCAACTGAAAAGGTGGCAGCTTAGCAAAGTGATTTTTTTTTCTTTTTTTTTTTTTTTTTTTTTTTTTTTTTTTTTCTCTCCTTTCACCAGGATCTATCCGCTCTAACAGACCGGTCAAGGCTGAGTTGGGAGGGGAAAAAAGCCTCCTCCTTTCTTTGGTGTAAAAAGAGCAGGACAGCTCAGCCTGGGGACTGCCCCAGCAGCGTGCACCAAGGGCAAGAAAACATCGCTGCCAGCCCGGCAGCCTGCCTAACCCTCAGGGAGACGAAACTGCCTGGCTGAGCTGCGCTGGGGACGCCCCGCAGTGATCGCTGCCAGGCACCCAGTGACACTGCTCTCCTCTTCTGAGCCCAGGGTGTGAGTTACACGGGGCGATCCCAGCGGAAGGTCGAGCCATGCCGCACTGGGCTCCGGCGCTGCCTTCGGCAGGGCGTTTCCTACCTGTGAGAGGCCCCGGCTGGAGCTATAGGAGCTGGCGATGGCATTGCGGATGGAGCTGGGGATCCCGCCAGCGTACGTATTGTTGAGGGAGCTCATGGAAGAGGTGCGTGACCTCTTGTTTGAGCAGTCATCCAGGCAGTGAGAGACAAGGCTCCTCTTCAGAGAGCCAGGCCTAGAGGAGGTTAAAGAAAATTTTATGAGCTCCCCACCACTCTGCCCACAAGTCCTTTAAATGCAGGGCTGGTGGAGGAAAGCAACCCCGCTCTTTCTCACAGCGCAGGGCTTGGAATGAGGCCTCAGCAGTGGCACAGCCCTTATGGCCACCAGCCCGCGCGCAGGGTGACAGCCTGAAGGCATGGGCACAGCTTCTCTTGCTCTCCGCTGAAGCTGGGCTCTGCAAGCAAAAGCCAAGTGCCTTTTCCAGAGCCTGCAGGCTTTTGGACTCCCCTCCCAGCTCACAGCAGTTCCCTTGGCCCGACGGGCACTTACTTGGGTACGAGAGAGGCAGGAGCACCATTGGCTACCAGGGGCTCAAATGCCGACTGCCCACTCCCACTGCTGTCATGGCGCCTGCAGGAGAGAGAGCAGAAGCCTGTGGAAGTGTGGGGGCAGCGGAGACAGGGGCTGCCCTCCCAGCCTCGGGAGAAGACCCCTTCCAGGTGGGCTCAGCACTGAGAAAGCCCAAACCTTGCATTTTTCTTGTCACCCAGTACCTAAGGACAGAGGTTTTCCCCATCCATATGCTGCTGTGGATTTTCCCTCCACCTGGTCCCATCCTCCCCGAGCTGAGCAGAGTAGTTTTGACGTAACGAGATCTTTGCTCAAATCCATTATTCTCAGCCAAAACATTTCAGAACCTCAGCAGCTCACTTCTGAAACGGACCTGAGCTCCGAAACTCAGCACTCCTACCTCTTCCTAGCCAGTGCCCTGGACTGTTTGAGTCCGAAACCAAATCCCCCTTCCCACAATGATTCATGAAGATCTGAAGTCTGAAAGTCTTCAAGCAAACACTGCTGCGAAGCACGAGCTCGAGGTGTACGATCAGCCTGTCACTTAGCCCAAACGCTTCCCTCAAGCTCAAGCCCGCTGACCCCACCACACAGGTGATCCAGCGCTCTCCAGCTGATTCAGGCTCCTTTCTGCCCTCAAAGGCCGCAGGATTTTCTGCCTACAAGCATTCTTTGTGCTTACCAGGCTTTAATGCCTTCAAAATTGGCTTTCGTGGCAGAGCTGGGTATCGGCATGTTAAAAAAATAGAATAAAGAAAAGAACCCAAGTTGATTCTCTCTGCACCCATCCTGCTGTTGTCCTGTTCGGCTCTTATGGGGCTCAGACTCACCAAGCCGAAGCAAAGGCGGCGGAGAGGACAGCATGCCCTGCTGCAGCAGGAAGGCAGCCGGCAGCTCCCTGCAAACCGCCACTCATCCCACTGCGCCCTCCGGGCCACCTCCAGCAGCAGCCCCAGTGCAGCACCTGGGGCAAAGCGCCTGGGCACTGCCCAAACTGCTCTTCTGTGGTCTCTCGGCTCCCACTCAAGCCCAGGCAGGCAGCCCCGGCACACACGGGGCAGAGGGGCACAAGGCAAATGGCCTCCACATACACAAGTGGGAAGGACAAAAAATGGGAGGGAAGAACAGCGAGGCAGCACTGTGCCCAGGAAGTTAGAAAGGCTCCGGCAGACCTCGGCACCCAGGATTTATGCCTTGTCCTTCCCAGAGCACTGGCAAAGGCACTGCATCCTCATTTCTTCGAGCTCAGAGCTGGAAATCACTGACCTTGACTAACAAAAGCAAAAGATAGTCTCTCTTGTTTACCCTTGTGCTTCACCTCCTTTTGCTAGCTGCAGCACACAAAGGAAGCACGCAGATCTCTTAAAGCATGATGCTTCCACTGGGGCTGTAAGACTTGGGGATCCCGTCTCTCCTGGGGCTGACCGAAGGATAGAGCCGATAAACCTACCGCAGGTACCAGCATTTCCCACCATGCTTCCCCAGTCTGCGAACCCTCGTGATGACAGAAGACACTTTCCTGCCAGGATTCCCAAACCCACATCCCAGCCTCTCCCAACCCCAGCAATGCAGGAGAACACACTTGACCCAGGAGGTTGCCCAGACAAAAATATAAGCCACATCCCTTTGATCTCAAGGACAAAACGAAGTCTTGGAGGACTTTCTGACATAGCCCAGAGGGCCAGGTGATGGGCTGTGCTTCCTCTTTGCGGTTCACTTCCCACAGCACTTCTCCAGCCCAGACTCCTGGTCACACCGGGCCCAGCGTGCTCTCTGGGACACATCCTATTGTCACCACTGAAATGCGAGTCCCGTTTACGACCTTCCCAACACACTGGCAGCAACCTGGACTGCTTGCTTATTACCTTCTCTTGCTCTCCTGATCGTTCCCAAAAGCCTGGTCCTCATCCTCCTCGTCCTCCACAGCCCTCTTCCTGCTCTCCCTGATGGCATTTAGCACGGTCTCTTTCGCACACGGGTCTGGGCTGCTGCTGGCCGGGAAGGACAGGGGTGAGATCAGCTGCTCCAGGCTGTGAGGCAAAGCGAACCACGGTGTTAGGAACATGGGGATCCCCGAAGCCAGACCCCCCACCTGGTGTCCTGGCTGCCCCCGCAGCGGGGGGGGAGGGCTCTCCCATGAAGCCTCTCCGGGAGGTGTGGATCCCACAATCCTTCCCACAAGGCTCAGGATGGGGACGGAGATGTCACTGCCAGACTGGGACCCCTGTGCGCTCCCTGGGGGACCGCACCGGGCAGCACGGCTGGCTGAGGGCCAGCTAACCGGCGTCTCCCCTCACGCCCTCCCTCCCTTCTCCCCGTTCAGTCCCATCACGGGGGGCTGCCCACGCCCGAGGCGAGGCCGAAGCGGGGCCCGGTCGCCACTCTTGGTACTCACGCTGGGGAGCGGGCCACGCCGGCGGCCGGCGGGGCGATCCTCACGGTGACGGGGCTGCGGAGCGGGGCAGCCCGGCGAGCCCAGGGCGCGCTCCGTGGCGAGTAGCCCTCCCAGCGAGCGGCGGGCAGGCCGACCGGCACCGCACTGCGGGGCTGAGGCAGCGGGTACCGGCGGCGGGGGACGGCCGCCGGGGTCCTGCGGGGGGGGACAGAGGGGTCAGCGCCGCCGCGCCGTGGGGCTCCTCCGGCCGCCCTCCCTTCCTCTTTCCCTCCTCCCCATCGCTTACCCGAGGCCGAGGCGGCGCAGCGGGGCCCTAACGGGCCGGCCCGAGGCGGCGGCCGGGCCACCGTTAGCGGCGGCTTTACCGGACGGGCGCGGCGCGGGCGGGCCGGGCCGCATGGCGCACCAGGCCCCCGCCGCACCCAGCGCCGCCGCGCCCAGCAGCGCGCCCCGCAACAGCAGGCAGGCCAGGGCCAGCGCCAGGGCCAGCGCCGCCGCCGCCGCCGCCATGGCCGCCGCACCCCGCCGCCGCCCGCGCCCCGCGCCCGGCACGGCCCCCGCCATCCCCGCGCCGCCCGCCCGGCATGCACTGCGCGCCGCGCCGCGGGGCGGGGCCTGCCCGCCGCGGGGGCGGGGCCTCCCGTCGCGCCCCCCCCCCCCCCCCCCCCCCCCGCGTCCCCGTCCCCTGGTGGCCCCGGCCCGTGCGCCCCAGCCCCGACCCGCGTGGGACCCCACACGGACCCCGGCGGCGTCCCCGTCCCATTCCCACTAGTGTCCTCCACCTCCAGCCCCAGACCACCTGCCCATGTCCCCACTCTGACCCTCCGATCCCCCCCGTCCCCGCGCCTCCCCCACCCAGATTCCCATTTCCCCGTCCCGACTCCAAATCCAGTGTCCCCGTTGCTATCCCAACCCCCCTGTCCCCGCTCTCCCCATCCCTACATCGTCATCCCCTGCAGCCCCCCCACACCCTCCCAGCCTCTGTGTCCCCCCTATCCCAGCCCCTACGGTCACCCGCGTGTCGCCCATCCTGACCCCATCCCTGCCCACGCGTGACCCAACGCTGCTGCAACCCATAGGCACTGTCTGGCATCTGCCTGTCCCCGGTCACCTGCACGGCCAGCCCTTGTCCCCCTGCCCTGGCTGGAGGCTGCCACCGCCACCAGCCTGCTCTGTGGGGCAGGGCTGGGGACGAGCCACCCCACGCGGTGCTGGGGACCGTGGGAAAGCCACTCTGGCTGGCTGCACTGCTGGGATCCCGGGGGACATGGGGATCCAGCTTCTGAGGCCCTGCTGTGTCCTGCAGAGCAGGGGACCATAGCAGGGACCACAGCAGGGATGATGGCACAGACCATGCAGAACGCGGCTGTGGGGGCAGGCTGTCACGGGGAGGGGGGGGGCAGGTGGCACTGGCAGGGCTGGGGGAGGCTGGGTGCTGCCCAGGGTGGGAGGGTACCCCGGGAGGGTGACACACCAGGGAGGGGATGTTCCCCTGAGCATCTCTCTGTCCACAGCTCCCACAGGCCACCCAGCAGCAGGACCCCGTGCCATGGCCCTGCCAGGGAGGGCAGGGTGCTCTGCACAGCCCCGCCACTGTAGTGTCCCTCACCCAGGAAGGGACCGAGGCGGTGGGGAGCTCAAACCCACCCCTGCTCCTTGGAGCTCAGCAGGGACCAGGTCCTGGTCCCCTCCCAAGGACCAACAGAGATGACATGTAGGGTGGCCCTGGGGACACAGCTGGGAGGGGGACATCATCGCCAGAACATTACCCAGGTCATCTCGACTGCATCTCCCCAAGTTATTTTTCTGGGGGTACACACCATCAGGGCAGAGCCCCAGGACCCCTGTGATGACACAGGTCCCCTGCCACCCACCCCGGAGCTGGCAGGGCTGGGCTGAAGGCTTTATTGAAAAATCGAAAACACACAATGTAGTAATTATTATTATACAATGAAAAAAAAAAATAATCAATCCAACCTGCAGCGGAAGGGCACCCCTGCCATCCCTGTCACCAGCCGCCAGTGCCAGGGATTGCGGGGGGGACATTTCTCCCCAGCAGCGCCCGGCCGAGATACAAAAAGAAGTGGTTTCAGCCGAGAGTGGTGCTGCTGTCCCCGAGCCCCCGCCGCCACTGCAACCCCCTCGCCGCCCCCTGGCCCCGACCCAACCTGGAGGCCTGAGGTAGTTGGGGGTACCCCGTGCAGGCAAGACCCCCCCCCAGAAAGAGCAGGGAGGGTCTTGGGGCTCCCTGTGTCCTGCAGGAAGGGGATGGTTGGTATTGCATCCGGAGGGGAGCCAGCACGGGTCGGGATACAGTGGCAGTGGGGCGTGGGGACGCAGTGGGAGGCCCAGGAGGGCAGCCTTGAGGTCCCCAAGGTCCCCCTGGTAGGTTGGGGGCACGGAGCAGGTGCGCTGGCAGCAGGGCTGGCTGGGGGACGCAGGGACACTGGGTGCCTGCACGGTGGATGGTTGCACCTGAGGGGGCAGCCCTGAGGCCATGGTGATGGGCCGGCGGGGCAGGGGGATGCAGGCGGGTCCCACTGCTCTGAGCGCCAGCCCAGGGCTGACAGACATCACTGGGAAAGCACGTGGTGACAGCCCAGCCACTCTGGGCGATGCCACCATTTCCTAAAGGGAGAAAGACCAAATCCTGCAGCCCCGGCACCCTGAGGGGGCCAGTGTTGCTGTCTCCCCCCCAGGAAGCGGCAGCCTGAAGGCAGGGTGCAGGCAGCAACGCTGCCAAGCCGGGAAGGACACCCTGGCCCTGCAAGGGGCACCGGCAGGACCATGGGGAATGGGGACATCACTGTGCAGTCTGATGCCACCGTCCCCACTGCAGCGAGATGAGCTGGGGGGCCCGGAGCTGGCAGACACCCCCCTGCCCTCCGAGCCCCCTGCTCCAAGGCACAAAGGTTCCCTGGCCAGTGCCAGTCCCATGGCCACCCCTGCCCATGGCAACACTGGCACTGATCCTCCATGCACCGAAGAGGGTGGTGAGGACACAGGGGTGACACCAGCCTGGAGCAAGCGGGTACAGGGAGCTGCTCGCTCTGGCTTTGGGGTGCTCTGGTTTTAGGGCACCCCGACTGCCCCCAAACCCTCTGTGCTGCTGCCCTAGAGCCACCCCCTGTCCCCAGGAGCTGTTGGCTTGTGCGGTGGCACCACAGTTGCCCAAACCCACGCTCAGCACCTTGTGGAGGGTTTATTGCTGGCATGAACACAGTGATCTGTCGGGGCAGGGCAGCCCAGCTCCTGGGAGGGGGGACATTTTGGGGACCTGGGATGGGGGGCAGGAGCTCATGGCAGCATCCCTCCCCCTGCCCACCCCACTCCCTCCTCACCACCGCTCCTGGCACCGCTGCCAGCACCCTGGTGTCACTGGCTGGGTTGTCCCACAAGAATGCTCCCCGTCACCCTGCAGTGGCCAAAGGCACTCGGTGCCCCTGCCAGAGCGGGAAGCACACCTAGCACCAAGCCCAGCAGCACCCCAAAAGCTGGCTCCCAACCCGGTGGCACCCCCAGGGCCCTTGGCACCATGGTGGGGGGGGAAGTTCGCACCGAGCCAGGGACCGGGTTAAGGCTGGAGAAGCAGCAAGAGGCGAACGAAACCCGACCGCTCTCGCTCAGACAGAGCCGGCCCAAAGAGTTCCGAAAATCTGTGCAAAAACAAGACTAAAGGGTTAAAGACCCCCCTCCCAGAGACCCCCCCCTAACCCCAAGCAGCTCTAATAAATACACGTGCGGTTTGCGGCTGGCGTCAGGCCGGCAAGGCCTCGCTCCCGGCCCCGGGCTCTCGCCAGGTGGCTCTCGGTGCTGCGGCGCTGGAGTCGGCTCTTGGCTGGGGGGGACACGGAGGACGTGTGCTTCGGGGTGGCTTTTGCACCAGTTTAACCCAAAAGGCTGCACCGAGCTGGGTCCCAGCCCGCTGTGGGGGTGTCCCCTGCGGGCTGCTTCCGCCGCAGGCGTTAATCTGCAGCCGGAGGCAGGAGAGAGGGTCAGGAGCAGAGCAATGCAGTGCTCCCCAGCACCCCTCCACCCCATCCCCCCAGGACTCCAGGGCTTCGCAGCAGAGCCCCAGCAGCACCCGAGCACCCTGCCCAGGGGCAATGCGGGTGCCACAGGCTCTTGCACAGGTCAGGAGCCCCGTGGCTTTGCTCACATGTGACAACTACCCCCAGGCTCTGCTTGTGCCAGCTGGAGCGCGCTGCCTGGACTGCAGTCAGGGCTTCCCCATCCTTCCTGCCCTACTCCTTCCCGGTGCACCTTCCCAGCCAGAGCAGGACTGGGATCCACTCACCATCCTCCTCCCAGCCCTCCGCCACTCCTGCCAGCTCATAGTGCTTCTTGCGCAGCTCCCCCAGCTTCTGCCGCTCCTTCTGCAGCTGGTTTTCCAGCTCCAGCACCCGCACCTGAAGGACATCATACACGTCATGGCCACCCCACACCCTGGCACAGCACTCGCATGCTCCAGCTGGCACAGAGTCATGCTGGGCTGGGCACCCCCCTATCACACTCGTTATCTCCCTGATATTGAGCCTGAAGACCATCAAGGTACATCCCATGAGTGCTCCCATGGCCTGGGGAGGGGACTGAGCTCAGGTGGGCGCTGCCTGTGCAGGCAGGGGAAGGCAGAGTGACCCTTGTGGGCACCCAGGGCAGAGGAAGGCCCCGGGGCTGCCCCGTGCCAGGTGGAGGTGGGTGCTGTGGGGCAGCCGGGGGGGAACGCAGGAGCAGCGTGAGGTCATAGGCTGTTGTGGCATGATGGGGACAGCACTGGGGAAGGCTCAAGGACCAACTGCACAGGGCTCCTGGGCAAACCCATCTGTTGCCTTCACACCTTGGGCTCTCCCCATCAGCTGGTGCTGCCTGGAGTCAGACAGCGAGGCAGGGTGTCCCCTCCCACCACGTGTGTTTCCCAAAACACAGGGGAACCTCCTACCTGCGAGTCCATCTCCTGACGCTTGATCTGGGTGAGCGTCATGCTGGAGAAGTCCATGCTGTCTGTGGAGAAAGACACCACTGGCCCTCCTCAAGCTCTGCTTCCCAGCTCGGAGCCTCCGACAGCTCCCACGCGACGTGCAGGCAGCGAGGGGCAGCGCCGGCAGCGACCATCGGGGCAGAGCCAACCGAAGACGGCGAGAGTGAAGAGCAGAGGTTTTGTGGCTCCTGCAGCACCATGCTTACCTTTCTCCTCCACCTGCGACTTTCCAGCCTTGGTGGAGGCCACCACGCTGGCTGTGGCCTGGGTGACTCCCCGGGATGCTTGTTGGAGCTTGCAAAGGTTGGCGCTGTCTTTGTCTGCCTTCACCTGCCGGGGCAGTGAGGAGGGCTGCGCTTATACCCCACCGGGCAAGCAGAAGACCAGCCCCACGGTTTGGGTTGACCACACGGTGCCCCAAGTCACCCCAAACCACGGCCAGGGGAGCAGCCTCGCCGCTGCCTGCTTGGGGACGGAGCCTCCCGAGGCGCTGGGCTCCTACCTTGGAGGCTGCTACCAGCTGGGCGGTGCTGGCCGCAATCTCCCGGGAACACACCATCAGCTCCTCGAACGTCCCCTTGCCTTGGACCACCAGGTCGGCAGCGTCGCTGTGGGAGGGCAGAAAGGGACTGGAGCATCCTCCCGCTATCCCACGGCCCCTCCTTGTGGGGACAGCAGGACCCTGCCATCCCACTCCAGTGATGGTGGCACTTACACCATGACGGTGGCACCCCAGCCAACGGCCTTGGAGGCGGAGATGAGACCCTCGGTCCAGCGGGAATTCTTGGCGTAAAACTCCTTGGGGGACGCCGCACCCTGCCATCGGGAAAGGCACAGTCACGCCTTGGGGACAGGGGAGCAGCAGGGCCTGGGACCCCTAAGCCCTGGTTTGCAGGGAAATGGAGCAAGTCAGGGTTTCATTTCGGATGCATGTGGGAGCTGGGGACACTGAAGCCGGGGGGGGCCATGGGGTCCCCTGCGTGGGAAAGGAGATCAGGGACCTCCGTGACACCCTGGGGACCACAGCCAGGGTGAGACCCCAGGGCTGGGGCAGGAGCTCCTGGCAGCTGGTATTGATGCCCCAACGGGACAATTCTTGGAGCAGCACGTCCCCAGCGAGCACGCGGTGACCCCCGGCTGGCCAAGTACCCGCTGCCCCGTGTCCTGCCTGCACCCTGCCTGCATCCCTGCCCCTAGCTCACCCGTCCGCTCTCCACAATCTCTCTCTGGAGGTCCTTAGAGGCCAGGACCAGGACGTGGATGGCCTGCATGAGGCCCGTGCAGGAGCCCAGGATCCTGCAAGACAAACCCCACTGAGCCCCGCTTGTGGGGCAGGGAGATCCCAGAGCTGTGGGGCAGCCACTCTGCCTGTGGCGCCAGGCTTCCTCCCATCTGCCCATCTCTCTCCAGCGCCCCGGCCACCACTCACCTCTCATTCACTTCCAGTTTGACCCCAGTGTCACCAGCCCGTGCCTTGCTCAGCATCTCCTGGTAGAGGATGGAGAGGCTGCACTGAGCCCTGCGTGCCATCCTGGCCTCGTGCTGGTGGTCCCAGCAGGCATGACACCCATGGGTGCCACGCAGCACACAGTGACCCTCACCTCAATGCGGGCAGCTGCTGTTTCGATGGCTGCTGCCGTTGCCGCCATCTCTTTGTCCACCAGGTCACCCAGCTCCTCCTGCTTGACGTCCAGCCCTCTGGGCCGCAGCTCCTGGAAGGGGACGGGATGAAAGGGACCGTCCAGGGGTGGCACAGCTCATCTGGCAGTTCCCGCCATGGCCCGACCCTGTCCCGCCAGCACTCCCAGGCACCCACCTCCCCGATGGCGCTGATCCGTCCCAGGCAGGTTGTCACCGGGCTGCAGTCGGCACCTTCCACCGTCCCCGGGTCTTGCAGGGCACTGAGGTAGCTCACGGCCTCGCTGCCGCACTGCTTGCACATCTCCAGCAGACCTGCGGGGAACACGAGGCTGAGGGCGCCGCACACGGGGACAGAGACCCCCGGCCCCTGCCCTGTCCACCCCTGCCTGCCCCAACATCCTGCCCACCCGGTCCCTGCCTGCCCCAGCCCCAGCCCACCCCAGCATCTTGCCTGTGCCAGCCTCTGCTCAGCCCAGAATCCTGCCCACAGCAACCACTGCCCACCCCAGCCCCTGCCTGCCCCAGCATCGTGCCTGTGCTGGCTCCTGCCTGCCCCAGCACCCTGTCTGCCCCAGCGGCCGTCTGCCCTGACCCTGCCCTGACCTCCCAGGTCTCTCCAGACCTGGGCAGAGAAGAGCCTAATGAGGTTCAACAAGGCCAAGTGTAGGGTCCTGCACCTGGGGAGGAAGAATGTCAGGCACCAGTATAGGTTAGGGGGGGACCTGCTGGAAAGCAGCTCTGAAGAAAAGGATCTGGGGGTCTTGGTAGGCAGTAAATTATCCATGAGCCAGCAATGTGTCCTTGTTGCCAAGAAGGCCAATGGAATTCTGGGCTGCATAGGGAAGAGTGTGGCCAGCAGGTCACGGGAGGTCGTTCTCCCCCTCTACTCTGCACTGGTGAGGCCACAACTGGAATACTGTGTCCAGTTCTGGGCTCCCCAGTTCAAGAGAGACAGGGAACTACTGGAGAGAGTCCAGCGTAGGGCAACAAAGATGATGGAGGAACTGGAGCATCTCCCATATGAGGAAAAGCTGAGAGAGCTGGGACTCTTTAGCCTGGAGAAGAGAAGGCTGAGGGGGGACCTTATTAATGTTTACAAGTATCTAAAGGGTGGGTTTAAGGAGGATGGAGCCAGACCCTTTTCAGTGGTTCCCAGTAACGGGACGAGGGGTAACGGGCACAAGCTGGAACGTGGGAAGTTCTGATCAAATATGAGAAAAAACTTCTTTACGGTGAGGGTGACAGAGCCCTGGAACAGGCTGCCCAGGGAGGGTGTGGAGTCCCTTCTCTGGAGACTTTCAAGACCCGCCAGGATGCAGTCCTGAGTGATGTGCTCTGGGCAATCCTGCTTCAGCAGGGGGGTTGGACTAGGTGATCTCTAGAGGTCCCTTCCAACTCTGAAATTCCGTGATTCCATAACCCCTGCCCGCCCCAGCCCCTGCCCGCCCCGTGGGGCGGCACTCACGGTCGGCGGGTTCCATGGGGGCCACGTGTGAGGTAGCGCTGCCCTGCAGGAGGGTGTCACTGACGAGGTGGGCGAAGAGGGCCAGGCAGGGCAGCAGGGAGCCCACAGCTGTGGCGGGAGAGCAGGCACCAGCCTCAGCCCCAGTGGGCGATGCCCACCTGGCCCACAGGTGCCTGAGCTGCCCCTTTCCCTCAGCCCAGCCCCTGCCTGGGTCTGCCGGCTCCCACCTGCGTGATTGGAAAGGTATTTGCTGTGTGCGTCCCGCAGCCGCTCCACGCACTCGGAGGCTGCCAGTGTCCTGGAGAGGAGGCAATCTGCAGGCAGACAGCAGGCAGGACTCAAACATGGTGGCACAGCCGCTTTCCACCACCCAGAGGGGGGCTTTGCACGGTGGCAGGTGGGGATAACGCTGGGTTTGGTGAGCACCGGGGAACTCACCCGCCGAGCTGGTGCAGCCGATGTGAGCAGGATCCTCCAGGCGACCAAGGGCGTCCTGCACCATCCGCTCCGCCTCCCGCGCGGTGCCCTGCAGCAGGGCAAACTGCTCCTCGGCCAGGTGCCGCTGCAGTGCCTGCTCCCCGCTCTCCTGCCAAGCCAGTGCAGGCGTCACGGCCCCCACCATGCCGGCTGGGAATCACCCCCGCACCCCACCACTGCTGCCCCCAGCTCTGCAGGGAGGAGGATGCCGGGATGCCCCTGCGGTACCTTGTCTCTTAGCTGGATCTGCAGCGTCTCCAGCTCCATCTTGCTGCTCTCCTGCTCGTGGCTGAGCGTGTCCCGCAGCTGCTGCAGCTCGGCCCGCAGGGCAGCCATCTCCTCCCCGTGCCGCTCCACTGCCTGGCTCAGGCTGTCCCTCTCCTGCTCCAGGCTGGCAATCCGGGTGCTCTGCTCCACTCCTGCCTGGGTGGGCACAAAATAGCGGTTGGGGCTGTGCCGAGGGGAACCCTTTGGTTTGGGGACTCGCTCATGGGTCCCAGCTTGAGCCACCCCAACCGACCCTGCTCGGTGCATTTGCACCCATGCAGGTCACAGCCCTTCATCGCCCGCTGCCCGGCAGCACCCTTGCAGCACTGCCGGCCTCGCCTGGGGCCAGCTGAGGCTCCCTGGGGAGCCCTTTCACTTTTATCGGCAAAAATTGACTTTTGTTATCACTGTTATTATCCTGATGGAGGAGCAGATGAAGGGTGCTGGCTGCTGCCTCCAGAGGCGGCTCTGCCTCCTCCCTGTCCTGCTGCAGTGTGTCTGCCCACCCTGGGGACAGGCAGCTCCATTTTCCTGCCAGCTTCTGCCTTCACACCAACGAGCCTGGAAACGCCTGCTGTCCTCCACAGCCTCACAAGCATGGAAGACCCTCTGGTAGGGCAGCAAGCCCATACAAAGCCACGCTCCCTGCCTGGGTTTTACAGCAGGTAGAGCCGCCCAGCCTGACTATGCCCTTGCAGGGATTTTGTTCGATGATCCCTGCTGCTGGAGGCCATTGCTCTGCGCGCTCTTGCATCCAGGAGCGCTAAACCCCCTGGTACGATCGCTACACCCATCTAGAGGTGAGGAGGAAGAAGACAGGGAGCTGGTTATCAGGCCAACAGTGGGTAACGCCTGGATGGGTAACACCTCGCCTGAGCACCCTGACAGCGGGCAGATCTCCCCCTCGCCCGGGCTGCCCATCCCGGGGCACTGGGGGGGGTTGGTGGGGGCCACCCATGGGCTCTCACCTGTGTGCTGGACTCCAGGGTGCCCTGCAGGACCTGCAGCTCTTGTCTGCTGGCTGCCAGCTCCCGCTTCAGCATGTCCAGCACCTCTGCCTGCTCCTGAGACTGTGGGCAAGGAAAGACATTGCCAGCGCCCCATGGGGGAGTCCCCCTGCTACATCCCAGCGTGTCCCCCCCGTCCCCACTCACCTTCCTCTGAGCCTGCTCGCTCACCCGCTGGAAGGAGTCCTCCAGCTCCTTCTTCTCCCGCTCCATGTCCCCCTGGGCCTGCCTGGCCACCGTCACCTGCTTGGTCACCTCTGCGTTCTGGGGACGGCAGAGAGGAAGCTCAGCGACCCCTGGTGTCGGGGGGCACGGCTGGGAAAGGGGATGCCGGGGAGGTTTTGGGGAGCTCACCTTCCGCAGCAGGTCGGCGTGGTTCTGCACCAGCTCGCTGTACTTCTCCTTCAGCTTGCTGTACCGCTGCTCATTGGCTTGTGCCCGCCCTGCCACGCACGCAGGGATGCTGAGGTGAGCACCCGAGACCCCCACCCCAGGGCTCACCCCCCTCCCCGAGGCGGGTGCCAGCTCTCCCCACTCACTTTCGATCTCCGTCAGGCTCCTCTGCGCCTTCTCAGTGTCCTCCCGCTGCTTCTTCAGCTCCTCCAGCTCCGTGCGCAGGAACTCGCTCTCATCCTGCGCCTGCTGCTTTAGGTGCCGCTGCTCGGCCAGCTCAGCCTCCAGCTCGCTGGCGCGGCCACGCAGCTGCACTGCACCCCGGTCGCTCTGCAGGGACGGCAGGTGGGCAGCTCCCGGCACCGTTCGGCAGCTGCTGGCACTGGCCAATGCCCGCTGGTACCACCCGGCAGCCAGCCGGTGGGTAGCATCCCCCAGAGCCCCAAGAGCGGTGGGGTGAAACACTGAGGATGCTGGGTGGTGGGGGTGAGCCTGGCCCCCCCGGCAGGGATGCACCCCCCTGGCACAGCTGGGGACCCCCCATATGGGCAGGGATGGCTGCACCAGGGATGCAGAAGCCATCGCGGACAGGGCAGGACAGAGAGACAGACAAGGTGACTGCCTTGCCAGGGACACAGCCACCACGCCGCCAGCCCCATTCCCAGTGTGAGCTGCTGGGTCTTATCCTGCCCCTGGACTGCCATGTGAGCGCTCACCATGTGACACCACTGGATGGTTGTCACCCACCTCGGCCTTGAAGTTCTCCAGCTCCTCCTTCAGGGCTGCGATCTCCCCATAAAGCTGCTCGATTAACCGGTCCCTGGGAAGGACAGACATAGGGTACCATCCTCAGTGCCACCAGCTGTGTCGGTGCGGTGGGGACGCATCCTGGGAGAGGAGGTGTCCCCTGTGCCACCACGGCTGCTGTGCCATGGCAACCTGGCAGGTGGCTGCAGTGCCGTGCCAGGGAGGGAGCTCCCGGTCCCATCCTGGCTGCCTCCATGGCATCACTGGGACTGCTCACTTGTCATCCTTGTTCATCCCGTTCTGGCTGTTGAAGTTGAAGGGGTCGCTACTGAAAGCGCTGCCGAAGATGTCATCAAACTTATTGTCAAACAGGCTCTGTGGGGAGAGCAGCACGGACCTGGAGTGAACCCACCACCCACAAGCCCTCGTCCCCTCCGTGTCCCCGGTGGCACTGCCGAGCCAGCCCATGTGCCAGCAGGGCTCTGTCTGCTCATGCTGCTGGGGCTGGATCCCCCCTGCTGCTCCCAGGGCACTGAACGTGTTGAACGTGAAGCATGTCTGGTCCGTCCCCACCTAACTCCTGGGGATGGAAGATCCTCAAAGCCATGTCACCACACACCCCTTCCTCTCCAGAAATGCTCAGCACCTGGGGACAACCCTTGGTGGAGAGGGGGGTGAAGATCTAAGGCAAGCACACAGAGCTGAGGGGCAATGCTGGGAAGCCAGACATCTCCAGCCGGCCATCACTGGAGGGCAGCAAACTACTAAGAGAAGTACTGGGAAATGAAGTGGTAGGATAAGGGGCAACGGTTTTAAACTGAAAGAGGGGAGATTGAGATGAGATCTGAGGCAGAAATTGTTTGCTGTGAGGGGGATGAGCCCCTGGCCCAGGTTGCCCAGAGAAGCTGTGGCTGCCCCATCCCTGGAGGGGTTCAAGGCCAGGTTGGACGGGGCTTGGAGCAACCTGGGCTGGTGGGAGGTGTCCCTGCCCAGGGCAGGGGGTGGCACTGGGTGGGCTTCAAGGTCCCTTCCAACCCAAACTGTTCTGTGATTGTGTGATTCTAAGTCAGCCTGGCTCAGACCTAGCAGCACCCACATGTGACACCCAGCACCCACGCCACCCCCGGCAGTGATGTGCCCCAGCGCCCAAGGCCTGTCTCAGCCTCCACCATGGCATGGTTTTGGAGAAATAACCCAGGTCTTGGAGTTGAAGGGCACCCACTGTCCCCTCTGCATCCCAAGGGGCATGGGCAGTGCTGCGGCAGCTCACCTGTGATGCCGTGTCCATCTCCACCAGGTCTGTGATGGGCTCGCTGTCGGGTGAGGACGCCTCGGCGGGGATGACCACCACGGGGCTGATGTGCTCTGACAGTGCCGAGGCGCGCAGGAAATTGGGAGGGTTCTGGGGAGGGAGGGGAGCACGGCTGGGTGGAGAGGACTGGCACTGCTGCAGGGCTTTGGGCACGGTTGGTCAAAATCCTGCCCTAGTGCTGAGTAGGACATGCCCAGACCCACTGGAATGGAGCCAGGACCCACGCGGATGGAGCCAGCACCCACGGGGATGGATCCCAGCAAGGGCTGAGGGTCAGTGAAAGCAGAGGATCTCAGCCCCTGGTTGGAGGGGCAGCTCCATCCTGCAGAATCCCACCCAGGGAGGAATGCAGGGATGAGCCTCAGGCTCCACAAGCCCCATGTCACACTGGCCCTTGGATGCTGGGCAAGGTGGCACGTGACTCTTTTGGGACAATCATCTCCCAGAACCACCAACCCCAGCCATGGGGACAGCAAGTGTGGGGACTGGGAACCATGGGGTCTCACCTCTGGCAGCTGCGGGATCTGAATCAGCCGCTTGAAGTACTGCAGGTTGCTGGAGCGGTAGAAAAGGTCCTTCAGCCTGCAAGGGACAGGGAATGGTTAGGGATGGCTCTTGCCCAACACAGACACCTCACCCCGAATGCGGGGAGCTCCAACCCCTTGCCTGTCACCAGGCCACGGTGCTGTGCCTGAGGGGAGGGTGGTGTGTGCTGCCACCAAACCCATGGCAGATCCTGAGAAGATGCCATCACCAGCCTCCCACCTCTAGCAAAAACCGCCTGCTAGAGGCTTTTTGCCATAAACCCAGGACCTGATGAGCAGAGAGCAGGACCTGAAACTTGAGCAATCTGATCTAGAGGAAGGTGTCCCTGCCCATGGCAGATGGGTTGGACTAGATGACCTTTAAAGGTCCCTTCCAATCCAAGCCACTCTGTGAGTTTATGAAACCATGAACCGCAGCAGAATGGCTGCACTGGGTCGCACCGAGGTCCAGCCACCTCTCCGTGCCGTCCTCACCACAGCCAAGGCTTGAAGGGACAGCTGAGAAACATCGTAATTGCCCTGGCCATCAGTGGGTTGGGGGATTCCAGCCTGGAGGCCACATTTGAGGAAGAGAAGGCTGAGGGGAGACCTCATCACTCTCTACAACTACTTGAAAGGACATTGTAGGGAGGTTGGTGCTGGTCTCTTCTCACAGGTAATTAGTGATAGAACAAGAGGGAATGGCTTCAAGCTGCAACAGGGGAGGTTTAGACTGGACATTAGGAAAAAATTCTTCCCAGAAAGAGTGGTCAGACACTGGAATAGGCTGCCCAGGGAGGTGGTGGAGTCACCATCCCTGAATGTGTTTAAGAGTCGTTTAGATGTGGTGTTGGGGGATATGGTGTAGGGGAGAACTTTGTAGAGTGGGGTTGACGGTTGGACTTGATGATCCCAAGGGTCTTTTCCAACCTGAAGGATTCCATGATTCTATGATCTGCAGCATCCTTCAGCTCTTTGCAGGAATGTATCCACAAGGAGCAGGGCTACCCCTCTTCAGGATTTCCAGTTTTGGGGAGGAGCGGCAGTGCCCGGCCACGCCGCTTGTGGCTCCCCTCCCTTCCAGTCACCCCAGCATCCCAGTTGGTACCCCAGCGCTGCCAATACCCGCCCCAGGGTCTCTGCCCTGGGTGGTCAGAGCCCAGGACAACCCTGCTATCTGCTGATGTCCCTGTCTGGTGTTTTCCCCACAGGCGCTGGTTTGCAGTTTGTGACCTTGAATTGAGCTGTCCCTCAGTGCCATGACACCATCCCATTGCTCTCAGCAGCCAGTTTTCATTTTGACTACCCTAAATACTGGTGTACCAGCAGCCACTGCACTTCACTGCTCGTCCTTTTTCAATCTCATTGAAAATACATCGAGAGGACTGGTTCCAGCACTGTCACTGGGATCATCCCGAGACACTCACTGGTACAAAACCCCATCATTTGTCTCCTCTCCTTTGTGCAGTTACTAATCCAGGGGAGACCTGCCCTCACATCTCATAGGACCATGGACTCACAGAATAGTTTGGGTTGGAAGGCACCTTCAGAGATCATCCGGTGCCACTCCCTGCCTTTTATCTGCTGCTTTTAAAATCTCTTACTGATATTTTAATTTAGGACAGACACGGGGACACTGGTGAAATGAGCTTTACCCTTTCCATTTCCACCTGTCCCCACCCAAGAACGGCTTTTCCCACCCAAAGCCACCCAGCACCACCCAGCAGCATCGCTGGCACCCAGGCTCCCCACAGGCCTCTTCACGGACCTCTCCTCAGCTTTGCAACACCCAAAGGTTTCATCCTCTGGTTGCCCCTTTTAACAAGCTACCCTGGGTTTGTGCAACTGGCTTTTTGGTTTTTTTTGAAATTCAACAGAATTGGGTGGAAAATCTCTTTTTCCTGGGCCATGCCCCCAGTGCCATGACCATGAGCCCTCCCCCCAGGGCTTCTGTAGACCCTCCCCCCTGCAGCATCATCTCAAATTGCTTCCGTGTGCTGCTGGTATTCTTGTATTCTCCCACCCCATTGCTCCTATCAATGCATCCCTCTCCCGACGGACCCATCACAAGCCAAAAACGCTGCTAAGGGTGCTGAGCACCCTGCTCACCTGACACCCAGCCCAGGGTGTCCCCACCAGCAATCCCCCACGCTTGGCTTCTCAGCCCCTGCCCAGACTTTCATCTCAGCACGCCAACTGCATTTAAAATTGCAATTAAAGGGTTTGAGGGTTTTAAATCATCAGATGTGCTGTCAGCGGCTGAACGCCTTGTTAGAATTAATAACGCCGTTATCTGGTAATTCAATAGCTGTGGATTAACCAAGCAGAGCGGCTGTCCTGGAGGAAGCCCCGGGGAAAGCCGAGAGGTCGAAGTGGGCTGGATTTCAGAGCCCTTCCTCTGTCTCCACAGCTCGGCCGCTGAGCCCCGGCACAACGGCTCTGGTGTCCCCCCACGTTCCCTCCGCCCCAGGAGCACCCCCGGAGCACCGCCGGCGGTGGGGAGAGCCAGCGCCCTGGGTCTGGGCACTTACTTTCTGAACTGCTCCAGGAAGCGATCCCGGTGGCCCTGCAGCGTATCCGCCGGCAAACCTGGAAGAAGCAGCAAGTAGAAACATCCCTGGGCATCTCCATGCCGGTACAGAAGCACGAATTGGGGGACAACCCATTGGCATGGCCATGTAGGGATGGGTCTTTCCCACAGATGGCCACCCTCCTCCCGGGGTCTGAATGCTCTGGGCTCAGGGTCCCCCTGCAGGAGGGGATCACGTCCTCCCCCAGACACCCCCAGGGTAGGGAAAGGCGGCAAGCTGGCATTCAGGTGGCTGTCACCACAATTTGAGGTCCTGGGCAATGTGGTTTTGCAGCCAGTACTTGTCTGAAGCCAGGGGAGCTCCTGGTGGGCACTGTTCCCGTGGCTGAGGGGCATTTGGCAGGGCAGGTTCGGTCCCCCAGTGCTTGCACCTGTTTGTCCCCTGCCCTGGTGACTCCCTCCACTCCCCCAAAAGGCTGGGAAGGACACGGGGGGTGAAAGACCCAGCCTGAGCAGGGTGGGGACCCCCGGTGTCCCCCTCCATGTCCACTCCAAGCCCGAGCTGGCGCTGGGGACACTCACAGGAGTGGAGCTTGAAGAGCAGCTTGACGGTGTAGTCGTAGAGGTGGCTGCAGTCCAGGATGACCTGGATGAGTGGGGCCAGGCGGCACTGCCCCGCGGCCGTCACCGACACTGAGCGCGACATGTCCAAGGAGCTGAACACTGCGGGGAAGGAGCACGGGATCAGGCTCCGGCAGCACCGCAGGGTGCCAGGCTGTGTCAGCCGTGTCTGCAAACGTCACCCGGAGCAAGAGACATTCACCCGGAGCAAGACACCTGCTGCCCCTCGGGCACCCAGCCCACCACCCCGTAGCCATTTGCTGGCCCAGCAGGAGGGGCAATTCCCACCCGGGACTCCCCTGCAGGCGTGGGAACACTTCAGCCCGGCACCATGGGCTGGAGGCGCCCGGTCCTGAGCCCTCGCCGGGTCCCTGGGCAGAGCTCCTGGTCCCCGAGGACGCACAGCCCCTGTGCCGTGCCCGTCACCACCATCCCGCCAGCATTCAGGTGTGCTGTGCGTGCTGGCGGGGAGATGCTCCAGGAACAGCCGGGAGCAGCCGGCAGCATCCAAGATCCTTTGTCCACATCACGGTGAATTGCATCTCATGCCGGGGGTGCAGGATGTGCCCCGCGACTCCAAGGCATGAAGGCATTTCTGGCAGGGCCACGGGATGCCGGGCTGCTGGAGCCGTGTCCAAGTGACTGCTTCATGGTCCAGCCTCACAGGTCTCCCCCGAGCCATGGGCCGCCTGCCCTCAAAGCGTGCTGGGGCCACAGGCGGGCTGGCAGGGCAGCTGGAGAAGACGGAGGCTCCATCTCCCTCCATCCAGCAACTCCCCTCTGATGGGCAGAGCAGTGGGAGCTCCCAGGAGCGCTCCCGGGAAGGGCTGTGCCACACGGACGAGCCCCTCGGCACAGCACCGCCTCACTGTGCCAGCACACGGCCCCGAGACGAGGGCGCTGCTCCAGCACCCTCCAAACAACCCCGTCCCGCCAGCACCCATGGCCTGTTGCAGATGAAGGCTCACCCCAGAACTGCTTTAACGTACCCCAACCCTGATCCTGCTCAAGCGTGCAGAGGCGCGTGACAGTCCTGACACCGCCTTGTTTTTACCCCTGGCTGGCTCACGCAGGAGGACGACAGGGTGCCCCACACCTCCCCCGGCTTCAGCACCTCCGCAAACACCCACGGCAGCTTGAGTTTGCTGCTAATAAAAGCCAAAACCTGTCGCGAGCCCACCGCTAAGATGAGAAGAAATTCAGCCCAGGGAGGATGCCGGAGCGGGAGAGCCCGAAGCTGGGGTGGTGGAAGGGGTGTTGCACAGCGGGCAGTGGGGTGGTGCGGTACAGCCGGCCCCATGGCGCTGCCACGAGGAAGCACCACTCTAGCATGCAGGGACTAATAAAAAAGCACGAGCTAATAACAACTCCGGTGAAACACCCAGAAAAAGAGATGAGGTGCGATGCCCTCCAACAGCATCCTCCCTGGAGCTGGCTCAGCCCCTGCGGACCCCCACCCTGACCGCCAGCAGGGCAGCGCAGAGCCTTACCTGTCTGGAAGAGGTTCAGCTCACACTCCAGGTAGTCAAACATCTCCACTGTCAGCTGGAAACTAGGAAAAAGGGATGAGAATGGTTGGGGAGCATCCTTATGGCCACCTCAGCCTGTGTCAGGTGCCACCCCAGAAGGATGAGCCTTGCCCAGGGGCTCTGCCTGCTCCTGGCACCCATGGCAGGGCTGGGGAGAAGGTGCAAGGTTCTGTCCCCGGCTCAGTGGTGCTGCCGGTGGCAGTGCCGTGTCACCCTGCCTGCATCCACCCCCCTCCCTCACCTCCCACCTCTGCCCCGCACTCACAAATTATTGACGTCGTTCTCCCCGGCCTCGTCAAGCTGCCGGTCGGACATCTGGAGGTTGCCAGGGAAGCGGGGATTCTGCGTGGGGAAACAAGAGTTGCGGAAGGGTTTCAGAGGACCACAGCTCCGGCCACAGCACAAGGAGCACCAGGGTTGCCCATCCAGCCAGCGGCTTCAGTGATAGAGACTGGGACGGCTCTTTGGATGTGCCGAGAGCGATGTGGGGAGGAAAGGGGGCTAACATGAGTCCCCGGTGACCACAGCATCCCCAATCCATGGTGCCCATATTCTCTCCAGCAAGAAAAGCCAATTCTCCCTGGGCTTGGAAACCTGCTGAGGTGGGAGGAGATGGGGTCGCCAGCTCACGCATGGCATTGCTGAGAGCTGCGGGGAAGGGGCCCTTATCTGCTCCCGGGGACAAAGCCTCTTCATGCTGCCCAGGCGTTTTCGGGGAAGGTCACCTCACAGCTCCAAAACAAATTGGGGATGATGGGTACAGCCTGGCTTCAGAAAACACCTCTTGCCAGCAGAGCTCAGAAAGGAAGGAAACACCACAGGTACCAAGCCTGCCGCAGACGGTGACCATAAGGATGAGGGCCCACGAAGCCATGCAGGGCTTCCAAGTCCCAACCGTGACTTCCCACTGTCCTCCTGGCAGCATGCTGTTATCTTAATGCCACAAGCTTCGCTTCGCTTCTCTTCTCTTCTCTTCTCTTCTCTTCTCTTCTCTTCTCTTCTCTTCTCTTCTCTTCTCTTCTCTTCTCTTCTCTTCTCTTCTCTTCTCTTCTCTTCTCTTCTCTTCTCTCTTCTCTTCTCTTTTTTTCCCTCTCCTCTCCTCTCCTCTCCTCTCCTCTCCTCTCCTCTCCTCTCCTCTCCTCTCCTCTCCTCTCCTCTCCTCTCCTCTCCTCTCCTCTCCTCTCCCTCTCCTCTCCTCTCCTCTCCTCTCCTCTCCTCTCCTCTCCTCTCCTCTCCTCTCTCCTCTCCTCTCCTCTCCTCTCCTCTCCTCTCCTCTCCTCTCTCCTCTCCTCTCCTCTCCTCTCTCCTCTCCTCCCCTCTCCCTCTCCCTCTCCCTCTCCCTCTCCCTCTCCCTCTCCCTCTCCCTCTCCCTCTCCCTCTCCCTCTCCCTCTCCCTCTCCCTCTCCCTCTCCCTCTCCCTCTCCTCTCTTCCCCACCACCCCTGGCAGCTGGCACAGCATGGAGCAGACCTGGAGCCAGGGTATCCTTTGGCCAGCCCAAAGAAGGGACCTGCCCAGCAGCACTGCTCCAGAGGCTGGGAACAAGCTCCTGGTGATGGGGAAAAAACCCAATCTGTGATGGTGCCATGGGATTTCCCCAGGATGCTCCCACGCCCAGCACCACCTATGGCCCAAGAGCCCAAAAGGAGGAGATTAAAAATGGATTTTGGTGACCAGCACTGATTATTTCAAGCTGGGGACAGCACTGGGTGGGACAGGGTGGGACATCATGCTGACTCTGGCCGGGACCGAACCTGCAGCATCTGTGTGCAGTGATGTTTACCAAGCGGGACAAGTGACGGAGGGCAGAAGCCCTGGGAGCACTGAGGCTGCTGGGGATCAAGAGGTTTGTTCTGTGCTACCTCGTCCTGATCTTTCTGGTAAACGTGAGATTTAAGGTCTGCAACGAACTGGGTGCTCATAAAGAAACCTTAAACCTGTGACTCTGTTGAAGTTCTGCTGAGAAGAACTAAGTTGCACACGCTCAGCGGCGCTCAGATTAAGTTAATCATTATTTTCCCATTATTCTTGAATTTCCAGGCTGATTTGTTGCTCTCACTCCACTTTTCCTGCCCGTATAAAGACCTTATTTCAGAAAGCGTTAGAGTGCCCTACATCCACACTTCAGTCCTGATCAAAGGCAGGTTTCTACACACATCTCTTTCATTTCTCCTTTGCTGACCATGGTAAATAATACTCCATGCTCGCACGCCGGTCGGAGCAGGGGCTGCTGCTCATCCTTCTCCATGCACCAACAGGGACATCCCCCCAGCCCAAATCCCCAGCTTCCCCCACCGAACTTGTGGTGACGCAGAAAAGCCAGGCTCTGCCGAAGGGTTTTCCGGGCAATTTACACCTTGGAATTCATCCCTGCACTGCCTCCTATGGTGCAGCATGGCATGGCCCCCACAAGCCCTCCCCACTCCAGAACCCCATGGCCTCTTCCACCTCTGCCCATCTGGGATACCTGGGAGGGGACACACACCCCAAAGCTGGGGGTCTCTTACTGCTTCTTGTAGCCCCCCCAACTCCCAGCCCAGCCCAGGTGCCTCCAAGGATCCCTGATCCACCATGAAACCGTCCACCCCCGAGGCATTGGTCCTTGGGCCGCTTTTTAACCAGGCTAAGGATGGACCCTGGCAGCCTGGGACATGTTGCATGGAGGCAGCAGGGTGGCCGTGACAGCGGAGAGGACCCTCGGGGGTGACAGCACTGTGACAGCTCTGCCAGCCCCTGCCCTGCACCCTAACATTGCCACCGCTTTTGCCCCAGCACCCCACCACCCACCCCTTGCTGTGGCCGTAGGGACAGGGACAGGACAATGCTCACCTTGGTGTGAAACTCCATCTTGGTTCTAAGCAGTTTGAGGTAGATGCTGCAGAGCTGTCCATAGCCCTCGCTCAAGTGGCCCTGGGGACACCAACCAGCTGTTGAGACCTGGTGCAGGCTGCGAAGAAGCCTTCTCCCCTTGCAGCGTGAGTGACCCCTCCCTCAGCTCCCCAAAAAGCACAGCCAAAACCCTCCTCGCCAACACATGGGCTGCAACCTGGCTTGCAGGAAATGTGCCGAAGGATTTGGTCAAGACCTTCTCTGCAGATTTCAATGCTGTATTTGACTGCCAGAGATGAGTTTTGTGGGTTTTGCCATAAAACAGGAAGGAGGCATTTGATTTTGATGGTAGGGGATATCGAACACAACCAGCAAACCCCGCCGGGGGAGGTCCCAGTTGTCACGGGTCAGCCACGGCTGAGCATCTGCTCAGCCCTTGGAGGCCGGCTCCTCCTGGGTGAGATGACCATCTGAGCCAGCACCCCCCAGCCCAGCCGGGGCGCGGGTGTCACTGAGGGACCCCCAGGGTGTCCCCACCGCAATGGCTGGCGGTAATCGTCCGCTTACCCACATCCTGCTCATGTCGCTCAGCTCGTTCTTGTATCTCACCGAGTCTTTCAGGACCTGGAGGAACGACGATGAAAATAAGCAGGAAGCGCAGGCAGAGCACCAGGGGAAGGCGTGCTAACCTTGGCACCGGCAACTGGGGTAAGGAATGGGAGGTCTTGATGCGTTCCCAGCCCTGCAGCCTGCCAGTGGTGTCACTACCGCCAGCCCCAGCATGCCTCAGCTTCCTCATCCGCACACAGGGCAGGAGGATCCTTGCTGATGGCTCCTGCACCAATGTCGATGCCCCGCGGTTTTCTCCGGCACCGGGGGTTGTAGCGCAAGGGGGTTGTGGGCAGAGCAGCGCTGGGAAGGATCCATCAGAGCGAGCAGTCCCTGCGCCAGTCCCCACCCAGGAGGGCACCGACCCGCCAGCATCTCCCACCACCCCGAGCACCCCACCATGGAAAGGATTTGGCCCCGGGGTGGCTGCTGAGCTGAGCTGGTAGCACTCACGTTCGAGTGGCCGTCCCGGAGGAGTTTGTGGAAGACATGGCAGAACTTCCAGCAGAGCACGGCATTGCCTGACAGTGGCAGGCGGTTCACCACTGACCAGAAGGTCTGTGCCCCCTTCTCGTGGTGTGTGCCCAGGATGCATGGTGGTGGCCGGTCAAGGAAACGCTCCTCTCTCCCTCGGCGATGATGGAGAGTGGCCACCCCAAAGCGGCTGGTACCCACAGAGCCGAGGGAAGCTGGGCCACTGCGGGGAGCTGATAAGCTGCCAAAGCCGGATACACGCTGTCCCCAAGGATGGCACACGCCATCCCCTCTCCTCCAGCCCCACATCACTGCTCTGGGAGCACCGTTGCATGCTCAGGGTTGGGGCTGTGCCTCCGCCGAGCCTTCCTGGCTGCCCTGTTGGGATGCTGGATGCTGGCGATCCGCTTTCAGTGGCAGCATGCTCACACAAGCACCTTTGGGGATTAGGCATCCTTGCCCCGCGCAGGCAACCTGCTGCGGGCATCTGCTCCTCCGGCCCTCCCATGGATGGCAGCGCCAGGAGCACAAGGCTGGGCCCCCACTGATGAGCAAAGGCTGCTCCAGCTTGAGCAGGGACCCTGTGATGTGCTGGAAAACCCCCAACCACCATCAAGTCCCCCAGGGTCCCATCCTGCTGCCCCCAGCACCCCAGCAGCCAGCGTGCGGCGCTGGCCCAGCTGTGCCAGCACCTCTCCCCACACACCACCTCGCCGCTGCCCCTTTTCCAGGCAGCCCCGGCCCCGCTCCCACGCTCGCTTGTCCCACAGCCAACTTCGGGAAGGATATTTCTGGCGTGTTTCTCCTTGACAGCCACTTCCTGCGCATTAATAGCCTTATTGATGCTGACAGTCTGCAAAAGAGAAGCGGTGGAGGGGGGGTGAGATGGGAAGGGTTTGGGCTCCCCCTTTGGTCCCCCCTCACCCACTGGGACCCCCTGGCTCTGCCAGCACCTGTGGGTGGCTGGGTCCCATCCAGGTCCCTGGCCCCTGCTCGAGCCAGCTGGATGCTGCCTGTTGCCGGATGCCTTTCTGGGATGTGGTTGGCATCCATCAGGTTCAGCTGCTGCCAGGACTCATTTACTCGGCATAATAACACTGCAATTAAAGCAGTGACCACAAAGGACCCTCTCCTGCCCTCGGAGCGGTGGGATGGGCAGAGGGAAGGCAAATCCCTCTGGATCACGGGGCAGCAGCCGGCGGTTCCTGCTCTGCTTTCAGGTGTAACTGAGTGGAGAGGGCATTTCGGGTGGCATGGGGAATTCGGCAGCGGGATGATGAGACAACTGTGCGCTGCAGAGGACAGCACAGAGGTCTGGCAGCAAAGGACATGGCTCCAGCTGCGGGATTAGAGGAGCAGGAGACGGACGCGCTGCCCAAGGTGCAGGCAGCTGCCCTGGCTGGTGCCCGCTGCCACCCCCCTGCCAACGGGCACAAAAGCCACGGCACCATCGCTCCCCACCGCCCGCAGCTCCCGCACAACCCTCCCGAGGGACCGGCGGCCTCTCCCTGGCACAACCCTGCCCATGAGCCGCCCTTTTGCTCTCAGCTGGGACAGGCAAGACTCGCCATGCAGATATCGGGGACCACGGAAAGCCCACGCTGAGGCACAGTCAGTGCTCCATTCGGCCTCTGGAGAGGCAGCAGCAGCTGCTGGAAGCATTTGCCGGGCAGGATTTTTAACCCTACACCATTCCTGCCCCTTGGGGAGCTGTGTCGGCAGTGGGGGGACACTATGACTGCTCCTATTTGGCTGCGGTTTGGGGGGAGCACAGCGATGCTGGCACAGGGTCACCCTCTCCCCAAGCTCCTGCATCACTCATGGTGATGCCGAGTGCTTGCCTGGCACCTGCTCTGCGAGGATCCCACTGCCGAGGGAAGAAACTGTGTGGCTCAGCACTGCCAGAAGTAGCTAATTACCGATATAAACCAATTAAAGCGGTGGGATTAATCCCAGTGTCTTCCTCACTGCAATGCTTTTTGCACCCCTGCTTCCTCACCTTCTCCGAGGCCGCCCTGCTGCGGCTTCATCACTGCCAACCCCGATGACTCTGTGCTGAGCAGAGCTGGAGGGGCCACGGGCACCAGCCACTGGCACCCCACACATGGCTGGGCACGGCCCGGACCCCCCAGCGTTGAGCCCCACCCACCTCCCCAGGATGTCCCTCTGCCACCAAAGCATCCTCCAGCCGGAGCAGGGACAACGTGCCGAAGGGCTGAGACGGCTTCTGATCTTGCTCACTGCTGCCATCTGCACCCCCATCCCAGGGCCGAGCACCCCCTCTGCTGAAACACAGGGGCTGGGTCCTCATGTCCCGCTATGAACCAGTTCTGCTGCGGGGATGCGGTTGCGCTGGCTGCTCTGGAGCAGGGCTGGGCCACGCAGCCCCGCGGTGTTTGCAGCCCCATCCCTAGGGCGCTGGGTCTGCCGGGGACCATGGCGGGTCTCCAGCTGTGCCCAGCTGCTCGCCACACTCAGCACCAGGTCCCTGCATACTGGTGACCATGGAGGTGACCAGTAAGGACCACGGAGGTGACCATGGAGGTCATCAGTAAGATGCAGGAGGCTCATTTCGGGGTGGCAAGGGACCCAGATCACCAGCTGCAAGGCACGAGCATCCTGGTCCAGTGGCAGGGTGAACATGGACCAGAACCTGCATCTTAGCTTGGTTTTAAGAAGAGCTGAAAGAAACACGGGCAGTGGAGAAACCTGACCCCATCAGACGTCCCTTCCCGAGGGGATGGATGGAGACAAGCAGGTTCCCAACACAGGAGGACCAAGGTGGGAGCCACCTCTGCAGCTCTGCCTGGCCCCACGGCTGCAGCCCCTTGTCATTTATGAAACCATAAAATAAAATTCAGCTCGTTTTCCTCTTTAAAAATTCCAACAAAATCCTCAGGAAGGCGCCTCTCTGTCAGCAGTAGCAGCCTGGAGGGTGATGCCCACATCCCAGCAGCCATCGGTGACACACGCCATGGATCTGGCTCCAGGTGCAGCTTGTCCACCTCCAAAATCCCAGTCGGCAGCCATGAAGGCGCAGACGGGTAGGATGGTCACGAGCCACCCGGCACGGTGAGGAGTGCCCGGATCAGCGTTTAAACACACGCCCTGCCTTGAAATGGGAGTCCTGGACCACAAGTAACAAATCAAGTGCAAAGCTGGAGCCGGCGAGTGGAAGCTCGGAGCCGGAGGCAGGATGGGGCCACCACTGTCCCAAAGCCAGTGGCTTCACCCTGCCACGTGTCTGCTCTCGCCACCCTTGAAAGACCGGGCAGGGGTGGTCTCTGGAGGGAAGCAGTGCTGGGGGCTGCTGCATCCCCGGGAAAGCTGGAAACGGAGCTCCCAGTTTAAGTGTTCTTTCCTGCTGGCTTTTCCTGGTAAAGCAAGGACACTTTTTTTCCAACGGAAGAAGCCCGCAGTGACTCCCCAGCATGGGGAGACGCAGTGAGAGGGTGACGGGCGGTGGTCTCCAGGAGTCTCCATCCGCAAGCCCCCACTCCCTTTGAAGCACAGGCGATGTTTGTGTGGACGGCAGAAAGGTTTTCTGAGGAAAAGCCGGATCTCACATTTTGGTCCTGGTGGGTGCCGTGGGCACCTCCCCTCCCCGCTGCATCCCCCAGGAGGGCAGGGCAGGGCAGGGGTCCCATCCCGGGAGCCGCTCGGGGCAGGCACTGGGGCTCGGGAGATGCCCAAACCGCTGCTCCACCAGCCGTTGGCGCCGGCAGCACCCGCACAAGCAAAAACTGGAGGAGAGTGGGGCAGCAGCCAGGGACCAAAGCTGCGAGTGTCGCCTCCAAGGGACGAGGAGGTCGGGGAGGGTGACAGCGGCATACAGTCCTGTCCATGAGTTTTGGCTATGAAACTGGGTCAAGAAGGGGAATTTGGGGCTGCCTTGAAAGAAAGCTCAAACCTCTTTGCCATGGAGAGGGTCTTTCACCCTGACCCACAGGAGCTGCTTCCCAACACCATCCAGCTGATGGGATTTTAATTTTAATTTAATTACGAGCTTGTACACCTCAAGAGCTGTTTCTAACCTACCAGCCCATGAGCGCATCCTCGGCAGTGCCGCCGGCCCGTCTCCGGCGTCTTGCCGATGGAGGGATGCCGGCCCCTGGTCCCTGTGCACAGGCAGATGCCCAAAGGGCTCCTCTCCTGCTGCCCCCTCACCAGCGCTGGGTGTGGGGCAGGGACCTCGGCGGGGCAGGGAGCCGGCATGGGGCAGCCGGGTTCTTCCTCCGGCCCCACAGCCCTGACACCATGCCGGGAAAGGAAACCCCGGGGTTTCCTCTTGTGCAACGCTGCTGGCAGTGGGGCCGGGAGAGGCTAGGGGGGTCCGTTTGCACAAGGAGAGCTGTGAGGGGGTGACACCGCCATGTCGGCCTCCCCCGGCAGGGCCGTGGGGCTGGGGAGAGCTCGGTGGAGCAGCACCGGGGCAGCACCGGGCTGTGGGTGCTTGGCTGAGGCTGGGCGAGCAGCACCAGGAACGCCGCGAGCACCGGGAACGCTGCGAGCATCGTTAGCGCTTCAAACACCTCGCGAGGGGGGCGAGGACACCCCATTGCCACCAGCTGGGAAAGGCTCAGGCCACTCAGAGGAGGAGCAGAGTCAGGTAACGGCAGACCAGGGACTGTCCAACCTAATACCGCTGCCCCAGAGCAGCGGGACCTGCCCGAGCGGCGGCTGCTTCCCCTGTGGCTGGATGAGCCATCGCAGCCCTGCGCCAGGGGAATTTAGCGCTGTCCCCATGGGACTCCGGGAGTCCCGCTGGCAAGGAGCGAGCTGGACCACATCCCACGGCACCCCCCGACTCCTGACTCTCACAGGGAGATGCAACACCAGAGCGGAGCCACCGACAGCTCTGCAGCGGGGTGACCCCCCCGACCTGGCTCACGTCAACTAAAACACCTCCCCGGGTGTGCGAGCCCAGGGTCTGGACAGGGACAGAGAGGAGCCCAAAACTGCACGGAGGGACGCGGGACAGAGCGACTGAGGCTTCCTGAGCACCCACAAACACTCCTCTCTCGCACAGGCACACAGGCACCCCCCCACCCCCCGCCACACCTCCCAAGGTTACGCTCTCAGGCTCCTCTGAATCCCAAACCTCCCGTCCGGCAGCGGAGAGCCTGGCTCTGCTCAGGAGCTGCACGGCACCTTCCCGCTTGTTTCCAAAACGAAATGAGTGTTGATTAAAGAATCCAGAGCTATTGCAAATTATTTGGAGAAACCGAGTAAGTCGCAGTGCAAATCCTCTTAGTAATGCTCCCTCATTTCTCCTTAATTCCTTTCTATAAATGGAGAGCTGGGACGAACCATACCTCTGGAAAACTGCTCGCAACTGAGCCCTGCAGACACGGGGGCTCCGGGGGAAGCGAGCGAGCAGGGAGACCTGACCGCAACAAGCCTAGAAAAAATACCTGTGAGCTTAATTAAAATGCAAATCCCAGCGTAGCAAGGCGTCGCTCCGGCCCTGGAGGTGTGCAGGACACGGGGGTGCGGGCGAGCTCTTCAGAGGGCACATGTCTCTTTTGGACATCGCTCACCAACAGCAGATAAAAGCAAATCACTGCCTCGCCGGGACTCAGGGAAGGTCTTTCTCCGGCAAAATGCCGAAGCAAGCACCTGTTTGGCTGCACCTGCTGCTGGATCCTTGAGTTTATAAAGAAAGCGCTCCTCACCCGGCTGGCAACACACCGGGATGAAGCACCTGCACCAGGGCTGTGTGAGCACCTGAAGGTGCTGCTGCCTGTCTTGCCTCCCGCTTCCGCCAGATGAGAAGTAATTCCCAAAACCACACAAATCTCAGATTTCCCTTCGTTCGGGCGATAAAAACAACCACATTTTCCCCAAAGTAACGCTGGCCTCCAGCTTTAAAAAAAACTCAAAACCTCGCTGTGTCCACCAGGGTTTGGTCCCAGTGGCAGTGGCTCAAGATGTACCTCTCTAGGAGGAGATGCCGATGCCGCCAGCTGGGATGCCAGCAGGAGAAGGAGGACCAAGGTGTACCAGAGACAGCCCTGAACGCCAAGCGACACCAGCATGGGGGTTCTTGGGGGGGTGTTTGGGGACACCTTGTCCCACATCCTGCCCTGTTCTCTCCCTGCCACCCCGTGGCACATGGGACACTCAAAAACGGAGTCACCAGGAAGATGGCCATGGGCTCTGTGAGCCACATTGGAAGCTGACAGCATTGCCACCAGGCTCTTCTTGGCAGAGACCTGCCCTGGCATCAGTGCCTCTGGGTCAGCTCGCCTGAGGGTGAGAGGATGATGACTTCAGATTGACATCACACTTGGTCTACCCACTGTCAGCACTCTCTGGCACACGGCAAAGCCTGATGTGAACGTTATGGAGAAGCTCTTCCAGCACACACGGTGCTTCCAGGCGAGAAACCACCTGGGCCAGGCCAGGAAGGGTGATGTGATGTGATGTTCAGAGGTTTCCACTCCACAAGGAGACACAAGAGGATGGCAGCTGCTGCCTGAGTCCCACCAAGGCCTTCGCCTTGTGAACTGCAGTACCATTATCATGGTAGAAAAGGTTGAAGGATACACATCTTGAGTGTATCTGAACACCCCACCCCACCAGCTCCCAGCTCCTCCCAAGGGCAGCAGGGTGGCATCGAAGCAGAGGCTGGGATCCACAGGGCGATGCCCCCATGAGCTGCGTGTGCAACGACTTAACCCACTGCTCCTCCTGGCCTTTCCAGAGCCTCCAGCAAAAATCATGAGTTCAACACCATCACGAGAGCTGGGGCAGGATGAGACAGCGCAATCCCATCACTTCCCCGTCTTTGAGGCAGGCAAAGAATGAAGACAACCAGCCAACAGACTTGTGGTGGGTCCCAAGGACTTGAGTGAGACAAGGACTTGGGCTGGTTACCAGCGGTTGGAAGGGTTTGGTTCCACCAAACGCCAGAGACGAGAGCTTGCTACGTTGAACATCACCGCCTGCCATCGGGGGACCAGAACACAGAGTGTTGGGCCACTGGGTTTCTCCAGTGCCATAAACAATTTATACAGCTTAATTACTTGGATGTGTGTTTTTTAAATGCAGTCTAAGGAATATGGACTTCTCCAATACACAGATAAACCTTTGGGGAAAAAAAAGGCCAGAGAGAAAACTGATTTTGGGGGACAACAGCTGACAAAAAGCAAGGCTACAGAAGAAACCAAACCTCATCAATGACCATTGGGGAAGTCGACACCATAAAACTTGGATCCCTTTGAAGCCTCCGGCTGAAATAACAGTCAAAAGAAAAGTCATCCAACGCTGCAGAAGAGCTTGGACAGTGCTTTGGTCTCCTCCAGCACCATGAAGGGCCAGAATGGACCCCAGCTCCCACCGCTGGGCACTTCTGACCCGCCGCAACCGGACACCCCCCAGCACGAGTGGCTGGATCCGAGGAGCAGCAGAAAACCAGGCGGCTCTCCAGGATCCCTGCACCCCTCCGTGCCTGCTCCCCACAAAAAAACACTTGTTACTCTTCTCATTTAATTATTGCTATGGGCGCTCCGTCATTCCTGCCCCACGTTGCCCAGCCAGCTGGGCCATGGCCGGAGCCTTTCCCGCGGGCTGCCCCGTTAGCCAGGCTTTTAATTTTAAGCGGGGATTTATGCAAAGATAATCTCTTCCAGAAGCAGTGACTTCTATCTGGGGAGGGAGGATGGCTGTGTTTTCCAGGGTCAGTGGTTCAGGAAGGTCCTCCACCGCCTTCAAATATGCCTGATAACATTCCAAATGGTCCCAACCAGAGCCTTCTGCTTCCCAGCAAACACAAATATTTGGGCATTTTTTGGAACAGGAGGAAACAGAGGAACAAGGCTGGAGGATGCAGGGAGCAGATGCCAGGAGTTCATCTCCGGACGCGCATTTCCATCAGCTGCCATCCTGGGACCGAAGTGTTACCCGGGCGGGGTATCGCCCCAGCGGGATGCTCCCAAATTCTGCGGAGCCGGGATGCCCCTGGGATGCAGAGGCTGGGGGTGCCCAGGTAGCTTTGGCAGAAATCTTTCCATGCAATGCCTCCCACCGAGCGGCAGCTCCCGCCGGCAGACCAGGGGGTCTCTTGCCCCTTTTCCCTCCAGGATGCCTGGATCCTGTAACGGAGCCGAGGACACCCAGGACCCCACAGGCCCCTCGCTGCACCCCTGCGACCTTCCCCATCCCAAACCCGGCTGTGCTGATGCCCAGGTGAGCAGCACAGGGGATGAACTGCACGAATGGACCCTAAAACCCCCACTTTTCACCCCAAACTTGTTTCCATCCCTAATGGCCGGGTTAGGGGCTGCCCCCAAGTGGGGACACCGGTACGAGGGGACACCGGTACGTGGGGACACCGGTGCTCGTGGTGCCACCTGCGCCCAGCCGAGTGGAAGACTGGGGGAGAGCAAGTGAAACCGGGTGGGCGGGAGCAAACCCCGACCCCGGCTGCAGCAGCACCGGGGGGGATCGGCGTTAACCGGGGGGATGAGCCCCCCGGTAACCGAAGGAGGGGGCTCCCGGTGCCCGCCGCCACCCAAATCCCAGCCCCTGCTCCCCTCGGATTTTACACCCGGAGACACCGATGGCTCCCGAACTTCCCCGGGAAGGAGTTTCGCTGGATGCAAACCCTTATTCCAGCAATCAACCTGGATGCCGAGGTGCCGGGGAAACGGGGTGTCCGCGGAGGGGGGGGGGGGGGGGTGCGGTGCGGTGCGGGGATCCCCGCGGCCGCTCACTTACCACCTTGCCCAGCTCCATGGTGGAGGGCGGCGGGGGCCGGCGGCGGGCTCGGCTCAGCGCAGCGCGGCGGCGCCCATGGCGGCGGCCCCGCGGGGCGGCGGCGCTGGAAGGTTCTGCCGGGCGGCGGCGGCGGCGGAGCGGGGCGCGGAGGGAGCGCGCTCCCGCGGACGGGCGCGCTCCCGCGGGGGGCGGCACAGCTGAGCTGGGGGGGGGGGGCGCGCGCTCCGCCGGAATAACAAAGGAGCCCCGCGGGGGCGCGCGTGGGGGCGGGGGGGGGGGGGGGCGCGAGGCCACCGCCCACACCGAACCGCCCGCCCCCGGGAGCGGGGATGGGTTCGGGGCGGCGGCGTGCGGGGTCCGGGCGGGCGGTGGGGTCCGCGTCCCTCGGGGCAGCCTGTCCCAGCCCCTGCCCCGGCTCCTGCCCCATCTCTGGGCCTGGGGGGGGGGGGGCAGCTGCACCCGGGGGGGGTGGTGGAGGGTCTGGCCCTTGACCTGCGCAGGGTTTCCCTCGCCCAGGAGCCCGCTCAGCCGTCGCCATCTCGGTTCCAACAACAAAGGCAATTAAACTGGGGGGGTAAACGAGCCCCCGCGGCCGCAGTCCACCGCCCTCGGGCAGGCTCGGCACGGCCCCGACGGGGGACAGGCAAACACCCGGGCAGGAGTTTGGTTTTTCCCAGCTCCGACCAGTGCTCAAGAAGCACTGTAGCATCTTCGGACGGAAGGCACGAAAGAAACCCAAACAATTCTTCTATTTTTCTGTGATCCCCCAAAAGCAGCCCCAAAGCAGGGAGGAGGAAAAGCATCGCAGCCGCCCCTCGGCTAAAGGCGAAGGAGAAGCTTCACGGCTCTAAGAAAAAAAATGTTCCTGCGGTGCTGGCCCTGGCTGAACATGCTAATCCTCTGGGATTACCATAGTCTAGTCACAGCTCTGCTGCTTACTCCCATACGGTGACTTGGCCACTCTTGATAAGATAATGGGATCCCACATCCCTGCGGGAGAGCACTGCCACCCCCCTGCCCTGCCAGCACCCAGCTCCGCACCCACCAGCGAATCCCAGCCCAGGGGCGCAGCTTTTAGGGCCAAGACCCAGGTTGTGTTTTCCTCGGGTGGCTGCGACTCCTGGGACGGATGGACGGACGGAGAGACACACGGCTCGGCAGCACTGCAGGTACACAGCTCGTCGTTTTTTCCCTGGACCAAACGTGTTTTGCTGGACCAGATGGTTTTAAACAGCAGCTGAATTTCTCCAGGAGCAGGCTCTGCCCGTGCTCTGAGCCCAGGGGTGGCAGCGCTCTGGGGACAGGCACCTGTCCTGATTGTGGGTATCTGCCCCTATCGTGGCCAAGCACGACGGGGCTCAGCAGCCCCTGTCACGACAGGTGTGATAGCATGTGTGCGTGGCAGGAACGGGAGGCACGGCACCAACCCCGGCACCCCCGGGACAGGGCACCCAGACCCTGAAGCAGAGGGGACAAACCCGGAATCGAGTACTGGGAAGGGGCAATGGGGTTTGTGCCCTCCCCACATGACGAGTGATTCCCAGCCGTGCTCCCAGCATAGAAAGTGGGAGCTCGGGTCCTTGCTGCACAGCCCCCAGCCTGGTGTTACCCCCGGCTTAACGGGATCCTGGAATTAATTAATTCACCTTTAGCTGGCTTTAGCATCGCTCTGAACCTGATGCCTTGCCGTCCTGGGATGTCCTGTGGATGCTGCACATGCTTCCCAGAGCACCCTCTCCAGAGGCTGCCATTAGTGCTTGGCGATCAGGTTTTAATGCCTCATTTGCATGAAGAGACCTGAAGGCAGGTATTGCAAAGAGCATGGGCAGAGCTGAAAACAAAGAGCATCCTCTGGAGCAAAACCCAGATCCCCCCCCCAGCATGCACAGGAGGGATGTGGCTTTTCCTACAATGCCACCTGCATGGGAAATAGAGAGCTTGGGAAATAATACGCAGGGTCCATCCTGTGGCCGTATTTGCTGGCGACACCCTGTAATACCATCAAAACCTGTGTGCAGCCAGGCCGAGCTGCCCACCGCCTGCGTACAGGCTTTGTGCTCCCAACATCTCTCCATAATCCCACAAATTAAGTCAGCTCATCATCATTAACCTTATTTTTTCAAAATCAAGCTTACAGGCAAGCTCAGCCCTGAACCAAACATCTCAGCTGGTGCTGAAGCCAGGTGAGAGAGGAGGTGGTTATTGCTGTTATTGCTGGTCTCCTACAGATGCTGCAGAGCCAGGACCCACCAGTGTCCGCCTGGTGTGGCACGGCCACGGCCGCTGCCCTGCTCCTCGTGGCTGAGCCACTCCGGGCTCACAAAGCCCAGATTTTGTGGGCCAGCGGGAAGCGGTCGGGGAAGGGCAGAGAGCTCTGGGTGCACCCGGCCTCACAGCAAGGGGGGGATCAGCGAGAGGGCAAAAACAGGACCCAAGGCGGCTTTAGAAGAAAACCTGAAAATTAATTGAAAGGCAATTTTGGGAGGGTTCCCGGAGCAAAGGGAAACCCAAATTCCCCAGGGGCAAGCAAAGCTGCGCTCCCCAGGCTGAAAGCACCGAGCGGGGATGGCTTGGGAGGGATGGGTGTGACATGTGGGGACAAATCCCACCACTTCGGGGGTGCATTGGGTTGAAAGGAATTTCCCTCTTGCTTTAGCGAGCCCAGGGGAGTTCCCTGCTGTGGTTCACCACGTCGCCGCGGAGAAACGCTGGTGCCGGCACAGGAGAGAGAGCTGCTCCTGCCCCGCGCGGTGCTCCGGGGTTATTCCCAGGGGCTCCCGTAAAGGCACCGACCTGCTGCTCTTGGCATCAGCTCAGCTCTGCTTTCACACTGGTTTCCTTCAACTGCTATAGATACACACATATATATAATATTTAACTTGCTCACACACATCCACCAAAGGCTGTGCAACAAGTGAACTTACTCTAAAGCTCCGTGCCGCTGTGGCAGGAGCAGGGCGGGATATATAGAGCATTCCAGCAGGGTGTGCAAACCCACACGCTTCATCCCAGGCTCCTGCATCCCTTCCCAGCGATTCGGGATGAGCTTGCGGAGGACTGGCCTCTCCGGGTGGAGATGCTGGATGCACACTGGTAGGGATGGAGGGAGTGAGGGGAGGTGGGATGCTGCCGTGGCTGCACCAAAGGCAGGGCATCAAAGGCGCTGCCTCTGCCAGCCCCTCCGGCTCGGGGGGTAGGAAGGGATCTTTCCCAGCAGGGAATGGGGAAGGCAAAGCAAGGGCTGCTTCCCTGGAGAAGCAGGGGGGAGGCAGTTCCTTGCTTCACCCCGTCCCCCAAGTACCTTCATCATCCTCCCAGCTGATCCAGGGAGGCGGAGAGCCCCCTCCTCTCCCCTGGCAGTATTTAACCTTCTCTGGTGCTGCGCTCTGGGATCCTGTACACCACCCTGGAAACACCCTCCGTCCTCCCGCAGCTCCGTTATTCTCCTGCGAGCTGCCAGGCCGGTACGTGTGGTCCAGACTGTGATGGATGAAGAAGGAAGAGACGTTCAGCATCTTCCCTGAGCCTGCCGGAGGCTCCGCAAGCAGCTTTTAAACTCTATTTTGGCAACTGACTCCCATTAAAACGAAGGGAATTAGGGCTAAAACATCTCAGCAAATGTGGCCTTTTGTCATTACAGCCAGCTTGACAAGGTTCGTCGGGTAATGATCTTGAAGGTATTGGTTTTACATCCCCTACTTCAAGCAAATCTGCGCTGGAGCTGGTGCTTGGGGCAGGATGGAGCAGAAAGCCCAGGCCACTCTGCTCCATGAAGCATTTACATCTCTCTCAAAGGTCTCCTTGCCTCTTTTTTTCCCCCCTACTGTTCATTTTACCAGGTCTAAAAATACTCTGAAGCCTTTTAAACCCTCTTTCCCTGCAGCCGCCTCCCTCCTGGATGACTAATAATATCTGTTGCTCCCTCTTGATCTCTCTCTATTTCCCAAGTCTTCCCCGAGGGAAGGAACCAAACAGGAGCCGCGCTCTCAAACCACCCCTCAGATTCGCAGTCTCTTAAATTCATTTTCCTCAGGGAACAGCATTTTTTTCCAGCTGCTCCAGTGTAGGAGCAGTTTAAACCCACGTCCCCGAGCAGCTTTCTTAGCTCACAATAAACCAGTCCTGCCCCATGGCTTAACCGTGCAAGATGCTGCTGGAGCACCTTTCTGATACGGGATCTCCAGGATCCCGGGGTTTTCAGAGCTCTAGGTATAAAGCAGAATAGCAGGCTCATTTGGAAAACCACCGAGCACTTAGAAACCTATTTCTTTTCTATTTTGTGGGTTTCAGCTCTTTTCAGCATCTCTCCAGATCTGGGGCGCTTGCTCGGTGGATGCGCTTTCGAGGACTCCTTAGGCTGGATTTCGTTTCTGGTCCATGGAGCTGGGTGAGCATCGCTGGCTGCGTGAGGAGTTTTGTTTTATAGGAGAAGGGAGCGAATGCCGGGCACCGGGTGTATTTGCAATAGTGTGATTTAGAGGAAAAACCCACCTCGCCATCACCGGTTGTGACAATGGCTTTCTTTTCCCCACTGAGCTGGGAGGTCAGAGGACCATAACACCGAGCAGCTTTCCTGACTGACGCCCTGCGCTGCTCCGCGTCCTGCTGAAACAGAGCGGAGACCTGCCCCGGGCACCCTCCCCATGGCCAGCATCACACCACAGGTTGGCTGGGAGGCAGGGATGGAGCAGCTGCATCGGCAGAAGCTGAAGGTGTGATGAGTTTCTCTGGACTCAGACACTGCAATACGGTCAAACCCCTCCGGGCTGATCCCACACCACCCCGATTGTCAGAAAGCTTCCACCAACCTTCAGAAAGCCCTTACACTAACACTGGTGATGTAAAAAAATATCCCCCAAATCATCACAGTCTTGGTGAACCAGCTGCTTTTTCAGTACTGAATCCGCACTGGCATGGGAGCCAGACTTAAAGGGTGTTTGGGGGCCCCGATACTTCTGGAAATCCCCCTGGCTGACTAATGCCCAAATGCCTTTGCAAATCTTGATTTAGGCAAAATATCCGCTCTGGAGCGGTGCTTAAAAAGCTCAAGGCCATTTTCAAATCCTTGTAATGCGGCAGTTTCCTGGGCATGTGAAAGTGAGAGGAAAAAGCAGATCAGTCTGAAGCGGGCACAGGTCCAGGGCTGGCGGCTGCACCGAGGACTTGTGCCGGCCGGGAGCAGGCAGGAGCAGGCAGGGCAGGCAGGAGCTCGAAGCAGGGAGCAGGCAGGGCAGGCAGGAGCAGGCAGGAGCTCGAAGCAGGGAGCAGGCAGGGCAGGCAGGAGCAGGCAGGAGCTCGAAGCAGGGAGCAGGCAGGGCAGGCAGGAGCAGGCAGGAGCTTGAAGCAGGGAGCAGGCAGGGCAGGCAGCCGCCCCGGGCTCCCGGCGAGGGGGTTCTTTCAGTGGGTGCCACGGCTGGGCCAGCACGGGGGGTCGGGGAGCAGCACTGCCCTTCCACGTGCCCCCAGCAGAAGGTAAATGAAGGGCTCCCGGGGTGCAGAACCCCAGGGCACAGGGAGCCCAGCTCCATTATCCCTCCTGCCTTCACAGGAAGCCACTTTGTTGTGTTGTTAATATACAGATTTTCTTTAAAAAAAAAAAAAAAACAAAAAACAAAAAATGGGTTCATGCTGCCATTATCGATCGTTTGTTATTTTTAGCTCCTTGTTCAATCCATACCCGTTGGTGTTACAGCAACTGCACGAGCCTTGTGTAGCATCGCTCAGACAACGCTGGCGGCTGGGGCTGGTCCAAGGTTAGCAGGAGCTCAGCGAGCAGCTCTGCAAAGCCAATGGGATTAAAAATGCAAGAGGGAAAGAGAGACACCGGATAAGCAGCATCCTCCCCACTCGCTGCTTCATCCTCCTGCCGCTGTTGCAAGCAGCCAGGCAGATCCTCCCATCCAAACCTGGAGCAGAAGAAACTCCCGTTCCCCACTTGGTGTGGAGGGCTAGGAAACCACAGAAAGGATGACACCGAGCTGAGCGGGGCAGTTGACACGCTGGAGGGAAGGGGTGGCATCCAGAGGGACCTGGACAGGCTGGAGGAGTGGGTCCCTATGAGCCTCATCAAGTTCAACCAGGACAAATGTAGGGTCCTGCACCTGGGTCAGGGCAATCCCCAGTACCAGCACAGACTGGGGGATGGATGGATGGATGGATGGATGGATGGATGGAGAGCACCCTGCAGAGAAGGACTGGAAGATACTGGTGGGTGACAAATGGGACATCAGCCGGCAATGTGCACTTGCAGCCCAGAAAGCCCAGCGTCTCCTGGGCTGCATCCCCAGCAGCGTGGCCAGCAGGGCGAGGGAGGGGATGCTCCCCCTCTGCTCCGCTCTCCTCACACCCCCCGGGAGCCTCCAGCTCTGGGGTCCCCAGCACAAGCCAGGCATCGACCTGGGAGAGACGCTCCACAGGAGCCCACCAACATGGTCCGAGGGCTGGAACACCTCTGCGGTGGAGAAAGGCTGAGAGAGTTGGGGTTGTGCAGCCTGGAGAAGAGACGGCTCCGGGGAGACCTTCCTGCCACCGCTCACTACTTAAAGGGGCTTCTAGGCAAGAGGGAGAGAGACTTTTGACCAGGGCCTGCAGTGACAGGACAAGGGGCAGCGGTTTTGAACTGAACGAGGAGGGGGTTAGGTCGGACATAAGGAAGAAACGTTGTACCATGGAGGGGGGTGAGCCCCTGGCCCAGGTTGCCCAGAGAAGCTGTGGCTGCCCCATCCCTGGAGGGGTTCAAGGCCAGGCTGGACGGGGCTTGGAGCAACCTGGGCTGGTGGGAGGTGTCCCTGCCCAGGGCAGGGGGTGGCACTGGGTGGGCTTTGAAGGTCCCTTCCAACCCAAACCATGATCCTGACGGACGGAGAAGGCACCACCTGAAGCCCTTGGTCCAAAAGGACAGCCTTCAGCAGCCATAGTAACTCTATGTGAGCTACTATGTAAACCTGCACGCTTAACCTCAGCTAATATGTACGTGACGACTTGTTCATCACTCGCAGATCTCTTCTGTGCTCCTGCAGCCCCATCCGTACGTGCAGATTATCTGGAATCCCTTCTTGACTGCAGCTGAGGCTCGGTTTTCCTTTACACATGCACAATGCACCACTGTAATTCGCCGCTTCCTTCTTGTAAGCCTAACGCTGACACCATTGAGATAAGCAAAACACCCAGAAGAAGGAAACAGGGTTAGCGAAGGTCACCACTGCGCTACCGGACCGTCAGCGCTGCATTTGTTTGCCACCTCATTGCTCCCCAGCATGCCAGTGCCCAGAGCTCCTCTGTCACCTACCCCCATGGAAGCCCCAGAGGTCTATGGGGATAAATGCCCCCAGCATCAATCCCCATTGATGGGACCATTTACCCCAGTCAATGGCCCCTGATTTTGCCTGCGTTCCTCCACTTTGCAGCCCCTCTGTATCTGGATCAGGCCGGCAATGGTTCAGGAGATGGTCGATAAAACACGGCTCCCACCAATTTCCTAAGTCCTGCCCTGGTGGCTTCATCTTTGGGGAGCTGGAGGCTTCACCTGGAGCACGGCCGGTGCCCATGGGGCCAGAGACAACGCCATGCCAAAATACCTTCAGCATCTGCCCTCGGGTGCCTTCCTTCCTCTCCCCAAAGCACACGGAGCCCCCTCCCATGGGTAGTCTCCAAACTTCTGCCTTTGGTGGCCTTTGAATTGCCCCATCAGAGGAATCATTTTAATTATCTGCTTTCATTTGTCCCTTGAATCGAGACTTGCAGAGCCAGTAGAAATGCCACGTGTGTGATGTTTCAGCTGAATCCCCAGCCAGGACTTGCGCACCCACCGCCCGGGACCTTCTCACACCTCACAGCCTCAGCCCCCCACAGACCCAGCGTAAGGGGGAGCAGGGGGCTGAGGGGATGCTCCCAGCAGGTTTGCAACGTGTCCACACACCTCAGCACCTACAACGAGCCCTAAATGTTAATGGCTTCGGCACAACCACATAACGAATGAGGAACTGACTCGTCGGAAATGAAACCACCTGATGCAATAGGTTGGGAAATGCCACAGCAAATGTTTTCCCTGCGGCCGGACCCCACCCTGCGGGGCCGGATACTGTGAGACCCCTGCCAGCCCCCGCCAGCCCCCGCCAGCCCCCCCCAGCCCCCGCCAGCCCCTGCCTGCGCTCCGCAAAGCCGTGCTGGAGGGACGCAGAGGGTGCAGATGCGGAGCCTGCCTCTAGCTAACGGGCAGCAGCAAAAGTATTTGTAGGAAATAGGCAACATATTTACAGCCCCGGGAAAGCTTCCAGCTCTGGCTATATTCATATTTAAGCGCTGCGCGGTCGCAGGGAGAGGTCGGAGCAAAGCGGGCAATGCTGGCTCGCAGCAACGCCGTCTCCTCCTCCGAGTGCTCCTGGAGGTTTTTCTGCTTGCTTTGGCATTGCAAGCCGCTTCCCAGCTCTCCCGCTGCCCAACCCGTCCGCCGAGACCTCTGTCCACCTCCCTGGCTCCCGGAGAGCCGCTTCCCAGAAGTGCCAGGGGCTCCAATGAGCTGCGGGTTTGCAGCCTTACGAAGGGCAGCTGGCTCGTCCCTCTCCCACCAGACCCAGCGGGATCACGGTGCCCATTGCAGGCCAGGAGGAATACAGCAGAGCAAACAAACTCATGTCCAAATGACAGATAAAAATGACATTTTTAATTCACTGCTCAGCATCCCCCCACATATGGCAGGCGACCAGCACTGGGATGATACCCCGTGGCTGATCCTGCTCCTATCTCCCCAGCAAGGACAGAGCTCACTCTCAGCATCCAAATCTCTGCCATTGGGAAGGTTTGGCCTTTAGAAATAATTAATACTGGTTTAATAAATACACAGGACCTAAGCCTATAGATATTTAATAAATACATAGGACCTAAGCCTAAAGGCAACAGAGGGCTGTCAGCACTGGAGCAGGATGGAGCTCTGTGTGCATCCCTCTGGGATCTCCCAGGACTTCAGAAACGAGCGTCCAGCTTCATTAAAGCCACAACTGCAGTCACCAAGTCCCGGTCCCTGGCAGCCCCCCTGGTGCCCAGGCCACCACGCGCTGGCGGCTGCAACCAGAGCTCAGCACCCAGCGATAGGGCATCCGTTCCTCGTGCAGAGGAGCAGGATGGGCCAGAGGAGGAACGAGGGATGTTCTCTGATGGATGTATAACTGGAAAATAAACCAGTCCCATTCTGGTATGTGAGCTCAGGCTTTCCTCATGCTCTTTTAAAAGTACCAGCGGGCTGCGCTGCCCATGTTCGACACCTCTCTGGTGCCTGCGGATGCTCCCCGCCACAGGTGATGCTCCCCGCAAGGAGCTCCGTGACTTTGCCAGGTGGGAGCATCTGGCGCGCCGCCCGCTTGCTGGGTGTGGGAAGCGGCCGGGAGCATGCGGGGCCGGAGCAGGGATCTCCGCTGGGACGCAGGGTGGAGCCCGAGGTGGAAAAAAACCCAGCGAATAAAGGAAACTGTGTTTCATGTGTTATTGCTGCCTGTCTGACACTTACCAACAGGGGAATGGCAGGCATGATTCCGTGCAAAAGGCTGCGAAATCCCTTCCTGAGATCTAAATATTAGTTTTTACTCATTTCCCTTGTTCAAAAACAAACACGCCCTTCGGCTTCCCCAACCCATGAAGAAAGGGTTGCACTGTCCCGCTCCTGCCAGCCCCAGCACTGCAGCTGGAGAGGAACAGAGAGCGTAAAACCCAGCTCCGTGTGTGGAAAACACGGCTGTGCCTCCTGGCAGGATGGGGAACATAGATGAGAGGCACTTGGACATGGCACAGGCTGTGAGAGGTGCCTCCGTTGGGAGCCTCTCTGGCAGCAGGAGGAGATGCCCCCACGCTGGGAGTCACTGGTGGGCCACGGCTCACCCATGGGAGATCCCATGGGGACACGGACCAGGCTTGGGGGGGTCATGGGGCTGCACCCACCAACATGCTCCCTGCCTCCTCCAGCCCTGCAAGCGGGATGATGCATCCTCCGCAGCAGGATGCAGTTAGAACCATAGAATCACAGAATCACAGAATGGTTTGGGTTGGAAGGAACCTTAAAGCCCACCCAGTGCCACCCCCTGCCCTGGGCAGGGACACCTCCCACCAGCCCAGGTTGCTCCAAGCCCCGTCCAACCTGGCCTTGAACCCCTCCAGGGATGGCGCAGCCACAGCGTCTCTGGGCAACATACTGGGCAACCTCTGGGGAACATCCTACTAAACACACCCAATTTCATTCTTTTTCAGCAATTCAGCGGTTGTCGGACACTGCCAGGCCAGCCCAGCACAGGGGACCATGGTCCTCACCTGCCCCAGGGCATCCTCCTGCACGGGATATGCTCTGCTGGAAGCTGACAGGGCTGGCCGGCGTGATGCGGTGACAAGGGCTCCCGTGAAAGCTGGCAGGTGACAGCCAGCTTCTTGGACACAAAAGCCACGGGGACCAGGCTCATTTGGGTGAAGGCAGATAGATGGCTGAGCGAGGCACCAGCCCGAGGACTGCAGGAACCTCACCCAGCGCTCCTGCAGAGAAAAACCTCCATGTTCCTATGGCATTTGGGGAATCAGGACATTTTTTTACATTATTGGGTAAATAAAGAAGATTGTGCTAGAAATCTAATGGCTGATGTAATCAGAAACAACCCCGAGAGCCCTGAACACAGCCCTGCTGCCACGGCCAGTCCCCCATGCTGTACCCAAGTGCTCACCGGTGAGGCACGGAGAAGCAGAAATCTGCATGGTGAGAACTGGCACGATGCTGCTACCTGGGAGAAGAGCATATCACAACTTAACACCAGGAAAAGGAAAAAATGGAGGTGAGAAGCAGACATGCAGGGACAGGAGCACCCAGGCTGCTGGGATGCCTGGGCATCGCTGCTGCGGTGCTGCCGTCCTTACGTGGGGCTGGGCAGAAGGAGCTGAGCACTGGTCCCACTCACCCTCTAGGGCTGGAAAAGATGGAAACAGCTAGGATAAGGATAAGAAGCTCTTGCCATGGCTACACATGCTGCTCACAGGACACTGGTTATTTCACCGAGCAGAAAACATGCTGCTTCTCTTCGCAGGCTGGAAAGGAACAGTCCCTTGGAGGGGCTGGGATCAGATACCCAAAATTTGCTTATCATCCGAAGAAAGGAGCTGGCAGACCTCATCCCCTCTGACGGGAGTCTGCAGTTCTGAGCATTTCCACCATGTGCAAAAGCTCTTTTTCCTGCTGATGGGAGGAGAAGCTGGATAACTAGAAAGCAATTGCTCCCGGAGGTAGTGAATGTGGCAGAAAGGCAGAATGGGTTAAAATCATAAAAGAGGTAACAGGGACAGTCTGGATGATTGTCATTTCCACGCAATGGCCGATCAGAAGAATGAATTGGTTCAGATTTGACCTGAGATGAGTTTTTCCCAGGTATGTCCCATTCCCAGCGAGCAGCAGTGCTGGTCCCTTTCTCACACGGGACCGTGGAGGCCAGCAGACAAGTGGCAGCAGGGACTCGAAATGGTTCCCGTGTGATAAAAACCCTCGGAGGGGGAGATTGCAGCCATGGCATGCCCCCAAATGGTATCCAAGTAGTAAGGGATTAAAGGAGAAGTCTAGAGGTGATACAGTTAATTACACCCGTCTCCCACGGCAGAGAGGAGCAGACCCACTGGGATGTGCCCGCGTGCCCCTGCCCTGGCTTTGCACCGCAGCCGAAATCCCAGTTAATTTTAAGGGGCTGAAAAGCACTTTGTTTTATCAAAGTGTCCTCTCCTTTTTGTTCCAGTTTATTCACGTCCGTGCAGCAGACGAAGCTTCGCTTCCCTCCTAGTGCGCAGCAATCGCTGAACGTTTTGTCTGAGCTCTTTGCTCACCACCCAGCAGCTTTAGCAAATGCACTTGTCCACCCCCCAGGCATTATTAATCTCAGCAGCTTCGCCCAACGCCGCCAGCCACAGGGAGCTCTTCTGCCAAACCATCCGTGCTGAGGCACAAATTCTGGGGGTTACGGAAAATACAGGCAGGGGTGAAAGACCTCATTCGCTGGGAAAGCCGTCTCGCAGAGGCTCGATGGCTGGTGTGAGGGCACTGGGAATAAGGCAAAGAAGAAAGAAGACCCAATGCGAGTGGAAAAAATGCAGGACATCATGGTTCCCAGCTCAGTGCTCACAGCAGTGGGACTCTTCAAACTTGGACATCTCAGCTAAAAAAATAATAAAACTGGAATGCAGAAGCAGAGAGCAGCCCTATTTCTAGCTGCGACTCCTCCCTGTGTGCTTGGCCTCCCAGACGACTCAGAAACTCAAGGCACTTCTTTCCGAGCTATAAAAAGAGCTGGAGTGGGATTGCAATAGTCGGGAAGACAAATAAGAGGGGAGCGTGTTCTCCCGTGGAGGCCAAGAGCATCTCACCAGGAGATGAGCGAAGCCAGGAGATGGTCTTGCCCAACCCAGCTCCTCAGCTAATGTCATCTTTTGAGGTGCCCACAAGGAGGGAGGGCTGTGGGGCACGGCAGACTCCAGGTTGGATCCCTCTCACCGCAACGTTGGCTGTATCGTGTCCCAAGTCATCCCACCACCTCTCCCCACTCCTGCGCGAGGGGAGGAGGTGAAGGTCCAGCTTCATGCGTGCTGTGCGTGACCCTCCCCACCCATCACCCCAACAGAAGCCTGCCTCCCCGCAGCCACGAGACGCTCTGTGTTTGGGGGGAGGCACAGGTACATCTGCCAACATCTGCAGCAGGTACCACGGTGAGCAGAGACAGGGCATGAAGTGTCACCCAAGACCACTGGGAGGAACGAGCCACACCAAAATGCAGCTCCCCGCACCCCAGGCTGGCTGCTGAAGGGGTTAACAGCCTCGCCTGACACATCCCAGCGGGACAGTGCAGACCATGCAAATTCCAGGTAACAGAATGAGTCCATAAAATTCAGCAAACTCAGAAACACCTACCTTTGCACTCTCCAGACAAGTATTTACCTCCACAGAAGCAGCCAAACCTTGATGACTCTGTTGGAACATTTCATTCCCATTTGTGCAGCGCACAAAACCATTCTGGCTGGGAAAACACAAGGTCTCCACCAGGTCACAGACTGGGAATAGCTCCACCAGAAGAGATGTTTTCTTCAATGACTTCATTGACTTATTAAATGCAGAAGAAGTAATCTCTTCTGGTGGAGCCATTCCTAGTCTACATTGACTTTTTCAACACAGAAGTTGTGAAAGTCTTCCATCTTCTGCTGCCTCCACTTCAGCATTGCCTTACAACCTTGCAAAATCTTCACACACCACTACTTAGTGGGGTGGGACTTTCATTGTGAGCAGTTCTGAGGGTTATAGAGCTGGACTCAGTGGCCCACAAGGAGCAACCTGAAGTCGGCATGCTTGCTGCACGCTGTAACCGTGGCTCAGGGGGAAAGGGACAACCACGATGCCCACGGACCAGCAAGGGTGATGGCCCACACCTGTGTGACCTGCTGCCAAGCCCACTGAGATGTAGAAGTGCTGATCAGTGCTCGATCCACTGGATCGCAGAGATTGCATTTAGTCCCCACCTGGATGAACGGTGACCTTCACCAGCAGCAGGTTGGGGACCTGAGGGCCACATTTCGCTTGTGCAGGAGATGCAAATTGCTCTTTGCAACTGTACCCAGAGCCCTCCTGCACCCAGACACCTGATCCTGAAGGAACGCTGCCTGGTGGGAGCTGTATCTCAGGACACATCACTAAGTTGGTGAGGTCTACTGTTAAGGTCTCAGCACTTAAACCATCACCTCTTTTCTGGGCTCTCAGGAGGAGGAGAAGGGACAATTCCCAGGTGTTCCTGATGTTGATACAAGACCAGGCTGGATGGGGCTGTGAGCAACCTGATCTAGTGGGAGGTGTCCCTGCCCAGGGCAGGGGGGTCAGAACTAGTTGATCTTTAAGGTCCCTTCCAACCCAAACCATTCTGTGATTCTATGATTCTATGTTCTGGCACAAGCACCTTGCAACACCATTTGCGCCTACGAAAACCCTGTATTCTTGTCCACTTCCATGTGAACACAATGACTGGAAAACACTATTTTCCAGCCAGCATTTGCTAATTAAAATAAAAAGCAATGCCATGCACTCTCTAGAGAGCACCGAGCTGCTCGCACGGAATAAAAGAGACAAATGTTAACAATAAACAGCAAGTCTCCAGCCTGGCCCTGGTGAGAGAAGCCTCTTCTCCCAAAGGGACCCTTTCTTTGCTGCAACTTGCCTCTTTTCTGCATGGTAAATATTTAACGTGCCCTCCTTGGGGGCTCATCTCGGGCAGCACAGCGGGGCTGGCCGAGGGGCTGCACCATCCCATGCAGGAATTGGGTCACGTGGCAAAGCGGTGCATGTGGAGAAGGTCCGGGTGGTACGACTGGACCCCAGGAGACCCCCAGGGAACAGAAACCCAGATGCCAACAGCCTTTGATGCAGCATTTGGGGCAGCAGGACCGAAAACCCACCCAGGAAGGGCGCAGGCTGATGCTGTTAAATTGGGATTTATTGCAATCACATCGAGCTGGCTACCAGTCAGACTAGGTAAAAATAGCATGTGAAATTATGAAAGTCCTGCAATAAAGTAACCACAGCTTCAGCCATCTGATCTGCAAGCATGCCTAGCAGAGTTTTGTTAATTTTCTCAACAGCCAAGAAACAAAGAATCTTCTCCACCTCAGGACTCAAAGGATGGCAGATCTGGGCAACTCAAGTCAACCTCACAACCTGAGTTTCATGACAAAGCCATAAAAAAGCCTGGTAACCTCACTATAAGCTGTATAAAGCTGAACGAGCTCTGGAGCTACCTGATTTCTCAGTAAAACAGCTTTTGCAGCCACCGTGCTTTTGCATTGGTGGGAACAAAGAATGCAATGGTGTCTGCTTGTCTGAGCACCAAACCAGCACGGCCAGCTACAGGCAGGACAAGAAGGAATCAGCAAGCATGTGCCAAGCCCCGTGGGAGAGCACAGGTTCCAAGACACAGCTGATGGGCATACCCACCTCAAAGCCTGTGGTGGGGACTGGGACCATCTGGGAGCACCTCTGTGCTGGACTGAAGAAGTTGTTGGAAGCCATGGCCAGGGCCATACCCTGCAGCATCCTGTTCTCGTGGTACAACACCACCATGACCACAACCAACCTACACCACACGCTCTCCATCAGCATGAGACTTGTCGAGCTGCCAAAGTGACCCACCAAAGAAGGGACCAAAATCCTGCAGTTACAAAAGGAAGCTCTGTGTGCTAGGAGAGTTTTGAACTGAACGAGAGGGCGTTAAGTTGGACATAAGGAAGAAACGTTGTACCAGGAGGGTGGTGAGCCCCTGGCCCAGGTTGCCCAGAGAAGCTGTGGCTGCCCCATCCCTGGAGGGGTTCAAGGCCAGGCTGGACGGGGCTTGGAGCAACCTGGTCTGGTGGGAGGTGTCCCTGCCCAGGGCAGGGGGTGGCACTGGGTGATCTCTGAAGCTCCTTTCCAACCCAAACCACTCTGTGAGTCCACGATAAAATATTAAATGTCTATATATGCCTCTGACAAAGTAACTTCACCTTTTGCATGTAGACCAGGGATCATTTACCTTCCACCGTGATTAGCCCGGAACAGCACACAATGTATAATTAGTCCAGCCGTGGGCTGGGACTTGCGCATCCGGGCTAAAATACCGTCTGCGCTGCTGGTTTCTGCTGTCACCCGGGGAACAGTCTGTCCCCAGGAAGTTTTCTTATTTGGTGACTGTGCAAAATAAATCAGCCAAGCTGGTGGCAGAGATTAGGGCCAGGATCTGGCCCTTCCTCCAGCCCTCCTGCTGCTGTGTGACCCCCTGGTTGCTGGCCCTACGTCCCGTCCCGCCCCCACCAGTGCGGGTCAGCCTCAGGGGAGAGCAGAGAGGGACCGAATCCCGTTAGGACAGAGGGGTTTTAAGTCGATTCTCTGCACCCTCGTACGTGCCAGTACTGAGCCACGGGGCTGCCAGCAAAGCCTCTTCTCCTGCCTGCACCAGGGTGTCTCTGGGGCAGCCCTCACCAGCCTTCCCAGCATTGCTCGCTGTGTGCGGAGTATATTTTTTTAAACATAATTATCAATATTCTTACTGAAAAATAATTTTTTAGTATATAAGAACTTTTCTTAAAATTCAAGTGTCAGGCTTGTGCAAGAACAAGCCTGCAAAGACGTGGCAACCTCTGGCTCTACCCACTGCCCCTGCTCTTGCTTGCTTGGAGTTACGAATACATCCAGTTTTCTGGCTCAGAAATACACGTGCCCGAGGACCCGGGCATCTGTTGAGCTCAGGATCCATCCAAAGGCTGGGGCAGCCGTTTCAGCCCACCAGCCAGAAGAGCGAGTGAGTTATACAGCCAGAGGCGGGCGATGGGCTGAGCACGGCCACGGCATTTGGGCGCTGGGCCTCATGCTGGGACAGTGCCAGAGCAGGCGATGCTCAGCCTGTTCCCGCATCGCACCCATGGGACGATGCACTGGGAGCTGCAACAGGCACCTTCTCCCCATCCTTGGTTTCTCAATCTTCAGCCCAAATTGCCCCTCCTGCAGCTTCAGAGGCTTTTTCCCCTGGAAGAGCAAAGCTGGGATGAGCCACCCTGCATACAGGCACCCGCATCCTACCTGCCCTTCCCTGGGCTCAAGGGTCGCTGCTGGTTCTGGCAAAGGGGATCCACCTCGCTGGCTGCTTCTCCCCAGCTTTGCAGGAGGGTGGAGTTAAACAGGCTGAAGTTCAGAGGGCAAAAGCCCCCATGCTCCTTAGTGCAGGACACTCTCAGCCGGAAGCCCTCTCCTGACTGCAGAGCCACCGAATCACAGCCGCCCCGGCCCACATTGTTCATGCTGATCTGTATTCCAAAGATCAGATTTTAAAGAGCCTCCTGTAACTATCAGGGCAGCACATGCTAAGTGAGGGCAAACGGTTTTTGGGGCAGCAACATCCCCCACCCCGTGGCATCCCTGCTCAGCCTCCGGCGGGACTTGGGGCAAGGTCCCCCCTTGTCACTTGATGGTCCAAAAACATCATGTCTGTGTCCACCACAGCCCCCTGCACTCGGTGGCAGATGGCCCCCACTTCCATCACCAAATCTATTTATCCTCCTGAGCCTCAGTCACTTGCGAAGACCATCACCACATGAAAAAACTCCATTATTTCTCTATATATTTAAAAAAACCCCAACGCCCTCCAGCCCAGGTTGCACTAAAGAGAAAAGCAGCCCCTAATCTGGTAAAAGACAAACTGTTTTCTTTCCCTGGGGATGGAAATAAGTTCCTAAGACGGACTTGCTGAAAAGAGATGTGATGACTCATTTCTTCGCTGCTGAAGCTGTATTCAATCCCAAGCACCTCTGATTCCGATTAACAGACAGGAGACTGAAAGCATGGGGGCTCACACCGCACAACGCACAAGAGCTCATTTTCCTGGAGATGAAAGAGCCGTGAATTAATCCCCTGTATCACCTACTCCCCCAGGATGGGCTCAGCTGCATTCAGCCCTCGCTCCCCGCAGCCAGGAGCTATTTTTTCCTGTTCTTGCTAGTGTCAATATGTTTCTTTAAATATCTTTTCAGAGAGGCTATATATATAGCCCCACTCTGGTGCTTTGAAAGGAGCCTCATTTCCTGTGTAAGAACTGAAGTTCTTGGCAAAGCTGCCGGTGGCTGCAGCATCCGAACCACAAGAATTGTTTTTTTCAGTAGTAAAATGGTATTTCCTCCGCAACTGAGAGTTGTACTGAGTTGGGTCTGGTCTGAAACCAACAGGGCTGCTGTGGATGGGAGATACGGTGCCATATTCCCAATTATGTAAATGATGGGGGAAAGGGATTAATTGCATTAATAGCAGTGGTCGGGCTGCAACGGTGCCCAAAGAGCCACAGCCCAGCACAGGGACCGGAGCACGCACAGAGCTGCTTTCAACCTGCATTTGGCTGTGAAAAGTTCTGCTTCTGACATCAAAAGGATTTACTCACCAACACTGGGGGAGGAAAGAAAAAAAAAAGCCCATTTCATTTGACATCACTTTGTGCCCAATACGTTTTGTCCTTCTTCCACATGGTCTCTGCACACCAGGTTTTTGAGAGGGCTCCTGCAGCAGCAGAGTAGGAAAGAAAACAGCTTTCCAGCCCCTGCAAGATGGTGGTGGGATGGCTCATGGATGCTGGGGACCTTAAAAACCTTTCTGAGGAGATGTGGCATTGGCTGCATTCAGCATGTTGCATCTCCCTGCCAGGAAGCCTCCAGCCACAGGGTTTGACACCCCTCTGCACCCCGTTGGGGACCTCCTATGATAGGAGCAATGATGCAGACAGCTCAGCAATCATCTTGTGCTGCAAATATGTCTTTCCAGGGTAATTTCTGAGTCATCAAATTGCTTTTATTGCCAGTCCTAAGGATGCAGCGTGTAAACATGCAAGAGAAGGTGGTGGCCGTGGGCAACCCAGGCGGTCCATGTTTCTCTTTGCTGCTCGGTGACTTCCTCAGGAAAAAACTGCAGTCAGAGAAGATAAAGTGCAAGTTTTTTAGATTTTCTGGAGGAATTTTAAAGAAGTGTCTTCTCCCAACATTCACCACTATCAGGACTATCACCCTTGGGGCAAGTACACAGGGACCCTGACAGGCGCGTAACCTTGGTACAAGGCAGCACCTCATCTCCTGGCCCAACGCCCCAGCAGACACGAGCTCTGGGGGACAACCATGAAACTTCTGTCCCCCTCCGCAACAGCAGCGCCACATGGATGTCCTCATTGCTGGGACCCAGCATCACCTCTGGACCAGGCAGCCCACGCTCATGTTGAAGCATGGCCAGCGCATCTGAGCAACACTCAGGACAGGGGGAAATATGGGAGAATTATGTTATCATCTTTGCAGCCCAGAACACAACACGCAATCACAATATACCACTTTCCTTCCGCCCAGAAGCCACAAGGGCAGGAACAAGGACCGGAGCTCAGTGCATGTCCTGCTGGGACTCCAAGGACACTTTCCCCATCTTCACTTTCTGAGCACATTTGTCCTTCTCCAGCGTTTGGTTTCTCAAAAGAGGGAAGTGGCTGGTGCAGGAGCAGCTGAACAGAATCACAGGGGGTCAGGAAGACCTTCCACACCTTCAGCTTTCCAGGGGCCAGCTATGGTGCTTGGGGATGCCATGCACCACCTCTGTGAGTCTGGAATTCTGCCTGCACTGATGCCTAGCAGCGTCTGGCCTCGCCAGCCACGTCCCTGCTCGAAATGAAGGGAAATTCCCCATGGCAGTCTGAAACATGAGTGAAGAAGCAGCCAGCGTGATGTCTCACCCCAGTGTGCATCCTTTGTGCTCCACAGAAGTGCTGTGTCCTTCTGACTCCATTTTCACCCTCAAGATCTTGGTTCATCCAAGTCCTGAAAATCTTTTGTTCACCAAACCAGCCAAGCGAGTCGGTGTGGAACGAGATTCGCTCCTTGGCACCATCGTGGCACAATGATGCCCACTGAGGACCACTGTGTTGAGGAGAAGGGGAGGGAGACCCAAGGAGGCAAGATGCCAATGCACCAACACAAATGAGGAGGTCTTCAGACCTTCCCTGTAGAGCTCTGACACCAGAACATGCTCCTCAGTACAACCAGGAGAACTTGCAGGGGATGCAAATGTCAGACTTGGGTATCATGTGAAACACAAACATTTATCTCAACATTCACTTTTGGTGGTTTTTCTCCTCCCTTGGTGACCTTTGCTTTGCCCAAAGATTTATTCTACCGAGGTTGAGGCAATGAGCAGTGGTGAATCACAGCAAGCGAACACCAGCGGAAGGGACACAGTTGTTACAGCACCCACCTCCTCCATGGCAGTGATGCACCCCATACAGCCGTGCATCTGCAGGGCAGCAGAACTGCAGGATTTGGTGTCCCTGTTGCTCAACTTCCTGTGAAAACCATCAGCGTTGATGGCAAAAGAAAAGGGGAGCTCTTGGGCGTGTGTCCAAACCAGATGGCCCGATCTCTGCGGTTCTCAGTGAGCCGCTCTCACCCAGCAGGCAGCAAGGACATGCGCAGCAACACAACGGCAGGGACACTGTGTTTTGGCATGTCCTCGGGTTTCTCACATTTGCATCACCAGGAAAACCGAGACACTTGACCAACCATGGAAGAAGAAAAGAGGCCACCGGGAAATTTATTCCCATTTGTCGCCAAGCCAACATATGGACGTTGTAAGGGCAGAGCTGTTGTGCAATGTGATGGCCACCACAAAAGCATCGCACCACCACAGTTTCCCACCACCATGCGAGTGTCCCACCACCAGAACGTCCCACCACCATCACGAGACCTTCATAGGGTGCTCTTGTTTTTCCAAGCTCAGTCTCAAACCACATAAATTGGGTGGTTCCAAACCCAAGCAGGTGTTATTCAGGCTCACCAAAGGCTCACTTTGACACACTTTCTGCCTGTTTGGGCTCTTTTAGCCCAGAATAGTCTTTTTGGTGAGTGTGCTGCTGTCCCAAGACAGGCAGGTTTGGAGGCAAGGAGGGAACGAGCCTCTAAGTGCAGGAACACGGGTAAAATCTTAATTTTAAAGGCCATTTAACAAGTTAAACTTTTCTTAAGAAAAGTCACTTTAAAAAAAAAAAAAACAAACCCAAACCCACAAAGCCCACAAAGCTTCTATAAAAAAACCTCAGAAATAAGAAGTTTGACAAAAACTGTGGATGACCAATGTCTGGAAGATCTGAGGGGTGCTTGGCAAGTTCCCTAAACTGGAGAGAAAGAGAATTATGCAAAAAAAAAAAAAAAAAAAAGGATTTAAAAAAAAAAAAAGAAGAAAGGAAATTGCACAGAGCTGAACACACAGAAGAATGAAAAGCCAGGCAGGGACTGAACTCTTAAAAACACATGCTGTGTTACTTGTCTGCAAATTGGATGAGGAAGATTAAATGCTGCTCGTACGGACGCAGCGGCGGCGCCAGGGCTCGCGGAGCTGGGTGCCACTTGTGCCGCTCCTGCAGCCGAGCCCGGCTGCCCTTCCCGGGGGAGCAGCGGCTCTCGGGGAGCATGTGGGAGCTTTGGGGACCCCGTGGGGTCGTTTGCTGGCACACAGGACCAGGCAAGCAATATGCAAACTAGTCCCAGTTCCACCTCTAGCGCTATAAATGATTGATTTTTGAGGTAACTTGAGCAAGGAAGGTAAGACGACTCCCTGTGCATAATCTCGCTCTCAACTCTTCATGTTTCTCTTTCTAGAAAAAAACACCACCTCAGAACTGGTCCTTGGTCTTTATTTTCACCACCCGCATGCCGGTCCACCCTGGTCTCATCCAGGTCCTGCTCCCACAGTGGCCGATCCCGCCAGCCAACACTTCTCCTGCCTCAGTTTCCCTCAGCAGGTCAGGATGGCACCGCTTGGCCTTCCCTTCCCATCCCTGTCCCCAGCTCCTCCTGCTGCCCTCCACCCCTCTTCCCCTCCCCGTGGCTTGTCTGGGCATCTCCCCGGCTGCTTACAAGCACGTCCTTTCCCCAGTTCACCAGCTTTTTACCCCACAGCACCCCTGCTGCCCTCCCCAGCTCTGCTGCCACCTTCCCCTCTGCGCAGGCCATCGAGCCGTCACTGAAACACAGGTGAAGGGCAGAAAGGCCCCATCTGCACACTGGATGCTGCTGGGGAGCAAATGGTGTCCACTTTTCACCACGTTGGTGCCTCTTCCCAAAAGCCTCCCGCAGGGACAGCCCCGTGCCCTGCTCGGTGTCCCCAAGTGCACGGGAGGTCTCTGGGGGAGCACCCAAGAGGGTGACCGTCCCCATGTCCCCTCCGGCCCAAGGGGCAGAGGCTGTCCTGTCCTGAGGGCGCCTCTGAGGAGAGGGCGCAAGATGGTGCCCAGGGCAGAGGGCCCTGGCTGGGGCTCGGAGGCCGCACCATGCCAGCAACCCAAGCCGGCCCATAAGTGGCCCTGGCGGAGCTGGGTTTGTCCCCGGCCTGCAGCCAAGGCCAGGGCTGAGGCCCTGCTCCCCACCCCAGCTGGAACGGCAGGCTGAGGGCCCAGGCCCCTGGGTGCCATCACACCCTGCTGTCCCCAGGCCCCCGGGTGCCACCACACCGGGATCCTCCGTCAGGCTTGCCCACAGCTGGGGCCCAGGCCCGAGGTGACCCGGGTCCCACCATGGCGACCCCCGCCTGTGGGGCGGAGCTATGCTGAGGGGCGGAGCCAGCCCCGCCCCGCCCCCTCGCCCCCCCAGCGGGACAGCCCCGCCCACTGGAGCCCGCCCAGCTCACCTGGACCGGCCCCGCCCACCCAGCCAAGCCCCGCCCACCCGCGCCAACACCAACCTACAGGCCCACTCAAGGCAGCCCCGCCCACCCCGGGACAGCCCCACCCACTCACGTAAGCCCCGCCCACCTGGATTAACCCCGCCCACGCTGGTCAGCCCTGCCCGGCTGAACCAACTCCCGCTACCTGCCGGGCCCCTCCCCCGGCAGGCCCCGCCCCCCGACGGGCCCCGCCCCACCCGGCAGCATCATCCGCCGGCCCCGCCCCGTACCTGGGCACGCTCGAAGCTCTCCCGCTCCGCCTCCGGGCCGCCGCCGCCCGCCCGCCGGCTGAGCACCTTGGGAAGCGGGTTGGACACCTGCTTCATGGAGCTGCTCACGCGGTCCATGGCCTCACCGCGTCCGCCGCCGCTCCGGCCCCGCCGCGCCCTCGCCACCGCTCCGCTCCGGCGCCGCCGCTGGCCGGACCCCGCGCCATTGGCCCGCCCGCCCGCCACTCACGTGCGGGCATGCCCCGCCGGCACCGCCTCCGCCCCGGCAGCTCCGCCCGCCGCCCCGCCCCCTCGCTCTCGTTGGCCGCCCGCGCTGCCACTCGGGAGGAGCCCCCGGGAAGGCCGGCCCCCCGCCGGCTCGGGCGGCCGGCTCATGAGGCCGCCGCCAAGCTCACTGGTCTGCCCGGCCGTCACTCTACGCCAGCTCCCGCCCACCCACGGGAGTCCCGCCCTCTGCCCCGCCTCTGGGGCCCTCCCTCCTTAACTCCGCCCACCTCGGCGCTCTGGTCACGCCTCCCTGCCGTCGCGCTCTGATGATTGGCCGCCGCGCCTGCCGTTCACAGCCGGCCGCCCCGCCGCGCCCCGCGCCCGTGTGCGGCGGGGCGCCCCCTGGCGGGGATGGGCGGGGCCGCCGGGGGCCGGGGCTACAACGGGGGCCTCGGGGCGGGCGGCGAGGCCGCTCGGGGCCGGTCTCAGCCGGGGGCGCTTTGCCTGCCCGGGCCGGCCACGGGGCTGAGCGACCCCCCCGAGGCTCGGGGGACCCGGTGCCAAAGGGTGCTCCGCGCCGGCTCGGACGGACAGGCCCGGGGGGTCCCGCAGGCCTGGGCGTGCAGCCTGCGCGGCTCCCGCAGCGCTGAGGCCTTGGCCCGGCCCGCCGGCCTGGCCCAGCCCCGCGGCTCGGCCCAATCCGTACACGGGGCAGCAGGGAGGCGTGCGGCCCTGCCGGCTGCGGGTCTCCATCCCCCTCCCCTCCCCCTCCCCTCCCCTGCCAGGTCGGCCGCAGGCCCGCTGTGCGGCGGCTGGGCCGAGCTCCGCTTCCCGTATCCTGCTGAGCAGCGTTTGTCAGGCTTTGTTCAGATCATGGGATGGATTCGGGGCTTCCCAGCCCTGCCTGGAGCCAGGGGAGAAGGTGCCAGCATGGAGAGGGCGACGGCAGCCTGCGGGGAGGCTGTGTGTGCTGTGTCCTTTGTGTCATCCAGGCTGCGGGTGAGGAGCTGTGGAGAGCTGTGTGCTCGGGCAGGAGGCAGCCGCAGGCACAGCTGGCCGAGCAGAGCAAGGAGGATAGGTCATTTCTCCGGTAGCATCCGCAGAGGGGTGAAAAAATGGTTACAGATGTCTGAAGAACAAGGAAAAAGAAGTGGGAGAAGGTTTTCACGTTCCCTGAACAGCTGGCGGATTGATGGCTGAGATGCCGTTTTGCATCATGTCACTGGTCCCTTCACTTGTCAGAGACTTGTGCTGGGGCCCGATCTTTGCCCTCCCTCAACCCAGCATGTTGCTGGACTGCGACCGGCTCCTGTGGATTTGACCAGGAATCCCGTCCCACTCTGGAGGTGAATTTCCCACTGGGTCCTTTGACAGAACTTGAACATTTCTGCAAAATTCAGACACATCAGTATTTTTGCAAAGAGACTGAAATCTCTCTAAGACTGCTGCCCAGTGAGTCCCCAGCGATGGCAAAGGGGACTGTGCTGGGTCATGCCAGCTGGGTTCCTGGATCCTTAAAAGCAAGTCACACAAAATCTGTGTCTTTGCTTCAGGTGGGGAGTTGCTGTGCAAAACCATCCCGTCTGCCACTGCCAGGGGTGATGGAGCAATCTGGGAACAACTCTCTAGGATGTGGCCTGTCAGGAGCTCTTGTGCAAGCAATTCTCCCTGCATAACTCACATTTGTGGCTTATTTTTCAGCTGAAACAATTGTCACACAAGCATTCTTCTGTCTCGGCCTGGTGGGATGTGTGAACAGGCTGTTTGCGTGATAGTTCTTACCCGTCATCTCTGCCTTGGATATCAGATTCACAGCTGCTGGGAAATGGCCTACACCGTGTGCAGCAAGGCCATCTCCTCCCGCCCCAGCTTGTCTCGACTCCCTGTCTGCCTTCTCTCTAATGTACTTTCTGGAAACCTGCCTCCTTCCTTGGGGCTGGTCCCAGAAGAGGCGTAATGGGTTTAATTCAGCCACTATTGCAGCGAGGTGTTTAATAATTGAAGAAATGAAGTCATTGCCAAATAGAGATGGAAGAAAGAAAGAACAGAGGAGGGCATTCGGCAAAGGACAGCAAGGTCCTTGTGACCTGCCTACCTCTCCCACCTCTCCGCCTGGCTGAAAGCATCCTGCTCCTGCATGACCTCTCCAGCATGCAGGCCTGGGGCTGGCAGGGCTGGACCTTGACCCCAAGGTGAGGGACCACGACGCTTGTATTATCTACTGCCTCTTACTGAAGAGCGGAGTCACATCGTCTTCTCCCACAGCCAGGGCTGAGTGCCCATTTTGGGACCTGGGCTGGCCAACTGGGAGACTCCTGCCTGGGCAGGAGCAGAGGAGAGGGCTGGATGCAGGCCAGAACGGTCTGTTTCTGCCAGCTGCTCCTGCCTCTTCCAAGACAGGGGATGTAACAGGATGAAGCTAGGATCCAGCCCACAGGCAGCTAGTCAGACCACCCTGGGCTGGCCCAATGTGCTCAGGGGCTCTGCTGGATTGTGCTGTGGGGCTCTGGCCCAGGATCTGCTGCTCTGCAGGGATTTGGGAGGCCCCTTCTGGTGGGACTATGTGCTTCATTTTCTGGCTGCTCTTTAGGGATTGGGGGGGCTGCTTTCTGGTGGGAGAGGGTGCCTTGCTTTTAGGCAGGTAGAGAGATGCTCTGGAAGTGGGGAAGGCACACTGTGTGGGGTCTGTTCCTCTGGTTCCTCAGCTTCCATGGGGAGAGGGGAGATGATGGGGAAGGGCTGGTGTGCAGGGCAGAGGAAAGGTGGATTGGGCACCTCTTCTTTCACCCGGCAGGTCCTTTTCAGAAGCCATGGCTGGGTTTCATCTGCTTGGTTGCTCTGTGCTCTTCTCACTTCTGTCCAAGAGGCTGGACTGCAGCCTGGAGGCAAAGGGTGATGGGAGACCCTGTCATGGGGGTGTCTGGCCTGTACAGAGACAGAAACTGCCTTCCCCAGTGCTACCCACCCCAGTGCAGCCACTTTCTGTGACGGGAGACCTTGGGCTTGGGCTGTGGAGCATGGTCACCCTACTTGCTTTCAGTAGCTACCTGGGTTGTCTGCACCCCAGTATCTTCTGCAGGATGGAGACCACAGGGCTGGCATCCACTGGGACATGGAGAGACAGTGGTGTGTCCCCTCTCTTCTTCCCTTCGGGCAGCCTAGTGCTCTGCAACGTGTGACACCCATCAAGCGCTGTCTCAGGCTGTTGTGGGGCTCCATAGGGCAGCCTCCCTTTGCTGCTCACATGCTCCAAGGCTCCTGCCCCTAATAGCCCTGCTCCCTCTCTGCCAGGACATTTCTTCTCAGCTTGGTCTCAACCCAAAGGACCTGCAAGCAAAGGGGAAGAAGAAGTGTCAGGAGAGGGGCTGCAGGGGCTGTGGGCTCTGACTGGGGCTGAGGGATGCTCTTTTCCCAGGGTCTGGGAGCTAGAGGCTCCCTCTCCAACTCCCCTCCCCAGCCAGAGCCGGGAGAGTCCCAGGGTGCTGCTGCAACACTCCTCACCCTCGCATGGCCTGGCCCAGGCTCAGGGAGAGCACAAATCCCCCTTGTTTCAGTGAGAAAATAGAGGCACAGAGAGTGCCACAGTCCTTCTCTGTTATCCAGCTGGCTGTGCCAGAGCAGGCGGGCACAGGGCTCTCTCCAAAGATCCCGCTCTCTTCCCTGCCGGAGGTGAGCTCCCAAATGGACCCCCTTCATTTGCCCCTTTAGACACCCCAAGGCACAATCTCATGAGCTGTCCCTGGAGAGCACATCTTCTGGAAAGCCACGCAACGGGAGGGCAGTGGCCGTGACAAGTCTTCCACCAATGCAATCCTGTCAACCTGGTGACAGGGCTGTTTGCTCAGACCCTGGGACAAAAACATCTTAGGAGCCAAAATGGGGCCCTCACCTCTGTCCTTGACAAGATCTCCTGCTTCCCAGTTTTTATGAGGAGGGATGTAACCACCTGGTGTGTTCTTTGCACTAAAGCTTCAGCAACTGCCTCCACTTGTCCAAGAATTCAAAAGCAAAGCTGAGCATGGTTTCCAGCTGGATCTACAGGAGAGGACCCTAACCCAGCCTTGGGGTTGGGTTCTGCAGGGGGGCTGCCTAGGTGAGAAACTTGCTCCAGAGCAGGGCCTGGAGGTGGGAAGTGTTTGCCATCTGCTGGAGAGCTTCCCCGTTGCAGGGCCAGCAGGTCCAGCTGGAGCATTGCACCAAGCCCAACACCCAACCCTGGGGGTGACCACCTCGCGCTGGCTGCTTGTGACAGGAGCAGGTGGTGGGAAAGGCTGGCCTCCCCCAAGGTGGCACATGGCAAGCTTGCTTTGCCTCTGTGTGATGAGACAGCCTTTGGCTGCCAGAATGTGATCACTGAGGAAAGGTTTTCTGTGTATGACTTGGCGTGTGTAGGAGAGGAGCATGGGCAGGGAATGAGGCAGGAAGGCACGAGCTGTAGATGTGGAGATGCAGTCTATCCCTGTCTTCCCTTTATGATATGGGCATAACCCAGCGTTCACTAAGTGCTCTTGTGGAGCATTGTCTTTGTTTTCTAGAGTCCTGAAATCCTGCGGTCTGGCTTGCAAGCGTCACGCGTGCCTCCAGCTGAAGACAACAGGAGGCAGACTTTGCAAGTACAAAGTACCGCGTAATGCCAAGTGCTCAGAAATGTCAGGTCCTGGGTGTCTCAAACCCAACACCCAAATGTTTTTCTCTTAGTTTCTCTGAACCTCAGCTGCCGTAGCTAACGCAGCCGCGCAGTGCTAGAGCTGCGGGGCAAACCCTGCTCAGCTCCATGCAGGCTGGGGCTCGGTGCTGAGGGCATCTTCAGGGAAACAAAGGTATACATGCATGGCTGTCATTTCTCAAAGGCAGCCAGCATCTGTCCTTGGAAGTGCTGCCACATTTCTGTGAGGGCCACGTCCTGACACGGCAGCTGGCCACCTCCCGCTCTTCAGGCTCTTGGTCCAAAAGTGAGGCTTTTCCAGGCACCCCAAATTTGTCTTGGAAAATTGCACAAACTGCAGCAATATATTTCTGCCTTGCTGTGTGCTTAGAAACTGCTGGTGTCTTTCTGCTGACATTTACCAAAAATATTCATCTGGAGGCATGTCCTGATATATAAATTTCAGTCCAGGGATTTCAGTGCAATTTCACAAGCTGCTCTGTAGATCTTACAGTCCTGTAGGACCAGTTGTCCTGGGGACTCAAATATGAACAATCCCAGAGGATGTAGATGAAGGGTCCATCTGCCCCAGCCTTAATATCTTCAGACGTAGCCTCAGCAGACCCCTTGAAGAGAAAGGCAAGTACTTGTGCTGCCTCCCTCAAGTGCACTCCCAGCCTCCAACCATTCTCATTTCACAAATCTTCTCGAGCTTATCACTTTGAAATCCAAGCCCTGACTCAGACACATGGCAATTTTCTTGCGATCACCATGTCCCTTGGCAAGGAGCTCCTTGTATGAAGAGCTGCTTCCTTCTGTTCATTTTGAACCTAGCTCTTGCCAGCTCCATATGATGGTCCACGGTTCTTGTTCTGGGAGAGATGGTGAATAATCGCTATTTGTTTCTCTTTCTAGGCCACTCATCATTTTGCAGACTTCAATTATATCCCCCCTGGTAACGTTCCCTTTCCCATGCTGGAAAGTCTCGATCCCTCTGGAAAATACCTCTTCTCCTCTAAGATCTTGCTTGTCTTTCTTGGAGCCGCACCACCCTGCAGTCAGTGGCTACCTCCAGTCATTCTCTTTCTGTTTCCAGTTGATTTGCTCCCAGTTAAAACCAGAGTTTCCCACATTAGCCATCTGGCAGCTCCCAGGGGCACTGTGATAATGTGATCCCCCAGACGTGACTCCAACCTAAGAGTCGGTGTGGGGGAGCAGGCTGCCTTCAGGGCTAAGAAAAGACTTCCTCCTGCATCCCAAATCTGTTCTGGTGATGGATCCAAAGATACCATGTGTGGTTTCTATTGAAAGCTGAAACACGCCATAAGGCAGAGGTTTTACAGACTCCATAAATAGCTACTATTTAGGATGTATGATATGGAGGAGGTTTTAGAAATCAAAATATTTAGAGATTTGCATTATTTGTCTTGGCAGGAAGGAGCAGCCAAGACTGAAATACAAAATCTTCCTTCAAGGAAGGAACAGAGTTGAGGAAAACAGTGAATAGGGGGAATAACAGAGGTGTCAAAACCTCCAAGAATTCCTTTTGCGATGAATGGAAGCAGGAAACACAGACCGGTATATCTGAAAGGAGAGAGAATTCATTGACAATGTCTAGGTACATTTATATTCCTGATAGAAAATATTGATTTTTCAGACTTAATCTTGACATTTCCATCAAACCCGTATTTGAATATTGCAAGAACATCCAGAATATTCAGCTAAAAGCAGCTCCAAGGTGGGCTGTGTTGGTGTGAGCTGCATCAGCGAGGATGTCTCCAGCTCATTCCCCAGTCTGTTCTCCTCCTCTCAGTTTTATTCTAGTCCCTGTGTGGAGATGCGTAACAGGAACGTTAAGATTGGTCTGAACGGGGAACGTGTACAAATGTTGGGTCTGAACGCACTGGTAGAAATGGCAGGAGCAGGGGAATGAAAGCGGTAGATGTTGGCGGCACCTAGGCTAGCAGGTCATCATGATCCTCTCGTCTCATCTCAATCTGATCTCAGTCGCATCCCTCCATGTGGTTTCCCAGTCTGCCACTTGGTCAGATCTGTCTCCAAGCCTGTTTCTCGCACCCCCAGCCTCAATCTACCATCTGTTGTCTCAGGCAGGGTTGTCAGTCTTGGTCTGTTGTTTTGGGTACGTCAAGCTGTCACGTCTCTTCTCTCAGGCAGCACATCTGTGGCCAGCCCCATGGGGACAGGGGCATGCAAGGGGACCTTCATGGTCCCGGCAGCTCCTGCCCATACACTCTGTTCCCTGCCCAGGAGCCCAGCTTCACCTACAGCTTCCCCAGCATCCCTGAGTAGCAACTGGGGAAAAGGGTGCCAAGAGCTCCCGGAGGTGGGGGAAGTGTGGGTGCAGGGTGAGGTGAGTCGCTTGTGGGCAGGCTGGAGGTGCAGCAATGGCTGAATTGGGCGTGGGGATGGAGGGGAGCTGCTACATCTCTGCCCCAGACGCCCTGGGAGCACAGATGGACACGCATCTCAGGAAGAATTGGGACGGGGAGGCAGAGGGAGTGCAGACGTGCTGTGGATTTGGGATCATGGCTCGGCACACATCTTCCAGGCTGGCCCTGCTGATGCTGGTGCTAACATCTTGTGCCGGGCATGCTGCAGCCTGGCTGGCCCCTTCCTGGGAGCTCCTCGGGACAGCCACTGTCCCCAGGCTCCCTGCTAGGTTAAGGTCGGTGCTTCAGGCAAGATGAGCAACTCCTGATGGCTCAAGGGATGGACGAGCAGCAGGCTGACTTCTTCCTAGCCCCGCTCTGCGCAGTGTAGGGGTGAGTGGATCCATCCCAGGACATTGGTCGTGGGAGCCCATGCCCCTGGAGGTGCAAGGTTTCATCGTAGCATCTGAACGGGCTCTGGAGCACAGGACAAGGGGGATTATAGAGCAGGCAGAATCCCAGGTGAATCCAGAGTTCCTCCGTTGCTCAGAGTGGGGTATACTGGGAGTCCTTCTCTGCCACAGGTGAGTAAAACCTCAGCCTTGATTTGAGATGTCTTGATTCCCTCTCGCTCTGGGAGTTTAACCCCTCAGCATGATCTGGGGTGGCAGCGCTGCCACCAGTGGGGAGAGGGAGGTGCAGGGAAGCGAATGGCTGTGTCAGGGCCTTCACCGCTTCAAAGGCAAAGCTGGGGACTGAGCTACGATGGCTGCCGAGGAACCGTGGGCTGCATGGGGGCTGCCTTCTTGCTGTGTGATGGAGATGCCTGTCCCCGCTAAGGAAGCGTCTTCCCAAAAGCCCCACTGGCAGCAGCTGCCCTGGGGTCCCAGGGCTCTGCGGGCGATTCCCCCCGCTCTCCAGGATTGTGCGGCTCCCTGCCTCCGCGGCAGCAAGGCACCCACGTGTGCTCTCACCCTGGCTCAGTTTTGCTCCTGCTTGGTAACAGAGTGTTTTGGTGAAATAAAAGGCTCCGTGTAAAACAAGTCCTGCAATGCCACCTAGCCCACGCTTTCTAACAAGTCTGTCTCAGTTTTTCAAAGACTTCAGCCTACTGAGACGTGGTGAGGGTGTACATCATGCCCTGGAGCACTCGGGAGCCCCAGGCCTGGAATCACCTCTCCTGCAGCCGGAGCAGGGAATCTCCTCATTTCCCTTCTAGTTCCTCCTCTGGGTTCCTACAAGGACACCGCTTTGGGCAGTGGTTTCTATTTTGTAATCCTCCCCCATGGAGGAGCTAGATCCCTTTCTTCACTGGACCATCACGAAAGGCAGCCTGCCCGTGTGGCTTTCCCACTGTGGCTGTGGTTGTCTGGCACCCAGACATGTTCATGAGCACCATGAATACCTTGCTCTTCCCCTGCTCTCCTGAGGCTTCACGCACAAGCCTTTGCCTGGAAGTCAGCAGAGCCCTTCTGTAGGGATGCAGCTTTTCCAATGGGAACTGGAGTCACTGCCAGCACAGTGATACCATTCCTGTCCCAAACAACATGAGCTAAAACCAGCAAATCTCTTCTGTGTGTGTCTGTGGCTGCTGGGACGATGACAAAGCAGTGTCAGGAGGGTGTTGATTCTACGCTGCTGGAACCAAATAATTATCTAAGGCAAGTCTGCTGTGCCAACACAGTCATGAACTTCTGAAGCTCTTTGTAAACACTGATGGCCAATTCTCATGTCCACGGCTATTTTAGCTGCCACTGGTATTTGTGAAACTGCAATGTAGCGACAGAACCACTTTCCTAACAACTCACTGGAAGTGATGGTCAGGGACAGAAGGGGAGTCCAGACCTGGAGTGGCACCACGCTCGGTATACCCTCTGCTCTGCATGCTTAGATACTGGTGGCCTTCTGGGTCCCATGGAAAAGGCCCCCATCTGCCTGGGGCAGTGCTGCAGTGGGGCAGGGCTTGGATGCCAAGCGCATCGCCGGCCCGCTGAGCGGGGAGGGCTGCCTGACTCACAGACCCTCCCCGCTCCAGTGGCTGTGGGAGAAGTGGATTGTCCCCAGTTTGTCTGTGATGCAGATATTTTAGGAAACATGAGCGTGTGGCAGCCACGGTCATTCTCCATCGCCATCATGTGACTTCTAGGCAAGAGGTCCATCTAATGATTTTCTGAATCGTTACTTCTAGGTTCTCTAAAGAGCCTTTGGTCAGGGGAAAAGAAGAGAGAGCTCATATCCTGTTCTCTTGTTATTTCATGGTATCACTTCATTATATAATATGCCGCATCAGGGCACTGTTGTCATCAGGGCTCCAGGCACTTCCCGCCACAGGACTGTGCAGCACCCTTGACACAGCACTTCTTCCATTGTGTCATGTCTTTCAGCAATGTTTCCAGTGTGTTTCTGTCCTCGCTCACTGTCTCCCTCTATAAAGCGGGCTGAACCCAGGGATCCCATGTCAGGCACAGCAAGGGGCACTCTGCAGCGGTCTAGCCTGTCTCCTACAATTTATCTCCACCCAACAGGAGCATGAAGGCCTCCACAGCAGTCCTTGCTGTACTTTTTGTGGCTGTCCTCTGCTACCAGGTCTCTTCTTCTCCATGTGAATCCAAGCTCTCCTCTCTGAGGAGCTCTCTCCTCTTTCTTTCTGTCGTATAAAGGTTTAGTAATGCTTGGCAACTCTTCCTTCCAAGCATCTGCTGCAGGAAAGGAGGGACATGTCTTGCTACCCCTTGGCTTCCTGAGGGAAGGGTGCCTGTGGTGGGAACCCATGGTGGGAGCAGCATCTCCTCCAGTGGGGACCTTCTGATCTTCTGACCCTGCTTGTCTCCCCACTAAGAGAAACTTAACTTCTCTTCCAGTTGCCGTCAGCTTTTCTGGACCCTGCTGCATCCAATACAGGAACAAAGCGTTTCCCTTCAGCCACATTATGATATATGAGCACACGGGCAGCCACTGCCCCCAGCCACCTGTGATGTGAGTAGATCTCTTGCCCAAATCCTGGGGGGCTCTGCTCCACTGAAGGGTGGCAGCACCAGGAAACCCCACATCACACCCCATCCTGGCAAGGGAATACACCAGGCTGGACTCTGCTGTGTTAGGAGAACAGCCTGGAAGCATCTCAGAGGCCAATCCCACATCCCAGGCAGGCAGTTTCTGGAACTCCGTATTAGATCGGAGCCAAAAGATCTGCTGGTCATCCCCCTCCTCCCCAGATAGTGGGACCCAGGCAGGACAGTGTCCCAGTTGGGGCAGGTGTGCTGGGGACAAAGTGGCTTAAGCAGCAGAGAGCAGGACAGCTGTAATGACATTAAGCCAGCCCCACACCCCATATTTCCCTGGGGCTGTTCTGCAGCTATGGAGGTTTGGTGGGGTTCACCAGTGGCAAGGAACAGGTGGTTTTCCCTCTCCTCTCCTCTCCTCTCCTCTCCTCTCCTCTCCTCTCCTCTCCTCTCC